>OY720032.1:8329700-8556660 GCA_963082485.1 Eudonia mercurella
CTATAAGAAATGTTGTAGTGTTATATCTAAAATAAATTATAGGTACTATAATAAATAAAATGTTAAACGAAAACAGAGTATTACCTACACAAACTTAGGTAATGTACTTAAGGTATATAGATAGCCTTTACATAACCAAAGTATATAGCATATCACTTGAACGGCCGTGGCCACGATTAGTTTGAGCTTACGATTTGTATTTTGTTAATAAAAATATACCTACTGCACAATTGTAGGTGCTAAGTAATTATTAATTATAATTGACGTCTATGAGTGCGGCAGTTAAAACGCAGTCATAGCTAAGTAAACACGAAAATCCACTTTCAAATTACTTATAAAATTAAACGTATTAACAAACTAAGGTAGTTATTGGAATGAAACAATTCACAAATTCACTCACGTTAACCTTTCGTTTACTGACGTTACAGTAATTACTTTGATCCTCATTAAAATCTTTAATAAAAGTTGACAAGCGCCATGATATCTTAATCCTCGTGAGCACGTGAGCACGCTATGGCGAATGAGCGACTTACCCGCGAGAGCATGCTAACGAGAAAAACATGAAAATGTTGATCGATTGAGTCTGGTCTAAAATAGTACAGGGCTCATTAAAAGCTCGACCGTCACGTGTCCATGTGGCTGCTGCGGTCTTTACATCACACGTGCTCGAGCTCGTTCTTATGAGCGCGCTCACGTGGCAACAACGCTTTTACGACTAACGGCTTATCCTGTTTACGAAACACCAGTACTTACGACTACCTACCTGCGTTACATTTACCTTAATACGTATTAACATAATTATATGTTACTAATTGTAATTATCATCATCAACTCATTTTATGTCCCCACTGCTGGGGCACGAGCCTTCCCTATGAAAGGATATGGAGAACGGGCCATAAAGCACCACGCGGGTCCGGTGCGTATTGGTGCTTGTTAACGTCTGCTAGCCGGGATCAACTGCTTTACGTGGACTTCCGAAGCACGAGGAAGCTCGAGAAGATACATTTTTGGTCACGTATACGATGACCAGCCTTTGCAAAAGTTGCTTAACCTTGCAATTGCAGACCGGGCGCGTTAACCACTGCGTCATCAAGCTCCTCTTAAATTGCCTTTATATGGTTCCCAATCTTTCAGACTTCCAACGGCCACTTAAACAAAACAAAGGAACATTGCAACTCTAAAAGCTTCATAAACATTAATGCGCTCCCTACTAAAAGATCAAGTTGCAGCTAATAAAGGAAGAAAGTAATCTGGTGATAACTCCGGCGCAATTAGCTCGGACCAAATACTCGGCGCTGCCTTAAATCCTTAAAAACTGTAGCTGCGAGTGTACCGGCGACGCCGCCCGCCCGCCGCCGCAATAACACTAACTCTTTTGAACTGGGATTATATTCCAGCTAACACGACTTAAATATTAAATATGGACTTACTATGAACTTAAGCACTGCTTCCCACATTACCAAGTTGAGAGCAATTTTAAATCTGCGTTGCTATTATTGAGAAAGTTCGCAATGTGTTTGGTCGTAATATTTAATGAAAATTAATACGTTATTTTTTGTTTATTGATTGTTATGAATAACGTTGACGTGAAACAATTAGCAAGGCTATGGGAAAGTGTATGAAAATCCTGTATTATAGATTTTATTCTGTATTGTAATATAATTAATACTACGCGTATAATGTGTTTAATAATATTTTAATAATATCTTTGTTTAAAAATATTTTATTATTGGGTGGGTACTGTTTTTATTTCCTGTTTTTTTGTTCGTAAGTTAATACTCGTAGATCATAAAACTATTGATTTTGTACAAATCCATAAATTAAACGAGTTAGATATGGAAAAGTAGATTTCTTTTTGAATAAATTGATCTACTTTTCTAAATATATCAAGCATTTTTACGAATGCTGTGCATAGTTACATAAGCTGCATTAGTCAAAAATGTATTAAAATACATATAATAGTCAACGGGAGATATACTCAGTGATGCGACTCTAAGTCCACCGAACATTTTACCGCTTCAGACGCTGGTTCCCCTATAAATAACACCCCTAAACTATATTTATTAATATCAAGCTTTTTCATCATTGAGTTCCTCTCCCCTCGTTATTTGACACATTCCGCTAGACTGTGTTAAACATCATCCATCGTCCCACAAAGATCATAGTTAGGAAAATACTTTGATACAGCACTCTAAAAATATTAAAAATATATAACTAAATCGATTTAAGTTTTATTGGTACACCAAAAAATTACATTCGTTCGTTATATAAGTAACAATTTGTCAATCTTATAGTTTTAAAGCGATTTCTTTCACTAAACCAGGATGAGAAAATCTAAACACCCCGAACTTCGAACATATTGCATAGCTCTTGGGCATATACTCGTAGCTTAAATGTTTCGCGCATTCAGTTATATACCCTTCCCCGGTTTAAAAAAAGATAAAGAAACGTTTATTGACCTGCACAACACAGTCATAACAACAAAACATAAAAAAATTAAATTAAAAAAAAAAAGAAACCCGCCTACGTAAAAATAATAACTAAATAGAAAATCAACTGAAAAGGCCGGAACAAGACAAAATTTCAATAATTACATAAAGGCCTTTGGTCTGTGACGTGGAGTTAATGGGTTAAAAAAGTAGAGATTTTTAATTACTTTCAAAATATAATTACTTTCCAATCATCATAATTTCGTAAGCGATTAGTATCAAATAGACGTCTTATAGAGTTAACGGTACTAGTTAGAAAATTTTACAGAAAAAATGACAAAAGCGCTGTGCCTCGAAACTGACGCGAGGTACGTATGAAACGATAATTTGATGTTCATTGCCCGTTTAAACAATATACCACCCACACATTTAACCAACCGGAGAGGCCATGCGCACTTATTTCTATGAAAAAAAAGTCTGTCATTTTCGGCGGGGGATGGGGGGAATTGAGAAAAGGGAATCCAATCCCGCAAGTGCGAGATCAGTAATGCGGGATTACACGTGACGTACTAGATCCGCGGGATTTGCGGGAGTGAATAAAAAATGGAATTGGAAGATAAATGGAAATAAACTTCGCTCTAAATATGTATTTGTCCCGATATTATTAACACCTGTTAATTCACCTGAATAAACCACTTTATCCATGGAACTCATCCTAAGGCCACTCATGACAAGGCAACTGAGCTGATAATATTTCGTTGTAGTAGAATGAACTAGAACCATCTGTTAAAAGAATCAGGACTTAGAAAACTCTACATAATTATTTAAATTCGTTGGTTGAGAACATCTGCTTTAGGCAACACAGACATTTTAGTTTAATCGAATGATAAAAATCGTATATCACTTCACAAATCCATGAACAAACCTACTTATAACAAAATTAATACTTTCGTTTCAGTACCGCAAATCCTGCGGATCCGCGGGATTCATAACTCCAAAGGCTTGCGGGATTGAGATTTTGATGCGGGACGTTGGATTCCCTAATTTGGAAAACTTCATGGCCTGAACAACACTCATATTTGCAGTATGCATTTTGAAGGACGAAAAGAAGTCACTAAAGAAAACAGCACCTACTCTGTTTAAAATAATAAGATTTTTAAAAGGTGCTACAATTTAAAATCATGTTTTTGGGTCCTTACATACACGTAAATAAAAACATTAAAATAATGAGAGACTAAAAATATGACAACCCTGCGGAAATGTCAAATGTCTAAATAAAAGCGGCATTTCCCGAGACTTCAAAGGCGTTTGCTGGGACTTCTTGGCGAGAAAGTAAAGAGTCATGTCTGCGGTTTTGTTTTCTTTTCTAAAATTTGTGTTCTGTCGAATATTGAATACGTAATAATGGTAGATTATTAACCGTTAAGTGTTCGTGAGTGTGCATGAGTGTTGGCAAATGAAACAAAACAGTGCAACATCACTTTTCAAATTCTCTCAAGAAGTCCGCCCGAGGACTTAGTAAAGCCCCACATCTTTACTGAAATACTCGAGGGGTTGTTGGGGGGGTATGTCATTTCTCACTTCTCATTTCTATTATCATTCATCATCATCATACATGAAAGAAATTAATATTGTTTATTTAAGTATTGTAAGAATTTTTCATTGGCTAAATCCTTGTGCAAAGCCATTATAATTTTTTTTAAAGGCGTTTGCTTTGAGGACCACCTTCTCTGAATTGAACAAAACACTGAATAACTATTTAAATGAAACAACTTTTACGGATCTACTCGCGTTTATTTTACACATTACTTTATAATGTTCCGTAAAAGTTGTTTCATTTAAATGTGTAGTGTTTGCGTAAACTTTAGAAAACAATACTGAATAACTATACGAAACTTACTCGTATATTTATACTTTATTTGTAAGAAAATAAGAGCACATACCCAAAGTCTTAAGAACTATGGGATATGTATAAAATATTAAAACTATGCATGAAATAATAAAACATAATTTAATAATGATATTTTCCGTAACGCAATAATATAATATGTCTAGCATGACAATATATTTTTAATTTAACATACATTTTCAAACCACGCCGTATTCATTGCTACCGCACCTGAGAATAATTCCTCGAATCCAAGAATGCAATATCAGAAGAGCTACCTACTTAAAATTAAATTATGAATAAAAGATAACGGCAGCAGGGGCTCCTATTTGCATAAACATGCAATTAAAGTGGGAAAGGGGAATGTCCTCGGCCTCTGATAATATTGAAGAAGACTCGGTCATTCTTAGCATACCCTCAACCCTTCCTAGAGCTAGCGCAAAACATCAAAATTATTAACCAGATAATTTTTATTACAGACCACAGCGGCAGAATTTCATAACGGATAATGTAGTTTTTGTGATGGTTTATTAAATACCGATGGTTTATTAGTTTAGCGGAAAACCGATTAAAGCTCATTTTAATATCTTGTCTGGACTCTTTTAACTCAATAATTGTATGATGAAACATCGTCTCTGAACATCTTTGTTAATTCATTTAGTTAAAACAATTTTAATTAAATTTGATTTTAATGAATTTTAAGGCGTTGGTAGTTTTGTTTTTGTACTGGCACAACTCTGAAATCTCTAAAATATATCAGCTGTTTCATACATTACAATGATACCTACTCAGAGTTGGTCCCGTACAAGCATTTTTTCCTTTTTATAAGTACTATAGCCTGATAAGACAAGACAACGAATTAAAATTGACGGTGTATATGTGATAACATAAAATATAATCCACAAACAATAAAAGTTTAATTGAATACTAGGCTGTGTGCTAGATGAATTTGCCTTCCCTAACAAGAACCCTACATTTTGGGTAACGAATGTGAAAATTGTTAATTCACTGCTAGCCTCGTTGATAAACTGTTGAGTCAGCTTGATAGTGGGTGAGGTTCAGAATCATGCAGTAACACGACTATGATTAATTGTGGAATGAAAGGAAATCGTTCGCATTATAATTTTACTCGCCTTCAAACTAAATCGCTTATTTCACCCGTTCCTACGGAAATGTAAAAGTTTTCAGGCACATTAATCCCGTTATTATTACACAAACACTCATGTTGTCGATACTATACAAGTTTTGCCTGGATTCTTTTGTTTTTCGTTCATTGTTGTGACGATAACTACATTTTTAAAAGTAGAACGATACTTTATTGTATCATTCTGTCTCTGCATTGCATACTTGTTAATATCAGTATCATCATCAGCCTATATTAGTCCACTGCTGGACATAGGCCTTTCTAAGTGCACGCCACTTAGCGCGATCCACAGCTACTCTCATCCAGCTCTTGCCATCCAGCTTGAGAAGATCGTAGCTCCATCGAGTCTGCACCGTCCTATACTAATATTACACTATGATAATATACGCAAGCGTAATTACAACAGCAAAAGTTGAAGAAAAGTCTGTCGGGTTACACCTACATTGTAGTCATTACTTGTTTTGTAAATAAACAAAAGTAACGGTAACAAACAGACCAGCTTCCTCAATTATTTCCAACAATGTTCCCTTTTAAGAACGCAATAAGCTGCTGTTGTAAATACCCGTCAGGCTGCAGAGTACGTTCTCAGTAGAACGCTTTTAAAATCGAAACTACTACGCTGTAATATCGAGGACTACACAACGAGCCACCTTGGGGAGTTATTTGCAACAATCTCTGTTCACAAATACCGTCATGGAGGCGACTTTGGATGAATACGGGGTCTCAAATCTCGGGGTGTATTATGTACAGGAGATACGAATTCCAACAGCTAAGATTATACCTACAAAGTTGGTTAATAAGTAAGTAAATGTTAGTAGCTAAGTATACATTAGTGGTACCATACTTATGTTCTAGATTGAATTAAGTGTAGTTGTGGATTAGATTTCACTCTCAGAACCTAGAAATATAAGTTCGTAACTAGTGCAACGACCGACGGACGCCGCGGTAGCATCACAAGAGTAGACGACGCACAGTAGTGTTATAAAAAGTATTAGTACTTTAAAAAACAAAAAATACAATTGACAAATTTGTTACGGCTACATACTTTTACTTTTTCACACTTCTTTAATTTTTTATTTATTTACAAACAAAAACAAGATAATAATTAAACTACTTAAAATTATACTTACAATAAACTATAAACTATAACTACTACTAACTATAAATAAAAGAATTGCCCCAAATCATCCCCATCAGGTAGAGTGCCCAGTAAGCTAGCAGCATTGCCACGATGGATAGCTATGCTTATACGCTGACCCAAGTAGCTGCTACCTCTGGGGTCCCGGGTGGTTTCTACTAATTTAATAGAAATATCTTTAAAGAGTTTGTGAGCACCCGGGCCCCATGGACCTAAAGTCTCTTCCCCAATCGGCTGAAATACGAGATCTCCAGTCAGGTTCTCATACTTTCGCCGTTTGAGGTTCTCTGCATGATTTGCAGCCGCGCCAGCGCTAACAGAAGTGCTTGAAATGTGGGACAGTGCAAGCGTATCGACACAAGTAGCATCCCATACCAGAGCCCGTCCCACCCTCCAAGGAACTAGGGTCATGCCGTCCGATCTTTTGCCGTCATCACGTGCCAGACCGAAGGGTTCGAGTACCGCTGGTACTCCAGCGGTGGAAAGCCTGTCGAATGACGTCATTGAGGTTATGATGACGAGCAATGCGACCAGCACTTCTAGCACAGGACAGCCCGTGGTGACCGAGGCTGCCTACAGGCGCACCGCAACGACATTGATGAGGGACGATACTGAGGGCGGGCAATGCGAAAAGTACTGCGGTCCAGCAGAATACCCGTATTAGGAGAGGGTAACGCTTACAACCAAAGACCTGACTCCCATTTCCCTACAGCTAAGAAGCGAGCGCACTCTGCAGGGCTAGAAGACGTGTTGATAAGGTTATTACGCAACAGTCCGCAGAGAAGCTCGTCCCAAAGCCTTTGGGAAGAGGTGTTTGTGGGATATTCGGAATTCGGGCAAGCACTCCAGGCGGCCTTGGCCTCGTCCAAGTGGGAAACCAGAGGGGAACACAATGTGTGTTCCAGTATCTTGTTAATAAGATATTGAGTAGCATGGACCGAAGACGCCGGAAGGGACACGTCAGTAGTTTTACGTATACCCAGGCCACCGAACCTAATAGGGAGTGATGCTTGGGTCCAAGAGCGGTCACTGTAGTTGATGTTTAAAATGTGTGTAAGCGTATGTTTTATGGTGTCATCTAAACTGTTGAGAAGGTCCGGAAATTTCCAGAGCTGACAACACCGAAAGACATACGTTAACTTTAAGTTAAAAATTAATAATCAATACTCCCAGACACTTCCCTTGGGCGGTTATTTGTGCCAGACGCTTTACATAATTGTACATTTAAAACTTTCTACGCTCCTCTAGCCTTCTCCTAAAAGTATTGAAATAAAAAAAACACTGCACATTCTAATATGATATTTGTGCTTACACGTATTTTATAGTCAGGTACGGCCAAGCATAAAAACATGAAAACCTATGTAGAAAAACCATAGAATCTCAAATTAATAAAAAAGTGTAGGTACATTGGCAAAAAACCGCAATATACTCTCACCCTAATGAAATTGTTTTAAAATGAAAACTAGGTGATTTTATATTGAACTTTCTTTATTCATACTTTCACTGTCATATTTTGTAACATTAGACGATGAATATCATATTTCTATTGTATAATAGTTAGTGCGAGTATGTCTATTAGTTACAACTTTATTCAATACTTTACACCCTTAGGGGCTATTTTAAGAATTTCTTGAGTTCATTTTATATTACTTGCATTGATCTTTATTAATAGTATACTATCTATACGCCACAGTAAGGTGGTTAAAGCAGTAATATAATAGAGCACCATTGTGATATACAAGGGTAACACTGAAACTTTTATAGATATATAAAATTATAAACGAATGTTTCAAATTGAATGACAATCTACGTATGTATCGTTGCGTTGTATAGAACTACTACAAGTAGGAATAAATCCTCCTTGTGAGCCTCTGGAAGAGTTTAGAGCTACAACCGGTATCACTATTAGTTGTGATTTCAGCTCCAGTCAGGTATTGCTATGACGAACTCGGTCCTTGCTGTTCGTGATCCCGAGTCAACCCTGAGGCAGAGAAGGAATTGTACTGGGTTTTTTATTGGGTAGACCCCCCCCTCCCACCCCTCACCCGCTCATTTTATGTCCCCACTGCTGAGACGTGAGTCTTCCCTATGGATGGATAAGGAGAACGGGCCATAAACCACCAGGCCTAGTACGGATTGGTGGTTGTTAACGACTGCCAATGCAGCCGGGACCGACGGCTTTACGTGCCTTTCGAAGCACGGAGGAGCTGGAGATGATAAATTTTTGGTCACCTACCCGATGACTGGCCTTAATGAAAGTTGCTTAACGTCAGCAATCGTAGAACGGGCGCGTTAACCACTGCGCCATCGAGCTCCTCTGCCCTTGTCCAACTTTTCATGACTGGACGAGAGAAGAGGTGGAGATTCAAGAGAGTAAGTCAGGAGAGAGAAAGAAGAAAAGTATATGCGCTATACAGCATTTTACGCAGTTTTACGCAGGCTTTGCGATGGGAATCATATATAATATTCGTGAGGAGACAACCTCGTTCAGGGTAGAGGCAAGATGCGCGAAGGACCCTTGAGACCGAGACCAATGCGTGCTGGAGCAAAACACCAATTAATATTTTTTCCTAGGCAAAACTAGCTCTGACGATAATTGGCTTTTGGCTGTTACATAATTATAAAAGAACTGAACCTTTTAACATCATATAAGCTCAAACTTTGGTTCGGAATATAATAAATGAGTTAATGATATTGGACTATAAATTACACAATAGAAGATATTCTGTCATTATTCACTATTTGTTTGATTGGCATTCCTAAAATTCATCACTTTGATATGTAGCGTTAAAGTAATAGTTATAAACCTTTGTATATCGTATACCGTATACCGTCTCTGTGTTCCAGACGAAGAAGACCTCAGCAGACCTGCCCCCCAACCGCCTAACTATCTCGCTTTCGATCGCTTTGAAGGCGAGGCCCTCGCGTCATCTTCTAATATAATATCGAAATATAATATCGAATAATATCGAAAGCTATAGTCTATAGCTCTCGATATTGCTTTCATATAACTTTCGAAATGACAAGATGACGCCTCCTCCTCGCCTCGCCTTCAAAGCGATCGAAAGCGAGAGAGTTAGGCGGTCGGCCCCCTGGTCCCGGGTTTATCTCTTCGCAGAACATATATGTTATTCTATTAATTTTTGGTTGGTGATAAGACTTGTTTGTAGTCCACGTAGCTTACCACCACCAACATACATAAGCGATTACAATTTGTAATATAAATATTGTCATTGCCTTACATAACTCATATTACTAGAAGCAATAACCACATAGCTTAATCTTAGACTACATTATTTAAAGTTATGCATTTACACATTATCCCCTTCAAATGGTTAGTAATAACATATTATGATCGACTGCTATTATCTATAACAGCCTGTCTGATAATACGCTTTCCAACATAATGGTATCATCAACGTTACTTGTAGGTCATTCCGACATACATATGAGCAAGAATACCCGTCATAATTCGCGAAAGCCAACGGACTCGGGCAGCTACTTTCATTTTCTCTTAGAGCCACCGTCAGCTCTATAACCGTTAAATCCTCCTGTTTACTGCCAACAGGCTCGAGATCCTTTCTCCCTAATAATATAACTTATTCACACGGCCAACTAAACAGTAAAGCATCTCGAGAAGAGTCCGCGAATTTTATATCTAAGTATGAGTTGAACGTAAATTAAACATTCAAATTTGGCGAAGGGTATCAGGTGGGCTAAATTGTTTTTGTTTCCCTCGTTAGTGTTTGTTTGTTTGTGCACTAACGTTGGGGTAATCTGGCTCTAAATAAGGGCCGACGGAAACCTCTTTCAAACCCTTTTACATTTGAGCGTACATAGGCTTTGTTAGGTTTATTATTTCCTATTAAAGCGAGAACGTCCTTATAATCAAAAATAATTTATTACGGTCTGTAATTATCGTGTAATTAAGTTTGCATAAGCTTTTGTTACTTGTTTTTTCGTTAATAGGGTTAGAAATTCAATATCATAAAAAATGTTACATTATTTAATAAAGTCTCTCATTAATGTCAGTACCTGGATGACCGAACTTTGTTCGGTATTATTTTACGGATAAAACGACGTTTTCTAAAAATGAAACCTAGCTAGATCGATTTATCGCCCCCGAAACCTTCTGCATACTAAATTCCATGAAAATCGTTGGAGCCGTTTCCGAGATTCAGATTATATATATATACATATATACAAGAATTGCATATTTAAAGGTATTAGATATTAGATAATGGTATTGACACACAAGACCGTAAAGATAGGCGCAATAGAGAGGAGGCCTATACCTATATGATGTGGGCTGAGAAAGAGATAGAAAGAAAAGGAGATAAAGATAGTTATATTTTAGGGCTTAATGTAGGTATAATATTAATATACATAGATGCTAATTTTGATACCCAAAAAAAATCTAAAAGCACTGTAGGCCGCTACCAGTATTTGCGTCAAGTCCACACAAAACGTATGAAAACTGTAGCTTAGAAATTTACATACGTGTCGACTATAATTGCACCTAAGAATTGATATAACAATAATTCTAATCATTCGATTATAAATGCTTTTACACACTAGACTTCATGCGCCATCTTTAACGAAGGTCAGCGATCACAATGGCAATTTGAAAAATTCAAAAAGATTTTAAATACAACATTTTTATTCAAAATTAACTTTTACAAGTGTTTTTTGAACGTCAATTCAAAGCCATGACTTCGTAAACCTTACGGTGGAGACCTTGTACCGAGAAGAAGCCGCATGAAACTCGGCAAGGGCTATTTCTTTCGCTTGTAGTGTTACAATACAAGTATATTAAATAAAAGCCAATAATTGAACTTTGAACATCGCAGCTCGGAACAACGATCTGTGGATTATTTTAGTTATTGGTGAGGTAGGTACTCGTATATGATACATACTCATACACAATTTAATTAAGTAATTATCTAATGTCTCTCCGTGGCTAACGTACGACGAATACGGACGCAATACCGCACAATACAGGAATATTCTAAGCTGGGGATTAAAAACCCGAGGGTAAACCATGGGGAGGAAAGTCTCGTATTACCATCTGACTGTTCTTGGTCGCAGTGGTAAACAAAAGGCGATAACAGATATTTAGAAAAACGGTTTTATTGAAAATAAAGATTTTTTTAAATGATGTAGACAATGTACTAAATGCTAAAAAATTAGTCGGTAGGTCTTATGTATCAGTCATCACACCACTCTCCTCATCAACCTAAGGGCATTGATCAGACAAAAAAATAAAATTGTTGGGCGCACGTAACCTGCGTAAATATGTAAATATCATTTTTATTATGATAAAGCGGTTGACTTGATAGAAATTTCACACGCCCACTTTATTTTTTAGCTTTTAGTACATTGTCAACATCATTTTTTTTAAATCTTTATTTTCAATAAAACCGTTTTATTTAAACATTTTTTTTTACTCATATTTTTATTTTCAAGTTTTTACTTTTTTCATAGTAATCTTTCATAGTAATGAGTTATGTAAGTAATTTTAGTAATCTATTCGACTAGTCAATACCTTTATTTGATACCCATATTGAAGGTGTTGTGAAAAGAAAAAACCAGCCAAGTGCGAGTCGGACTCGCGCACGAAGGGTTCCGTACCATTATCTATAAAAATATTTCAAGTTTCCACCTGTTATCGTTATTAAAACCGAGAAAAAAATTGGATAAAATCACGTTTGTTGTATGGGAGCCCCCCTAAAATATTTATTTTATTTTAATTTTATTATTTTTTTTTACAGTGACTAATTAATATAACTCACTATTCTGTGAATATTTCAAGCGTCTACCTGTTGCCGTTATCAATATCGAGCAAAAACCAACAAAAAAAAAACACGTTTGTTGTATGGGAGCCTCCCTTAAATATTTGTTTTATTTTTATTCTTAAAGTGAATATATAACTAAATTGTCTGTGAATATTTCAAGCGTCTACCTGTTGCCATTATCAATATCGAGTAAAAACGAGCAAAAAAAATTACGTTTGTTGTTTGGAAGCCCCCTTAAATATTTATTTTATTCTGTTTTTTAGTATTTATTGTTATAGCGACAACAGAAATACATCATCTGTGAAAATTCAACTGTCTAACTATCACGGTTCATGAGATACAGCCTGGTGACAGACGGACAGTCAGACAGACAGACGGACGGCCGGCGGAGTCTTAGTAATTGGGTCCCGTTTTACCCTTTGGGTACCCTAAAAAATTTACCTGCCATTTTGTTGGCGGCCATATTGGATTTTATAATTCTCGTGTCACATGTTAGTTGCCATACTCGTCCGAAACGACTCGATCGATTTTTATGAAATTTTATATGTATATTCGGTAGGTCTAACAATCGGTCGTTATCTATTTTTCATACCCCTAAGTGATAAGGGTGGTCCACCCCAAACATATTTTTTTTTACAATTTAATTTTCCAATACAAAATGTGTTTTTGTTTGTTTTGTTCTCATAGAAACTGTCAAAGTGCTCCGAAGTCCGCCGGGTCACTAGTTTTACTATAAAATAGTTAGCTAGTTCTATTATAAAATGAGTAACTGTGATGCTGGAGCATACGTAGGGTTTTGTTGTTTTAAACTTTGTAACGTTAAAAATATTTATGAATTTTTAAGATATGAAATGTTGCCTACTATACAGACACAACTTCGTTAGAGTTTTATTCTAGTATAAGACATTATGTTAACCACTGCGCTATCGAGCTCAATTGTAACGAATATGGTATATTACTACGTATGATTACATAGGTAATAGTAACATTGTACCTAACTGTTTGCGATAATCTATATACATTATAATGACTTGGCCTGACTGATTCATCATCGCCGAGCCTAAACCGCTGAAGCTAAGTAGATGAAATTTGGACTGTGGGTAAATTGAGTGACGTAACCAGTCACTAAGAAAGGATTTTACGAAAATCATACCCTAAGGGGGTCAAATAGGGGGTGATAGTTTTTATGAAAGTCCGTCAGTTTTAAAGTAAAATACATGAAAATTGGTATTTGGCTTCTTGACAAGAAATAAAAAATGACGTGTCTCAGGAATTTTGTTTATTTTCTTTTAAATGAGTAGCTTTTTTTGGAGAAATCGTTTAAAGAATGACGTGTTTTAGCATTTTTCGAAAAAACTCACCCTAGAGAGGTGAAATTAGCTTGGAAAGTTGTATGGAAATCTGTCATTCTTTAAATTTCGGTATTTGGCCTGGTAAGAAATTGTAAAGAGTTTCAGGATTTTTGGAAAATGATCCCTTAAGTAACACGTAGGGGATGACAATTTGTACAGGAGGTTTCAAAACGGACCAAAATTACTTATACAGAGTGATATTTATTACGTTTTTTTGTGTTAGACACTTTTTACTTATAGCCTTATCTCACCTTATCACGGCCGTGCCCCCACCAAGTCGAGCAAAAAAGCGTCACGGCCGTACCATCCTTTTCTCGAAGCAATTCAGACCATTTTCGACCCCCTGTAACTTCGTTGTGGATAAAACTAGAAGACTGAAATTTTCAGTAACCATGCAGGCATTGTAAGACCACGATCGTGGTCCATAACATTCTTTAATGTTTTATATAAATATATTGAGACTTGGCCATCGCCTGAAAACACGTGTAAATTCAATCGCCTGAAAACACATGTAAATTCAATTATTTAGTGCGATGGCCAAGTCTCAATATATTTATATAAAACATTAAAGAATGTTATGGACCACGATCGTGGTCTTAGAGACTGGACGTATTAAGACAGAAAGTCGCTTAAGTAGAGACTGAATAAATTAATAACCGACTTGGTATTACATGGATCTCACAACTTTTTACCGCAGAACAACTGAGTTGCGAGACTTGGTTTTTTTGACAAGTATTGTTTTTGATGGGATGATATTTACCTTTAATAAGTTTGACTTTTATTACGAATAAACACAAGTCGTGTAGCCCACGTGAGCAAAGCCGCGAACAAAAGCTAGTATGTACATAAATAAGCTTCATAATTGAGGATAGTAAGAATAAGAGAAATATAATCTTCAACACTATAACAAACATAATTACTATAACAAAATAGCGTTTATAAATATCCTAATCTAATCAAGAACAATGTTCAGAAGTAGATAGCTTACAGCTTAAAGTGAGACGATAGAAAAAGCCACAACTGTATTATCTCCGTGACGGAGCTAGACGTAACAGCAGGATTTAGCATTCATCACCACTATTCGACCATCCGCCTCCTGGCTACGCGACCCCGCTAATGGTCCTTTACAGTAAAAAGATCCGCTTCACTTGGATATCATAATCAGTTTTATGTGCGAAGGCCTCAAAATAATTAAGTATCATCCGCGCGTCTTCATCTTACAACTGTATAGAATTAAGTACGAATTACGCGGTACAGTGTAAGAAATTGTGTCCTCATTAAATTTTGCCGGTAGACGGATCTTAGTCATCACACGTTAACACCTCGCTGCGACGAAATAATTTTGAGCTACAATATTCCGTAGCCATAGCTCAACTGCTACGGCTACGGGGCATTAATTTGAGCTCGTAGCACTGAATAGAGCTTGATATTTTTGTCTCTGTTTTTTTTAAATATAAAATTGTATTCCGATCTCATTCGTGATATCAGGCACGTAGCAAAACATAATTTGAGAATAAAGTACAGTGACCCGACCGGGTCCGCCCGCCGCCGCAACATCATGATGCTTTATGCGCGAACCATTGGATTTATACCTGCAGCACTCTGATGTTTACAAATGTTTCTCAATTATAGTAATGCGAGTGTTTTCGGAATAAATAATTATTAAGGCGTTATATACGTTAGTATAGAAACATTTTTATAGTCTATCGATGTTTTCTTCTATAGGTATTAAGAAGTAGGTTTCGCAAATAGCCACTCATGTGTTCTGGTTACCACAGAACAATTGAATTCTATTGTGTCTGGGCCCGAAAGCGTCTGTGTATCTATAAAAAAAAAGAAAAAGCAAATATAGATTTTCTTAAATTAAGTTGCTTTTGAAGATTAGAATGACAGGTACCGATAGTTTTGACTAAGATGTGTATTGGCTAATTCACCACGATTGCCAATTGCATGTTGATGATTAAAAGCCCGGGCTATGGCCGACTACACACTTTGCCCGAGCTGGGAATTAATACCTTCGGATAACAGACCGAACGCTTTACCAATTCGGCCACAGACGTGTTAACTAGCGAACCAAAAGACCTCTTACGTATTAGCGTAATGTCAAGATATTTATATAAGCAGTTTATATTGTGTCCCACTGCTAGGCAAATGCCTCCACTCTCCGTCTGCACTCGTCTCTATCCTGCGCCACTTCATACCACTCCGGCAAAAAGTGGTCAAGATAATATTGATTTTATTGTTTCTTAAGTTTTCAGACTTTAAGTTTTCGAACTTTACTGTGACGCACGTATTATAATGTACTTAGATGTATACAAATTAAGGTGGTCAGTTGAAAATATCAGCTTATTCCTACTTCATTTTGAAGTTATAATGACTGTTATTGTGATGCAATGTTGCGATTACCAACCAAAAACTACAAGTTCTTTTGTAAAACTATGATGAGCATCTGTGTTAACCCGGATACGGTGAAACACCCGAACGGAAACGAAATCAAACAAAAAAACAACATTACAGAACACGCACTTTGCACGACTCGTAATATTAAGAACAAGGAAAATGTACGGTTATATTAGCTATATGAATGCAGGTACCTTTTTATTCTTTTGACTACCACTAACCCGCATTGATCGCTTGATCCCAGCAGTAAGACGTTTAATAGATGGATGGTAATGATTAATTACGAGTATATGACTTGTTTGAGATTCAATCTATAAATATAAAAGAAAAGAAATAAGTGATGTATTCAAAATAACTTGAACTTTGGAGTATACACTCCTAATACGCAAAACTCTTACGCGCAACGTCTGCATATAGGAATTTTTCATAATCTTTTTTCCTATTTATTGTTACGAATGTAGGTTTAACAGTACATTTCATAAGCAATAAAATACTATACAAACTAATTATATGTAACTGTGTTTAATCCCATTTTATGTTCTATGCGATAAGTACAATAACAGGTTTTTTTAATTTGTGTCCCAACGATCCTGTAAAGGTACTATGTACAATATAAATTTAAAGATTTTGAAAGAGTTCTTAAATAAATAATAGGACATAATGAATGAAGGGATAATTTCAAACATTAATATTAGAGCCTGTGATTAGTGCAGAAACAGATTACCAGTTTTCTCACTGGGTGGCTATTAATACTTCTCTTTTGTCGACTTTGCTTAAGAAACTTAACGCGCTTACAACCATAAATTGCAATTTCATAAGTTGGCGAACACAAATAATGCTGGAAATATGAACACTATTCCTTGCGCCCGCTGTGGTACGGAATCCATTTTTAAGAACTAAAGAACAATTCCCGAGACGAAAGTGTCCATAAATTAAGGCGTTCTCCGAGCCGAGGTTCAGTTTCCCGTCACGTTATAAATAATTGGCTATTCGAGAAATTTATTACAGAGACAAATTTTGACAAATCGTCCCGAAGCATCGTGATCAAGAAAAAGATTCGATCAAAGGCGGCACAAGCGTTCTTACTCGTCGACCAATGACATTACAAAAAAGGAAATTAGTTAAATAATTATCTCAGCTATTTACTGATATAGCATAACTGACTTATAAACTAGAAAATAATACAATTCTGAGTACGCCGCCATAATCCTGAAATCATGAAGTATTTCTGATCTTTATTTCAATTATCGAGATCAAAGAAAAGAAATAGATACCTCAAATTCTTTAGTTTTGACGAAACCAAATTACCAAATTCTAGAGATACAGATTTAGCCAACTTTTCCTACGACAGATTGAATATTTTGGAGAGTATATGGACAGATCTATACCTATATTATATAATATTTTGTTATTACACGAACACGAGTAGATTAATCAAAAACAAACTATTCGAAAATTAAAAAAGTCACTTATGATACTGATACTACGCATAATAAATACATTTCAAGGATGAACGTTTGATATCGTTCCAACAGTTTGTCAAAAGTGTTCAACAATGTATTATCCAGAAGCATACCTAACTTATTGTTAGATCAACATAGTTTTCTGCAAAGTTTCGGGTCGGCCGATATTTGAATTTTCGAACAACGCGTAATAACATTTTGTTTGATGTGGATTGTGTATCTTTGACTGACACGTTTTATATAGTTCGACGTTAGGAAATTAAACTAAACTTAATCGTTGAGTAGGTAGATGTCGGCAACAACTAATTAATGAATCGTAAATCACGTCGGTCTTTAGGGAAAATATTAGGAGTACGATAAAATTTAATATTTAGAAACGCTTTGGTAACAACCTCTACGAATACTTGACATCGGATTTGAAACAATTATTATATGCTATTTTAAAAACATCTGCCGTGGACCGATGACGTTTCTGTATTTTATTTTTATTTTTAAGTGCTTATTGCTGCACTTAAGTTAAATTCAATATTTATGAAATACAGTGAAAAACTTAAAATGCCTACCCGACCCAGCCAGGAATGGAACCTGGGTCTTCCGCAATCCGGGCGGCTGCACTGACCATTATGCTACCGGGAAGGCTGACGAAGGCACTGCATTTTTTCACTGCTTTGATTTTGACTGCTTTTTAGCGGCAGTAGTATCTACCCAACGACGGTCTCCGTATGTTCGCCGAACTGAATCAAATCGCTTGAAACTGATTACAGAACTCGTATCCCTAATGAATACGAGCACGTATTCTGTTTGTCTTGTCATTCTATTAATTAAGGGCACATGTTTACCGTTTCAATAGGACAACTCTTAAATAAGCTACGCACGACTGAACTTTTAGCACTTTAATTCATTTATATTGAAACAGAAAGCAAATTGGCCTCGTAATTTCGGTCCCTTGCTGATTCGTCGAATTGGGTATTAACGTTATATTCCTGCTTATTGATTACTACTATCGGGATGCGTTAACGACTAAAAGGTAATTGAAGGGAAGAACCAACTCATCTGTCTACATAATCCTGAGGAGCTCCGTTCAGATATTGTGTCATATGGTTACTAAACACATTGATACAAATACTTTTAGGTAAATACAGTTTGCCATCTGCGGTTCAGATCGGAACATTTTAATCCAACTGAAACTGCTTTAGCGGGAAATGCATTTCTAAATATCCAAGCACTGCTTATTCAGCTGACATGTTCAGGCAAGCTGCGGAGAGTACATTATTATTTGGTTATTTTCTTTTTACAACTGTGCGGCTCGTTAAGCTGGTTCACGACAGCTATTGTGCTTGTAAAAATACAAAACTTGATATACAATTGAACTGGAAAACAATAACAAACTTTTAATTGTTAATTATATACTAAAACTGAATATATTTTTGTTAATTTGGCCCACCTACATATATTTACCTAGATTGGTAGAAAAAAATTACACACACGTTCTTCTTTGTATATGATTGTTGAACTATAATGGTCTGCAACTGTGCTTTACATAATAATGTGGCCTTTCTAATGTTATTGAAATCTTCTTCGCAAACGAGATACTCCGAGATTCCTTCAAGCGGTTCCTTTACCTTCGGATTTTACAGATTTTACGGCAGATGCCGTAATATATAAACTTTGCAATTATAAGAACATGCATTCTTTTATATTTTTATATACATGTTATGGCAACACAGCGTCAAAAACGTATTTGATTTATGCTTGGCTTACATTTTTTTTTTGAGAGAGTTTGCTGCAATCCTCGGACTGCAGGCAATCTTCAGACTTCATTTTCAGCTTCACCGGGCTTTTTCCTAGAGGGCTCTGTCTAGCAGTGGACTATACTAGTCCACAGTCATAGGCCTCTCCAAGTGCACGCCACCGAGCACGATCCGCGGCTACTCTCATCCAGCTCTTGCCAGCCACCTTGCGAAGATCGTCGCTCCACCTAGTCTGAGGGCGTCCTACACTACGTTTGCCGATACGCGGTCTCCACTCGAGAACTCGTTTACCCCAACGGTTGTCGGTTCTGCGGCTAATATGACCGGCCCACTGCCACTTCAGCTTGCTGATCCGATGGGCTATGTCGATTACTTTCGTTCTCTGTCGGATCACCCCATTCCGAAGTCGATCCTTCAGAGAAACTCCGTACATATCCCTTTCCATAGCTCGCTGAGCGACTTTAAACGTTTCGGCTCCGTATGTCATGACCGGTAGGACGCACTGATTGAAGACTTTCGTCTTTAGACTTTGTGGAATAGGCGATATAAAGACCCGACGTAATTTCCCATATGCTGCTCAGCCTAACTGTATCCTTCTGTTAGCCTCTTTCTCGAAGTTTTTCTACCCAATTGCAAAATCTGCCCGAGGTAGACATATTTCTCAACAACTTCGAGAGCACCGCCTTGTACAGCAATCGGTCCCGGAATGACATGTTCGTTGAACATAACCTTGGTTTTGTCCAAGTTCATCCGGAGACCGATGCGTTGAGAAGAATCAGCTAGGCCGTTCAGCATGAACCGTAAATCCTGCAACGTTTCGGCCACGATGACGATGTCGTCCGTGAATCGCAAATGTGAGATGTGTTCGCCGTTGATGTTAATTCCACGTCCTTTCCAGTCCAGCGTTTTAAACACATCCTCCAATGCATTTGTAAATAGTTTGGGGGATATCCCATCCCCTTGTCTCACACCTCGATGCAAGGGGATATGCATAGTCTGCTGGTTCTGTACTTGGACGGTCATGGTGGCAGCATTGTACAGACACCTCAACACGTGATGACTCTTGAAAAATAGAATAGAAAAAGTTTATTATTACCATAACTATTACAAATATCACAATACAAAATAATACAATACAAAATAAAACAAAACATACATCACAATACAATTTTAAGTGTGGCACTATAAATATACTAAAAGGTGTACACTCAGCATAATGTCAGATAACCTATGTAAATGAGTACCTGACGCTGGTCTTCCGCGAACACCTTAGCGTGAGAGCAACCAAACACGCAGTAAGAACTAAATTAACTTATTACATTTTAAGATTAAACTAAGTGAATTACGCAAGAACTAGTGGACGGACGTATTAAATACAATTTGATAAGAATACATTAAAGTTACATAAATATAAACATGAATGTGCCTGAATAAGATTTATCATCCGGAGACAATTCTTGGCGAAACACCATGTATCAGCTTCCGTCGCCAATGGTGAGTCAAAATTTGATCGCTCACAGATCCCTTTTACCAAGATAATAGACAATACAAGAATACCCCGAGGCGAGGCAAGATGATTGATATAGAGAGGTGAGTTTTTATGTTGGCGCAAATAAATCATCTTCGTCTCAATTAATGTCCTCGTCGATGCGTCGGATGGAATGGGCGTTTTCACTCTGATTGATAACAACGAGGAATTCGGGCCAGATCACTCTGATCTTGAATTTTATCAAGATAAAGACTGTAATTTTGGGAAGAAATTTATCATGATAAGAGTTGGATAAGTGGGCTTTTCGAAATGGTGTACACTGGTGACGTAATAATTCTAAAATGTTTTTTGATCTTTGATACTTTCAAGTTATGCCCGCGATGCAATGGTCTTCCATTCGGCACGCCAATGCCGCTAAGTATAGAGCTTGATATAATTGTTATTGTCTTAAAAAATATGTATACTTTCTACATTTTATTAGACATAACTTTAAGTTTAAGCCTTCGTACATGATACCCACGTACCGCTTTTATCTTAAGCTTTCAACTTGACATAAGAACTC
The DNA here is from genome assembly GCA_963082485.1 of Eudonia mercurella. Lineage (NCBI taxonomy): Eukaryota > Metazoa > Arthropoda > Insecta > Lepidoptera > Crambidae > Eudonia > Eudonia mercurella. The sequence continues at coordinate 8,351,112 of OY720032.1, forward strand.
TCCGTAAACACTTCTTTGTAGTGTTCAAATTGATGTAACGTCTCGTGTGAAGTAATAAATATAGGTGCTTGTTAACTTAAAAACTAATTGTAATAAAATGTTATGTTTATTTAAGATCAAAAACATATGAAGAAAAGTTTGCCATTCAATGTTTTTATCATTATTACAACTAACGACAGATCATTCCCATCAGGTAAAGCAGATATTACCTGACAACTTTGGTTTGATTAATGAATAAATAACTGTAGTTAGTAAGCATTTTCATTAAACAAGCAAACTAACCCGTAGCGCAGACGTAGCGTTTCCGTTTTAATTTCCATTGCTCGTTCGAAATAAGAGCGAATTTCAGCTAGCAAGGTGTCAAATTGATGCATGAGTCCATGTTTTTCTTTGTGCCGCAGCCATCAATCTTACAGATCTATTAACGTCGTTTTTAGCTCGCTAATTATCCGACCACGCTCCCAGCAATCCCTGGGGATTGTGTGCCGCGGGCTAAACAACGTCATATTACATAGCAAGTCTTTGACGTTAATTTGTTTTACGGCAATAATAGACCTGGATTAGAGGTGACCTCAGACGCTGTTTTGTTTTTACAATTGTTGTAATTAGATAACAATTTTTAGCATGTTTGATTTAGTGTTCCCTGTCCAGAGTTCATAGGTACTTTTAGATCACGATATTCCTAAAAACACAAATGTTAAATTTTTCCACGAGCAGGATTTGAACCTGCACCCTTCTGACATTCCGGGTCAGGTGCTCTTCCAATTGAGCTATCGTGGTTCTAACCAGCCCGCCGAAATTATTCAACACTTTTTACTTTGTAAGCCAAAGGCGCCCATTCAATGTCAACAACTACCGTCATTAACATCCGATCATAATATTTTTACAAATATTAAAGATCAGTTAAGAAAATAAGCAAGCTATTTTATAAAATGTTCAAAATGATTTTTAAAGCAAATTTTGTTGCGAACAAATTACAAAAACATTTCACGATATTCCTGTTTTTTATTGATATATTACATTATAGATTGAGGTATTTCCTATACCTTTTAATTATAATTATTTATATAGACCCATCGTTAAATGGTAGCTCTAGTACAAATGCTTTGTCGAAAAACTAACAAAAGATGTAATTGGATGCTCTGTTGGAATTGCGAAATGTGTTAAGGCGAAGGGTAAGGTACACTAGCGCCTAATTGATAATTTGACAATTACTAACGGACCGGATCTTTTTTTAAACATTGCGTACCGTCCGATAACAGGAAAGCATCCATAGTATTTATTTAATAATTGTGCACTACTTTTTGTTGCGTGGTTTATTCACAAAACGGGCTATCGCATTTATTCACAAACAATGGCCACTTTTAGTGTAAGCGAATGAATACAAAAACAAACCTAAAAGTAGTGCACAATTATTAAATAATAGATGTTTGTCTAGTGTCGGAAGGTCCGCAATGTTTGAAAAAAATCCAGTTTAGCAGTTATCAAATTAAATCCATTAGCGGCGATAGTGTGCCTTACCCTTCGCCTTAAGCAGATTCTTAAATGTCCGAAAATCTTCCACAAATTTTCAATTCGTCAAATAATCAAAACGCCGAACTATTAATTATAAAATTAATTAATAGTTCGGCTCTAATTCTACTATGCATCTTATTGTTACTGCTCTGTTGGCATCTGTTTGATTAGTCAAATGATCACTTTGCACTTGTTAGAGCTATTCATTGGTTACAGTTTAAACTTAAACTAACCAATTTTTACACTTAAGGCATTTGGAGGTAACCTACTTGAACAGTAAAAATATTTTTACATACGCAATCTATGTGTTACCAATTGAAATACCTGCCAAATAAGAAATCGACCAATACAAAATGTGTGAATATTTTTTTGGCGAAATAAGAGGAAACATTGCTTCGCCAAACATTTCGGCGAATCTATGTCGGCCTAATTAAATTCAATATAAAATACTTGACGTGAGCGTGATAAAACCGCACTTGTAATACAGTGCTTCTAGTTTCTTTATGTTTCTTGGTAATCATCGCATTTCTGAATGCAATCGAAAATTAATTTCCATATTGATTAATTATTATATTTATCATGTATAACAATTTGAATTCAGAACAACGTACTTTTTTTGTTGTTTTGTTTTTGATTTCAGTGTGAACTGTATAGAGCTATAAAACTACAAATCTTAAATCAATTACGTATGACGCAATAATGCTCGTATCTCCCCTGAGTTTAAAAAAAATAAATATTAAGTAAAGAGAGTAGTATCAACTCTACGTATATACTTTATAACTGATAGAAATCCGACGACGACGGCCGAAATACGAAGTTTGCCGAGAGACATTAAGAAAATATGTAGATGCACTGTACTTTAGTTGAAAAGAAAACTAAAGATTAAGTATGAGCTTGAAAATCAATAGGCGTCTCTTTATTTTCCGAAATCTATTTGTAACGTACAAGCTTCTCGAGCTCTATATCTCTTCCAGAATTTGCAAATAACAAAACCGATTCTTTTCTCGGATAGAGTGGTGTAAAGGATTTATTTACATTTTATTTCGGAGTTTACATTGCATTATCTATTCTTTGTGGAATGCAGTCTGCATCGTTTGCGGATCTAAAAGATACGAGAATTTTATAAAGAACTATCCCAAAGTTTGTTATTTTTGTATAAAAAATCAGATAACATAACAATAGTAACAGTTACAGTTAGCTTGTATTATCCCATTGTTGGGTAAAGGCTCCCCTCATTCCCACCACTCCTGTCAAACGGTGGCAAATTTTTTCGCCACCGTTTGACATTTTTTAGAAAGTAGAAGTAATATTAGAAAATGTTATTCGAATGACAATGGTTTTATAATAAATTTGATAGACTTGAGAATCATGGTGTGACTGCGATAGATTAGTATGAACTTCGAACTATTAAAATACAAGGCATATACAATATGGATTACTGAAACCGTAAGGGACCTATCCTGTTTTTTTTGCTTTTTGAAATACCCCTAGTCTTACACTAAAGAGATGTTTTTTGAGTTTCGTATACTGTTTCTTTATATTGGTGATTCAAAGGTCGATCTAGATAACACAAAGAGTTTTATTCCGAATGTAATATCTAAACCGTTGCGGGGGCGAATACAACTTTTTTAAGATTATTTTCTGCTACATCTGCTTTCTGCTGCTTTCTGTCTGTCTGTTTCATTATTCAAGCTTCACGCAGAAGCTCCCAGATGGTTTTCAATTAAACTTAAGATAGTAAAGGTGATTATTATGAAGGAACATCTAGGCTAGTTATAATTCCAGCACCATGGGATAAGGTATTAAAAGTTTTTTAAAGTATTTAATGTTATTTTGAAAACAATCTCATTATCGTCTTTAGCGTCGATCGACCACCAGGTGGCCGATAACAATTAAAATTCTATTATGTCTGGTATTCGCACGCTCGTGCTCTTATTAGCCAATGGAAACATTCCACTAGGTAACGTAATTTACTTTTCAATTTTGGAACTATGTCATTATCATCATCATCAGCTCATTTTATGTCCCCACTGCTAGGGCACGAGCCTTCCCTATGGATGGATAGGGAGAACGGGCCATAAACCACCACGCGGGCCCAGTGCGGATTGGTGGTTGTTAACGACTGCTAATGCAGCCGGGACCAACAGCTTAACGTGCCTTCCGAAGCACGGAGGAGCTCGAGATGATACATTTTTGGTCACCCATCCGATGACCGGCCTTTGCGAAAGTTGCTTAACCTCAGCACTCGCAGACCGGGCGCATTAACCACTGCGCCATCGAGCTCCTCAACTATGTATTTTTTTTTAATTTCTTATATTGATGTTATTAAATTAGATGATGCAATGTCTTAAGTCCACCCAAATAATATCACTAGCGCAACTAGTAAAACATCATACAGTGAGGTACCTAATGATCTAAAAATGATTTCTCCGAAATAGATTATCTTCAATATCACACAAGTAAACATCGTATTGTTACCATAGATACATTTATGTATTGAATTATTCATTTGAAAATCTCTTTATATCCCTTAATGGATAAAATAGCGCATGTGTGAGAACAAAATCGGGGAAATCAAAGAGCAGATAATAATGTACATACGCCTGCATATAAGACTACCACAAACTGACAAATTTCCTTTATATACTTTGAACTTTATGTGGATGGTGTATGGTTGATTATTTACTGAAGAAATTTGACAGTTTTGGATAGATTGATGTGTAGGCGTCTGTACATTGAGGTAACAGCGCTCTGTTTAATAAACTACGACATCTCACAGTATAACAGAAAGACGGTGTCATAACATCATAACATATATGTTTTAAGTTAACTAGTGGTAGGATTCTATTCAGAACTGTATGGCAGTTATTACTGCCACCTATGACATGATTGTGCTTGCAACTGTACCTATTCTGTCCAAAGGGTACTAGAGAGATAAAGTCATAGAAAATAATGATAAATGATAAGTAGGCTTAAATGCAACACGACAATAATATGAAGATATCTATCCTTATTTGAGCTTAGCTTCACTTCAACATACTTTACATAATGTAGAAATACTATATAATTTACCGTTTATATTTTACCATTTATATTAATTTGGTATAAATACATAAGTGATGTTCCTGCCTGTGTTTTGAATTTGTATGTGTGATGTACTGTACCAAATAAAGATTTTTTATATTTATATTTTTATTTCAATTGACAAAAAGTAAAACTCGTAATATTAAATAAACTGTTTAACCATTTGTTCGTTTCCTTTCTGCTGTTCTCGTTAATCTATGACCACACACAAACCTATATAAAGTTATATCGGAAGGAAAGTTTCATCGGGAAGCTTTACTGCACAATAACATTCCTTTGAAGTGATAATGAAGCTCCGAGGTAAACTGAAACTATACCTATCACTCTGTAAGTTAATCTTGATACATTAACTCATTGCTTTATGTCTCTTTGATCAAAGTCTTTGTTATTACGTTGTTATTATATACGTGAAACATTATTTCATCATTTTCTTCTCATATTAATACAACTTAAAAGTGAAATTAAACAACTTTTATGGATCTACTCGCGTTTATTTTACACATTACTTTTTAATGTTTATCCTGACGTTTCGAACCCTTTGCAGGGCCCGTGGTCACAGGGAGACTGAGGTGTTGGTCGTCTCATAATTAGTTAGTAGCTTGTATACCCTCGTTTAAATTTAATCAGGTGCGTTCCGTTTTACATATAGCCGACGTCAAGCATAGACGCGATAATAAGACTGCAGTATGCGAACATGCCCTAGAGGGGCCCAGCCATTACATCAAATTTGATAAACTACAAAACTCGCTAGAGAACAATGATTCATCCCTAGGATGATACGCGAAGCTATTAAAATTAAAAAACATCCTAATTTCAATAGAGAAGATTGCTGGAATCTACCACCAGTCTGGGATCCCATCATACAAAATATTAAATCCAGCCCCAACACCATACTGCCAGACCAAAAGATACTGTAAGCTCTTTTTGCGTAAAACCTGATTAAATTTAAATGAGGGTATACACGCTACTAACTAATTATGATACCACCAACACTTCAGACTCCCTCCCTGTGACCACGAACCCTGCAACGGGTTCGAAACGTCAGGATAAACATTAAAAAGTAATGTGAACAATAAACGCGAGTAGATCCGTAAAAGTTGTTTCATTTCAATGTATAGTGTTCGCGTAAACTTTAGAAAACAACTTAAAAGTGCTCCTTTTAGACAGACCGAATGCACAAACTGAATTTGGACAATAAACTTCTTTCATAATTTCATTTCATGTAGGGTCCGCCTCAGGCGTCCGCGACGCGTTTTGATATTGATGCTGTTGCGTCTATAGGCTATCCGAACCCCTCGAAAAATCTAGTAGGGAACGGGGACACGCTTTAAACATTCTGACGATGTAGTTTCTCGCCGCTCAAACAAGTCGATGACGCTGTAAAACCCGCCACAGGGTAACAACAAACTCGCTCAAAAAAAACCTTTTTTTTTCTTTTTCTTTTTTTTTGATACGGAGTGGAAATCTGCTAACAGACGCATCAGCGGGTTACAGGGGACCCGCTGGCTGTCCGAGGATGGCCAAGACTCTGTTCCAGGGCTTTGGTCCTAGAAAAAGCGAGTCGAGGCCGACTCGGTAAAAACCACTCCGATGTCCTCTCGTCACCTTGGAACCAGCAAACCGGCGATCATCACGTCGTCCTCATCTGAGGAGGACGCATCGAACGCCGGCATGGTGGAGCCTAACGAGGTCATGGGAACCCTTTCGGACACTTCCACAACCCCGTCGGTGACTAAACCGGTTAAGGTAGGTTTTTTTTGAGCGGTGACTGCTCTTTAGGGCGAGCAGTCACCGCTCAAAAAAAACCTACCTTAACCGGTTTACATCTGTTGAACTGTTTGCTTATTTGCCATCAAGCTGCAGTTAGAAACGATAATAAAAGATGTATTAATAATTTGTATTTTAAGTAAATGCTTCCTACCTAGTTATTAGACTTTTTTAAATGAACCATATAATGATTGAGTAATAATTAATTAGTTGAAATCTTTTTATGCGGCATTTAGTGTTTTTTTACAAATGTGTAAGAACGTACATATGTATGTGAAAACTCATATTCATTATTTTTTTGCATTAAATACCTACTCTCCTATCTCTCTCCTATCATCATTCAAAAGTAAAAATCATTTATTCAGTTAAGGCTACAAAAATAGCTGTTTTGAATAAAATTACACCATCATCAGCCTATTAACGTCCAATTGCTGGATACAAGCCTTCCAAATGAACAATAGGACATAGGGAGATTGGGCCATAGTTCACCACGCTGGTTCAAAGCGTGTTTGTTTTTTAAAATAACTGCCATCTTACGTCAACAACAGGGACTAACGTCTTAACATGCCCTTCGAAGCACGGAGCAGCTTGAGATAACTTAATTAAATTGCAACTTAAACGCTCAAGCGTCTGCGCCCCCGCACTCTATAAATAGACATTATTAAACATTTACTTTAGCCAGCGTTATTTTTGTATGTAGCGGCCGTCGTGCGATACTTTTACATTAGGTGATGTAGTCCATAATCAATTCGTTTAAAGTAATAGACAATTTAGCCAATTTGCACCTAGGTGCGGTATTTGTGCTTAATTTTTTTGTTATCCAAACGGCGGGGTGGGGAGCTGTGCGATAATTTTATTATGAATAAGTACCTACTAATAATTTCTGTACAAAAAGTAATGATATCCCATCAAAAACATAAATGTGAAATGAGAGCCAAGTTCAATATATGCCTTGCTTGTTAGCTTCAACGACAAAAGAAGTGAGATCTAAATGGATGCCAAGTTCAATGGTCAGTCCTGAAATTTATTTATAACAACATAAAATATTTTATAACAACTTAAAATATCATTTCTTCTTATAACTTAGGATAATATATTGAAGCCTGACTTGGCTAGTTTTTATATACGAATTATATTATAGCCTTCGCAAGTTCTAAAGCTGTAAGTTTTTATTTTATTCTTTCGGAAATTTGGCTGGCTGGTAGAAACTAGCCATCGAACATAGGGCTCTTCCATGACTGTTTTAGTAGGTACTATAACGTGCTACATTTAAATTCTTTTGTATAATTATTTTTTTATTACTTTACATATTCATAAAGAGCGTCATAAGCTAAATTCTTTACAATATAAAATATTTTAGCAGTCTTTAATTAGAAGCAGCAAAATTAACATAAACTGCTATGTACACAGGCCTTATTAAAACCTGCGAAACATACAAACAAACTAGTAATAATATAAAACTTATTATTAACCACTTATTAATATTCACAAAAGTTTCATTTTCACTCACACTCTGACCGAAAATTGCTTACAACATTGAACAACACTATAAACTATAATCAATTAGTGTAGAAAGCTTGAATGTATAATATTTCAGTTCACGTAATTTGGCATCAGTATCTCTTTGGCATTGAAGTACTTTTGAACTAAATCAATTTAAACTTTTGGTTTTTACACACAGTCAAGATGAAGAGAATAGCGAACGCTGGCTCTAGCCCGTGGAACATGAGCATCACTTCACTGCACACCAAATGTATTCCCAGCGTAGAATATATGTTTGGTAAATGAAAAAATAGAACACTCCCACCGCTGAGGGTATAGTAAGGATGATGGAGAAGAAAAAGGGAATTCAACCTTGCGATCAAAAAAACGAAACAATTCTTTAAAATCTTAATCCAGTTCACCAAAAAAACTACAAGAAAAAAAACCTCAACGTCTCAATCATAATCTGACAAATTCAAAAAAACTCCTTATGCGGAAATAAAAAAGGTCTAATGTGGCGAACGCTACAGTATTTAATAATAATTCGTATATGAGAACTAGCCAAGCCAGACCTTAGTAGGCTTCAATATATTATCCTAAGATAGAAATAGAAATGATATTTTAAGTTGTTATAAAATATTTTATGTTGTTATAAATAAATTTCAGGACTGGCTACTGAACGTGGCAGTAAGCTCAACTGGCAGTGGACAGGGCACATCACTCGCAGGACTAATGGCCGCTGGGTTGGAACATTTCTTCAGTGGCGACTTCGTACCGGAAAACACAGTGTAGGCAAGACTCCAACAAGGTAGACCGACGATCGGGTGATAGTCGCAGATAGCCGCTGGATGCGAGCAGCACAAATCCGGTCGTTGTGGAGATCCTTGGGGGAGACCTTTGTCCAGCAGTGGACGTCTTTTGGCTGAGATGATGATGATGAATATATCTTACACGTTCATGACTCAAGACTCCATTAAAGTAAAAATATGGTCACTATTAAACCTCGATTTCAGTTATACATAAACATCTTTAAGCACACTCATCTATTCTTTATTATATTCCAATACATAAGTTTTATGAGGTTGGTAAAATAAATGAATGGCTTTCTTGCTTTCAAAAGACTGAAGTAATCCTTTTATTCAAAATACTTAGCGTTCTTTCCCATAAATGGAATGTTGGGTTCGTGTATGGCTATTCAATACTCATGAACTAGCATTCGACGACTCCGTCGTATAAAGCGACCTATATACAAGAATTTGAAGGAGTTTATTATATTTTTATTTACGTCAGGACGGACGTCAAGTTGTTATTACGAAAGTCAAAATTACTGGCTTAATGTAGACGTTCCTATGTCCTTAATGCCTTATGCCTTTCAATGAAACAGTTCTTTGAAAATCCGTAAGCTAACTTTTGTTTTAGCTTGTCATTCTTAACTTAACGGTACGGAAGTTAAAAAACATACAGTACGAGAAAGTCTATCAAAAAATATTGTCGGAGTATCTAAGGGAAAAAAAATAACGTCCAGCAATACCTAACTTAATTCATTCATGAATATTTTCTTAAAAGATAAAAGTAGAAAAATGTGTCGCTTTTATTTATCAGCCTTATAAATATATTATAAAATTTATCAAATTTAATTAAATTTTAAATAATTCGCATTATAGAAGAGGAAAACACGCAGTTCGTAAGGCTTTATATTAGCGTTTATGTTTAAAAAAACATATACTAAATCACAACACTAATTTGCTTTGACTACATAACGAAACTATAACTTCGAGTTGCAAAACGTTTAATCAAAAATTAAACCTCATTTAATGTTTAGCTAGCCATTCCTAATTATCTGGTTCTACTAGAAGTGCTAAAGCAAAAATGCAATATTCAGCATAACTGTCATATTGAGATTACCTCTCCCTCCTTTGTAGTCGCCGTTCCGACTGCCGCATAACCTAAATCACCGCGATTAAGTTACGAAACAAATCTGGAACAAACTTCACTCCAGGAATAGTCAAATGGATTTGGAGGTAAACTTTTAAATGAACGCCAGACTGAATTTACCATTTTATATGTGTCCTATTGTTTTTATGATCTCCATTCTGGTGCAGTCGATGTTGATGTCTACATTGTAATTAAAGATAGCTACATATTTGAAAAATTTAATTTGAGAGAAACATTGATATTAATAAGGAACGAGGTATCCTTGCTTTTTCCGTTTATATGGATGGGCAAAAAAGAGGCGTATGGATTTGATTGAAGATCGGTGGAGACCGGGCTATGACTCGGAAACCTTGGTTTTTATACATCGCCATCAAGTGCCTCTGTTTTATATTAACCAATTATATTTTTTTCACAAAGATGTAAAAATATTCCTTCCTTCAAGGATATTGCGCACCTATAACAGAATCAACATTGATACCCATTGATACCCAGGTACCCCAATTTCTAGCTATTGTGAAGAGCTGAGCTTCATTGTCCTTGCCGCTACTCTACAGGACGTCACCGGATGTCCTAGTATGTAATGTAATAATAATACTAATAAATATCGTTTTTGCCTCTGAATCACATTTACATTATAGTTACATATTTTTGCATGAAAATTATTAAAAGCCAGCACAAAACATATAGACAAAAAGGACTATGTCTGTGTGGTAACAGAATATTTTATAAATTGCAATTTTTACGCTATAATCCAGAAACTCAGCTATTGCCTCGAAACAAAAGGAGCGTCGAGCGATTTAACACGTACGCAGTCCATGAATCTCTTTGATCCATGGGATTGTCAATATGCCGTTGACAAAATGCATGTGATGCAGCCAGATTTATCCAAACAGGGTATATATAATGAAACTTTGTTCACTTGATAAGCAACAACAGCAAATCGAATTCTTTCTTCAAATTGCTCTCGTTCCTTACCAGAGAGATTCTTGACTTATTTCAAAAACTTCAAGTACAATGCAACAAAGCAAGAAGTTTTTCTACAATGTATAAAGTCTCTAGAGTTGCAGAGCTTTCGAATGTTTTATGTTGTAGCATACGTTACCGTCCTTGTTTCCATCATGTAAGGCTCATATACCTGGTTGTTTAGCAGATTTAACAGAAATTGCTTCTAGAAAACCGTTGCCAAATGTTGTATTACTTATTTCGGTAAACCGTTGTTTTTCGATTTCGGGAAGCAACTTTGTCTTAGGCAATAAAACTGATTTATGATAATGTACATCTTTAATTAAGTTAGCCAATTAGGTCTGTTAATAAAATTTGCTTATTCCTTCTGTACTCTTGTCTTCGCTTATACAAATATTATACAAGGTTATCCTTATGATCAAATTGTAATAAAAGTGGAGTCGTACATTTTTTTCCTCAACAGTGAATTCAAATGTTGAAAGTAACAAACGAAAGTTGTTAAAAACATTAACAAATAGTATTTGCTTGCAAGAAAAAAAAGAAAAACATGTTCGACTTACGACTTATTAAGATGTAAGTAATACCACCACCGGTCCCGCCGCTCGGCGTATCACAAGCCGAGACGGATGTGACCTGACTGTTCAATGGCAACACCCCGCATCCGAGAGCTAGCCGGCCAGCCAGATAATAACCCCGGTTATTACATGCTTATGGACGCCCCGATTTCATTCTGACTTTAGAAAATTCTATTTCATTCTTACAACCCCTGAGAGATTGTCTTAGGGAAGCTATTCAAAATTTCATGTTTACAGCGGATCTTTTGTAACGTACGAGTATTTCTCGTCAGGAGTATTTAAAATTATGTTATAGAAATTTGAATGCAACGTTGTGCTGTTACATATATTATGTCACCAATGGACGGAATGAAACTACTTTTACGGATCTACTCGCGTTTTTTTTTATAGATTAGGTTTAATTAATGTTTATACTGACTTTTTGAACCCTTTGCAGGGTATGTGGATGCCCTAGAGGAACCCAACCATTTCATCATATTCGATAAAACTCAAATACTCGTTAGAAAACAACGATTCATCCCTATGATTACACGCGAGGTTATTGAAATTAAAAAACATCCTAATTTCAATAGAGGAGATGGTTGTAATTTACCACCGGCCTGGGAACAACTATCTAAGCAAATTATGATTTTGTACTGGCTTCCTTGTTAAATTATTAAAAGGGTGAGAAGTAGTTTTAAAATGTGATAAAAGAGCCAACTCCTGAACTTTAAAAGACAGAAGGAGTTACCTTAGGGAAAACTCTTTATTCATCACTGAACAAAAGGTGGACCTCCTAGCCTATCAAGGAAATTAAAATCCACTCTTTACTTAGTCCCTAAAGAACTGTGAACGCGTTAATCTCTCGATGGGATTGTTTTGATTAGGATTTAAAATTAATTAAAAAATTACTTGTTACTCTTAAAAACCACTTTTAAAATTAGAAGTTTCCTTTGTTTTTGTTTCACCTATTAGTTTCATTGCATTGAGTTTACCTTTCCCTATTTTTTATAGCTACCTTTAATATTTTTTGATAAACAGGGTATCGAAACAAGATTATCTTTTTATAAAATTGTTGTTTCTTTCCAATGTGTTGAACCTAAAAGAGAATTTGGATGTTACTGACGACACGGGAAGTTACACATACGGCATTAACTTATCAACGGATTCAGGGGAAATATCAGCGACTGGCCGCTTGCCAATTCGAGGAAACACATTCGTTGCAATAGAGCTGCGTTTCAACAAAGTATGCGACCGTGGCATTGGATGCTGTCAGTAACGGTACAAAGCATTCTGTTTGAAATCGGCATACAAATTACACACCAAACTAGATTATCGCGGACTGTAATTCGGTATGGTACTTTTATGAGAACCGTTATCAGAACTGAAAGTTGCACTTGAAAACATATGTCTTGTTTTCGATAGGAGTTGAATCCACAACTTTTTATAATCCAGCAACTCTTTCATCTGACATACCATGTAGTTTCTTTTGTCAAAAACAATTTTGTTTCGTTATGAATGCAAAATGAACAATAATATAAAAGAAGAATACATACTATGCTACAAATCTTACAAAAATCTAACAAAACAACAACAAGTAGCACATGATTAGGATAACAATATGATACTGCGATACCCCATGCAACACTGTAGGATTCTGTAATTACATTTTCATGTTTGTTTAAATTTATACTAATATTATAAAGAAGAATGCTTTGTATTTTTGTATCTATGTTTGCAACGAATAAACTCAAAAACTACTGGACCGATTTTAAAAATTCTTTCACCATTAGAATGCTACATTAGCGCTAAGTAACATAGGCTATAATAAAAAAAATGCGGTACTAAGTCCGCCGGAAGCTATTTTATATTGAACTGCAGTACAGTCGTATCAAACTGAACGAAACAACAAAATAGTACACATCAAGCTTATTATGTCTATTTTACTTAAATCAAAAATGATGTTAGTGCTTGACAAATCTACTACAATAATAATAAACGTTATTTGCCGTGTCGGTGCTTGCCGTTCTTAATTCCGAACTATCCTCATGGCAAAAAGCTGTGGTTACTAGAGGCCGAGCTTTTTGTAGGAGGGAAAAGGATCAGAAAGCCATATAAACCGAGATCGCCCCAATCCCGGCTGTACTTTACCTAGTTAAAAAAAGATATTTATTTTATGCCAACATACTTTTCATCAACTTTCGTAGCTTCTATCTATTTTACGCTGACTGTACCATAATCTGCCCCTTATCGATTTGTACTGATATCATCAGCTGTCACGACTTAATTGAAAAGCAAATTGCGGCATAAAACTAGGCCGACCATCAAAAGAAAATGTAACATTTTGTTCGTTTTCAAATAATTTTACCTGGATTTTACCCCGAGAATCATAATAATATGAGTCAATAGAACAGCGTCTAAGAAATAACGTGCCTATGGAAGAACATATATAATCTAATAAACTATCTTTATATATCATTTACGAGCATCTTTTTTGAAAAGATTAATTTATATTAAAACGTATCAAACCCTGTAAAGGATTTCATTTTAAATGAAACAACTTTTACGGATCTACTCGCGTTTATTTTACACATTACTTTTTAATGTTTATCCTGACGTTTCGAACCCTTTGCAGGGCCCGTGGTCACAGGGAGACTAAGGTGTTGGTCGTCTCATAATTAGTTAGTAGCTTGTATACCCTCATTTAAATTTAATCAGGTGCGTTCCGTTTTACTCAGAAAAAGCTTACAGTATCTTTTGGTCTGGCAGTATGGTGTTGGGGCTGGGATTTAATATTTTGTATGATGGGATCCCATGCTGGTGGTAGATTTTCTATTGATTCGATCTTCTTTGGCGGCTTGAAGTAAGTGTTGATTGAAGCTCGCTTTAAGATATGTCCAATCTTGTCAATGATACCTTTCATATATAACCCGCGTTAAAGAACATGTAGCCGACGTCAAGCATAGACGCGAAAATAAGACTACAGTATGCGAACATGCCCTAGAGGGGCCCATTACATCAAATTTGATAAACCACAAAACTCGCTAGAGAACAACGATTCATCCCTCATATGGAAGTACAGCAGGTTGGCGCTCGACTGTGGTTCGTTTATTATGTTTTCTGTGACAAAGCCATTTATTTTAATTCTTGGCCTCAAAACTTTAGAAAACAACAGATGGAGGTTGTACCTACTGAAAAGTCAGATCTAATAATATGTATTGAAATACAACTTGTACGGATCTACTCGCGTTTATTAGTAGCGAGTAGATCCGTCAATGTGTAGTGTTCGCGTAAACTTTAGAAAACAATAATAATATGTACGTAAGAAATCTGTTAGTTCACAAAAGGAATCCACCATCGCCTGATTCAAAGTAAGTTTACAGCGTCGCGTCGCAGGCCGGCCGCATTACTCATGCCGCCGAGTGAAATATAATGCGGATGTGCCCATAATGTACGGTGCGCAACTTAATCCGGACGCGACTTTTTCCGACGCTGATATTTATGTAACAGGACTAACAATGGGTAATAGCAATATCAGGAATTCGTGAACCTTACTTGATGGTTAACCTGAATGATAAGCTTCACCGGGCTTTTTTGGGGGCGGCGAGGAACGTAAAGGGTCCCTCAAGCCGTGTAAAACGAATCACCTTCGGAGGTTTTCTAGAAAGAACGGCATCGCGCACTAGTGCCCTACTAGATTCTCCGAAGGGTTCGGATTGGATCGGGGGGCGGAACCACCCGAGGGCGCCTCTAAAGGCTCGGACCTCGGCTCAGGCAGACCGGGCCGTGGAGGAGGAGAAAAGCGCCCAGGTACATGTCTGTACCTGGTATAGAGCGCGTGTGAATCGTGAGCGTGTGTGCTTCGTACCCTTGTTCTACGAGTACGGTGTCTTGGACCTAAGCTAGTGTGCATGTTTAGTGTATTCTGTAAATGTGTAGTGACAACGTAAAGACGTTAGTTCCTTAAATATTGCTGCCTTTAAAACACACCGACCCAGTGGTTGGCTATAGCCCGATCTCCCCATGTGTTGTTGTTCATATGGGAAGGCCCAGCATTTGGTTGCCGTGCGTTTATGATCATTGGTAAGCATTATTTTTGACTTCTTAACCTAAGATATATATAAAACGAACTCACGCTCGCGAAATATTCTCGCAACCGAGACAACGTCAACTTACTCTTACTTTGTTGGAACCATTCAGCATAATGTATGCAAGTAAAACATAAATATGTAGGGTGATTTTATATTAGTATGAGCACACTGCGACTTCTTATAAAATCTCGCTAGAAACTTACGTTCTTTGAAGACCGTCGCACGATGAACTAAGTACCCGCAACAATATATCAATCATATCAATAATACCAATTAACTCGCACCAGACAAACATGGTGGGTTATCCCAAACTTCTAATGTGTTCTGTCCATGTGAGAACTCTTTGGATCGGCAGTGAATTTGATTAGTGAAGATTAAGTAGGCCTTCTGCGAGGTTAAAGCTAGGACGGTGTCCCTTTTCATGGGTTTCTGTTGCATAGGTCTACCTAAAGCTACCTTTCTTGCGGACAAAGTTGAGGAACATTTTTTACTATATAGGCTCTAGAAGAAATACTCAATTGACTCAAAATAAATATTTAAACAATTTATAATTTGTTAATCTAACTATAATCGGGGTAAAATAGCAAATAACTAATATTATTTTTACTTTTCTAGGAGAAGCATGAAATTGCTGAATGCCGTGACTGATCGCCGTAACGACGTACCATTTATTTTCTGATTTCTTGCTTTGTCTGGTATGTCTAATAGACTATAAAGCCAAAAGAGCTTATTCATCCCTCAGGCTCTGAACAAGTTTTAAACTAAGATCATTTTATTTTCATTCTAAAATACGGTTCTTTGAAGTAACCATGATGGTGCCTCATCTACCCGTAATGTGCCTTCGCATAGTGACTTAAAAGATTTATGTTATGTCCTCTCCCAAGAAAAGTTTTTGTTGAACTAGAAATCAGAGAATTCTGCGTGTTATCTATGCCATTTTATAAAGAGTATTTATAATTTAATGTCGCAGCCATTTTGTTAGCCTTATTCTACTATACATAATCTAAATATACGTTACTTTCCTTCGCAGCTTACACAGCCGTAGTATTTATGTTTGTTTGCCTACAACTCCAGTTAGGCATAAGTACGCCAATTCATATACAAAACACTGATTCTGTACACTTTGCCTTCAGAACAATAGGGCTTGTTTAACTTTTATAGCGGGGTGTATCCAGCCATAATTTCCCATAAAACTCGTTTGGGCTTATCCAAATACATTGTGGAAGGAATTAGATGTCTTCTTCCCGTCCGTTCGGTCTTTGTTTGCAATTGTTTGCTCCGCTAATTGTGTCGGCAGTTGTATTTACTCCCCAAACAGAGATCCGCTTCATAAATCTGCAACGCATGAAAGAGTTCCTAATGCGATTATCTTTTTGCTTTATTTTCAAGTGGCAATATTTGGCGCGTTCGTCTGTTATGAATCTCAATGACATACGAGTTTGGCAGGTGGCAAATTTACTAGTTGCTTCCAATTAACAAACGTTTGAATTGAAAGAGGAGTGTCTTTTTAGTGAGTGTAGTATGCTAATAAAAACAACAGATAAAACATAATTTTATGTTTGTATACTCGTGTAAATTTCTCAATAGCGGCACTCTGACACCACGAATATGTAATAAATCTATGTTTAATTAAAGTTAACCATTTGAAAGATCTTAATATAAATAAGCATGTGTACTTTACTATGACGAAGTTTCAAACAATAATAGTGGTTCTGTCTCGTTAGTATTGCTTAGCCCTAAGGTCGACTGGTAGAGAATGCCATTTGGCATTAAGTCCGCCTTTTGTACTTATTTTTTTATGATTTTATGATGCAATAAATATTAAATAAATAGTGACCTCGAAAGACTAGCGTCGACCAATCCTGGCATTTGCTAAGTTGGGCTTCTATTCGGTGCCACAATATTATAGGACAATGTTTTTAGACTACAAAATATTATTTAGTATTGTGTTCGCCAAATAAATGGTTATTGTAATCTTCTATTCTGTTGTGTTCTATCATACGCACCTATTGGTATTTTCTATTTAAGAAATAACAGGTGATTCAGTATTGAAATACATATAGGCGCAATACAACTGCTGACAACAGAAACTATCAAAGCACAGAAGACGAAGGTAATTATAGGCTCGAGGTAATTATAATAAGACATTAATTTAGCTACCAGTCATTGCGCACATTGCGTCGTTTCGACTATCAAAACCGAACCAGCTAACTGCTACGCCCCCGTCAAACGCCCACACCGTAGCATGTAGCAGCATCGTAGTCATACGTAGCAGGTGCTATGTAGCAGTATACCTATTTATTTACGCTAATGATTCCGTGCCGTAGTACAGTAAAGTAATTGTAGCGATACTTAGTGCAATCTTATGGAAGCCTAGGCCTACGCCTTCGTTCTCAAGGAAAAAAGGAAAAGTGTAAATGCAGTTGTATTGTATTTCATTTCATTCCAACTACAAACCATAGTAAATAAAGTTATGGAGCTAATTACACTGACATAAACAAAACATTTTAGATATATTTACTTAATGGTCATTCTTATATTTTATTTATTATTATTATACATAAAGTAAAAATAGGTAAATATGAAATGGAAACTATAAAACTGTAGATTTCCTGTGTATCTCTTGTGCCCCGTGGTTGTATATTTATATAGTCAAAGTTGATATTATAAAAAAATATATTTCAATAATTATAGATAACGGACAAAGATCTGTATGTAATGTTAATGCAATCAATGTAGCTGTTGTATTTGGTGAATTAACTTAATTAAATGAAAACAATACTCAGGATACTCTAATCAAATATTATTTTTCGTCAAGCACACTAATGACTCTTGGACAGACAGTGTATTTCGCAGGAATTCTTCATTATAAAGATATATGGACCAGACCAGCCGGTAAGATTAAATACATTTTAAAAAGTTCAATACTAGAAAGTATTTTACGCTTTCACGATGTTTGTATTTGAACTGGCCGAAATCGTCTGCCTTTACGTTTTATTCAGAAACTATAAATTGCAAGTGAAGCCATAACCGTATCATTTTTACCAAATATATTGTAAATCGATATTCAATTGATTAGTTCGATTTTAATGAAATTACTTATTGTGTAGCAATCAATGTTTGATCGCTAACCGAAACTTTAACTTTCAGTAAATGGTATGCGAAACACGTTGATATCTGAGTAAGATCTGGATTTAAAATGAGTCTTGTCTGGAAAGTTAAACAATGTTACCAACCCAAAACCGAAATATTCCATTTCCATTATCAAATAAAATGGAAGTTGTGAAGGGTATATTGGTTAGAATTTATACAAATTGCGTTTTCAAATATGTACCTTAATAGATTACCTTTATTGGTTAACTTCTGTCGTGAAACATTCTGCCAGATTTTTTCGCAATTAGCATTATCCCATATTGGCCTTTTCGTGTTCATTTACCGATTAGGACTATTGTTAATTAAGACTCACAAATAAAACAAAGCGCCTATTTAATCACAGTAATATAGACTAGACTTAGTACAAAAGAAAAGTCTGAGCACAGACAAAAGTGCCACCCGCCACCAAGTGCTTACCTGTAAGGAATATAAAAAAACATAATATTGCTATTATTATATATGGCATTATGTGAATGAATCAAATCCGGAATCCCTTGATATGAGGTTTGTGGTTTAATTATTAGACCACAGGCTATTAGAATGAAATATATATTAAATGCATATTTTGTATCAAACCAAACGCAACTCCGCTAATCGCGAAATTTGACACTTTAGTTAGCGATACATATATTGTAAAGTAACTATATAAAAATTATATCTACCGTCAACTTAGAGCATTTAACCAACAATAAACTGACAGATAAATCTCCAAACAGACAGGCAATCCTGCATAAAACTATTAAGCTACTTGCCTTAATTTAAAACACAAAGAAAACACACTAAACCACAGACAAATAATTACCAACGAGACGTGACGTTATCGGACCATTTGTTCTCTCCGTAAAGGATACATCGATAGTTAAAGTAGTCAGTAATAAAATAGGGTTAATCCGACTTCTTAATTGTTTCCTACAAACAACGTCCTTCGCGAGCCAGTGGATTAACGAGCAGCCTGAATATTCAGGCCTGCTCGTCGAGTGACTATAGCAGCAAAAACTTTAATTAACCGAGTTAAAAATGGCGACATGCTAACACTTTTGATAATGACTTTCACTGAATTCACAGATGAACAAAAACTACCGAATGCAGTTTGCAGTGACGTTACCTAACCAATGAGAAAAGTGTCTAATAATCAGAACTTTTCACTGAAACCAATTTGTTTCAGTTGCCTTGATTTTTCTAGAGTACATTTCAAAGACACGTTATTAAAAAACTGGCTGCTTTTAAAACAATAATAGAATAGAATAGAAAACACTTTATTGCCAAGAAGATGGATTTAGGGTTTAGTTTCATGGCACTATAGTAAAGATGAAGACCACAGACATTATGAGAGTCAGTTAGCATCCTACATTTGGAGTTTTATAGGCTGATGAATGACGATGATTAGTTACACAATGAGCACTTGCCATTACTCAATTCTAAGTACTGGGTAATGAGCGTCTTATCAAACTTATATTCTGAACAACTAAAATTGACTAAAGTTGCAGAACAAACAACAGATTGGCATTACGTCACGTGTCTATTTGAAACTCGCTTATCGATTATTTAATTGAATTGGGATTCGTCCACAGTTTTAGAATTGGCAGAGATAAACCATCGCTAAAACAAGTTCCCAGTTGTTCTGCAAACGACGTCGCTTGTGATTCAGTGAGATTAACGAGAAGGCCAAATATTTCGTCCCATTCTTGGATAGCTTTTGTATTAACTCTGTTAATGGCCTTAATTGCCGCTCGAAAGACTTTTGGAGCAGTGATGTACCGTTAAATAGAGTTATAATTTAACTAGGCGAGCTAGAAGAGTAGGTATTAAATACGACGGTGACTCAGTAGTATTAATAATTTAATAATCTTTCGCAAAAGTAATTCAAATGCATTGATCGTCCTCTTTCTGGCCAATTATTTCGTTTATAAACTTAGTGAAAGTTTGTTTGCCTTTTCATGTTTAAATCGAGCAACGAATTGAAAATATAGCTGAAAGTCTAAGAGTGCTATTGGCTACTTTTATACAAGGATAAATCTATGTCATTCATAATTAACCCACAGCATTATGTTGGAAATGTCGTGATAAATGCAAATTTTTAGTAAAATCAGTAAGCTATAGTTGTACGTACAATTTTATCTTGACGTTTCGAACCCTTTTCAGGTTCCATGACCACAAAGTAACTGAAGTGTTGGTTGTCTTAAAATTCTTTTGGTACACGCTACCCTACAAATATTTTGATCCGCTACATTCTGCAAAATGACTTACACAGCTAAGCGGTAATTTAGTACAATTTGTAAAATCAATACCTATACTCTATCCTATAGTTTGTTGTACGCCTGACGTCACTATAATTTCGGCAATGTGTAAGTTAAATATTTATACAATAGACAATTGTTCTATAGCAAACTTTACGTCATTGACCAAAATGTTGAACCAATTTTGGGACGAAGCATTCAGTTATTACTTAGCTACATCGTGCATGACAATACGAAATTCTGCGGACGCTCCATTGTTGTGTTCTTATTTAAACTAGATACGTGACGTGTCCACTTTTACCAGCCGGCACGGCAGCATGCAGCGTGTCATCCGCAAGAACGACATAAGTTAAAGCGGAGAATGCAGGCGCAACCGGACACGGCTGCTCCCTAACTCATATAGTGTTCCGGCGCAAAAACGACACTCGACAGCCGGACCGCGCGATACGGTGTATGTTCTCTGTCATATACTACGTAACACATGTCGCAGTATCACCTTATTTACCGCGACCTAGTAGCGCGGCATTAAAATATTTGGATCGTAAAAATGTGTTAGACCGATGTTGCGGTGCATAGCGTTTTGTTTGCAACTTTGTAAGGCGGTTTGGCGCATAGTAAAAAAAAAGGTTTATATATCGCCAGTTCTAACAAAGTAAGAATTCACTTAAGGTTTTTGGTGCTTTCTGGTGTCTTCTGAAAGAAAAAGTCTGTGTACTACTTAACGACATAGAAGGGAGAAGTTTCTTTTTATTATCACAATTCGTCAATTTTTGCCACAAAGTAGCATTGTTTAGCATTGCGTTCACGTTTGAAGAGTACTAGAACCACTAAAATAAAAGGGCAAAGGTAAGTATATCAATCGAGTGTATGTGGGACGGCCAGTTGTCAATCGTACCGACGCCGCTGGGGAGAAGGACTTGCTATAGAGCTCCAAGCAGATGACTGGCAGAAGGTGCCGCAGGACAGACCCAAATGGAGGCTCATATTACCGGAGGCCAAGACTCACTTTAGGTCGCTGCGCCAACTTTGTAAGTTTTTTTATAGAAGTATACGAACTGAAGCTTCGTTCGTGATACCTTTAGTACTGTAAGCGTCCTTGGGCTGCGATGGCCGCTTTCCATCTGCCTGATAGAAAGCGTATGCCGTATGCTCGTTGGACGGAATGAGTAGGTATAGTTTAAAAAACCTACCCATAAAAATAGAGAGAAATATCTTAATATTGTAATAATTTACTGTTAAATAATCGAAAGAAATAACATTATTTTTAAAGAAAATGTAAAGAGTAATCTAAGAGCTTCTGAGAAAAAAAAGAACTCTTACTCTTGTTAATGTGTCATATTATGTGTGACGAACACTATGCGAGTCTCAGAACACGTAATAATAAAGAAAGGCTGTGAGCTAATATTCAATTCGGTAGCTTCTTTACAATTAATAATTTCATACCCCACGTACCGAAATTCTCCATATAAAATATAGACTTAAAAATCCACTTTAGTGATCATTAATATTTCAGAGTATGGAATGCTCACTTTATGGTTGAACGACCCTTTAGTTGGATGTTCAATTATAAGTTTTTAATAATATATTTATGAAATATAATTTATTAAACATATATTTATCTATTTTTACTTCATTGCCTACGGTTGCCTAGCTGTCTAGGTCTGTTGTGCATAACTTCTCTACCACCCATTGCCATTAGCTGCTGCTATTTTTAGCTACGAGTATTATTAGCTACTGCTATTTTTCATAAAAGAAAAATAAAAAACTTACATTATTACATAAAGGTTATAACTTCCACCGCGTCAATGATATATATATTTTACTGAAATTTTATAGTAAAACTAAGATGAAAGTAAAAAAAACAGGGTATTTGTGACTGTGTAGTGTATTTATGGAAAATTTGTCTAAGGAACCAATTAGGTATTCTGATTATTATCTTCGACCTTGCTGTTGACCGTACAAGCTAAAAAATAAAAGTTTCTACGACCCACTTTCGTATATATATACTAACTAAGAAAGAGCTGTCGCTATTCTACACTGTTGTCACTTCTATAAAGATTACTCAAGAAAGCCTTAAAGGTGAACCACCAGACTTACCTAAGAAGTGAATGCGACCGTGAACTTTTCAGTCACGCACGTGATATAGTTTGACCGCACATCAAACGAATCAGTTTGAGCTTGAGACCGCCCTTATCCCGTAAATAATAGAGGCAGTATCTGCGATGCTACTGTTGCACATGATACGCGGTCGACTGTACAACCGACTTAAGAAAACCTTAACCATACATAGAACCTTGAATATTTTCAGCCTTACGTTTTCAGCTTAGTTTAGAAATTACATAAGCAACACCCGTTAGAGGTGTACTGGTAAGTGGCACAACCGAATTCTGCCATACAATTCTCGTTTTCGTTAACGTGATTGAATGGCGAATGAAACTATGCACTCAGTTACACACTTTTTACGTAATAGTTGTGTATTATGTATTTTGTATTTATGTTGTAGTTATGTATGTTATTGTATGTTATAGTAAAACTACAGCGTAAAGACTTAGATAGACTGTGGTAAAACGTTAGTATATAGGTAACCATATACCTGGTAGGTGGGGAATCTCAACAGCTGTCTAGTGCGATTTTCATTTGCTATTCGATAACTTTAGGGAACAGAGATTATGTATGGCAAAATTTGTAATTTTTGTTGTTTATCACTAGGAGGGGAAGGAGGAGGAGCTCGATGAAGCATTAACGCACCCGGTCTGCGAGTGCTGAAGTTAAGCAACTTTCGCAAAGGCCGGTCACGGAATGGCTAAACAAAACTGTAGCATTGTCTCCTCCGTGCTTCGTAGGCCCGTAAAGCCACCAATAGGACCCACGTGGTGGTTTACAGATTGATGGATAGGGAGAACGCTTCCTAGCAGTGGGAACATAAAAATGAGCTGATGATGATGATATCACTAGGAAGTACTGCTTCATTGTCATACAAGTTTTTGTCTTCGTGACTTGACTAAAACCTCGTTTCACCAACAAATAAAAGCTATCAAGCACTCCTTAGAGTATTAAGTGATTAGTCCGACAATATTGAATATTGCAACAGTTGTACATGAGTAAGTACATACAACTTAGCTAACATGCCGACAGACTACTGTTATTGGTGACCGCATTACCATCTGCATTGAGCTAAACCTTGCGAATTTGAACCCATCTATTTACCTATATAATTAATATTTTAAAAAAATTGCTAAGTGACTGAAGAACGATTAATACCGCACAGCTGATACCGCTGGTTATAGGACACCGACATTTTGCAAACAGGTCTTTTATTCGAAGACGGCCAATTATAATTAAAAGAAACAAGTTGTAGAGCTAATAAAAAGAAAAAGGAAAGGAGAAAAGCTTTAATTCTTCTTATACTATACTTACTTACTTTACAAAACTGGCGGGTAGTTACTTTAAAAAACTGGCTATATCTTATATCTTATAGTTAAAAGAACTAACTACAGTTAACCTATAATTCCTTGCAACCGAATTCGACAGACAGAAAATTGTAGAACTAACGTATCTAACAATATTTAGAATTAAACCGAATGTATCTTGTAATTATGGATATACATATATATAATTACTACACAAATTTAGTTGCGAACAAATTACAACTTGGAATAGTATTGAAAAATAAATCCCCCGAACCCACTGATAATCTGGGTCAGGTGCGCTTCCAATTACGCTATCGTTGCTCTGTCCAATTATTCAACACTTTCCAAAATTTTTTTTTAATTTATTTAAGGCAACAAAGTCATTTTTACAATAAAGTAATATAAGTTATATGATTTTAATTTATCTTAATTCTGAAAATAGTCGTGTTGAGAAATCTAAATAGGCTATCGATAAATTCAAGAACCACTGTAGCGGTACAGTCGTATGCATAACTAATTCTGAATTCCAGCAGGATTAGCTATGCGGCCAAGGAATACTTAGTGTGTGCACATACTGTAATAATGTAGCGCATACCATGCGTTTGGTCGGTATGCCCAATTAAATTACAATGCACTCATACATTTAACAACATTACGAGTACAATACATTAAATACACTGAAAACTTTTATTAAGTAAAGATTACCGAATGTTGTTTTTTATTCATGAGCCGCTGAAAAGCTTTTCGTATTCGATAAATAAATTTATAATGATTTCATTTAAACTATCCCTTTTTTCTGTGAAAGTTAATATTAATTTATAGATAGATTAAAACTTTTGGATAAAAAATATATAATTTAAATTGAAAAAATATTTTTATAATAAATTATAGGTATACTTATTTAAAATAAACTCTACTTACTTCAGATAGAGGCATTTGTTCAACAGTTGGACATTCCTTGAATCCATTCGTATTTAATAAAACCTTATTATAGTTTAACGCCTACTTTAAGCTAAGACTACACACAAAGTCCAAAAATTTAAAAAATATGAGGGTTCATGTAAATCTCTACTTCATTTGGGGACCCGACCTGATTTACAAGTACAGCGCGAGTGAATTAAGCGCATGCAAGTTATGGCACGCCTGTCGCGGACCGCGCGACGCGTGACCGCGCATCAACATTCTTTTAACCACGTCTAAAAACCGTGTGCGCACTGAAGGCACAGAGTAGTAGATATTTACTCATGTGCTGAAGGCACACTGTGCTCACTTCAAACTTGCATGGTAATAATTTTTTTAAACATTTAACTTGAGGAGCTTAATGTTGGTGAACTTGCGCACTTATGTCTTGATCTACGTAGTTAAGCAACTATCGTGATGACGGTTAACTAGATAAATGGCCAACTTAAAATATATCGCACTCCTCAGTGCTCCGAAGCGACGTAAAATTGCTCTAGGTTGTTGTCGCTAGGTGACAGTAAAATCCACCAACACGATTGACCAAATGTCAACTACGTTATTCAACTTCAAACCGTTACGGTTTTTAAAAAGTTAGTTAGGAATCTCACCGCGGATTCAGGTACGAGCTTTATAATAAAACCATACAGAATAATAATAGCACTGCGGTACGCAACGCTCGCAGTTTTCGTATAATCACTACTATCAGACAAGAGACGCATGCTTAAAACTTTTTGTCTATCTTAGAGCGTGCGGTAATCATGGTTTTGACATGATTCCAAGTAAGGAACAGCAGACTTGCAAATTGGTAACAGGTTTCGAATGATCCTCTTCCTTCCTGAGTTGTCCACCTTACCACGTAGAGCTGCAACATCCTCTACAAAAACATATTTAAATTGTGCGAGCATTCAGACAGTCTCGCCTTCCAATTACGGCGACGAACGAACAAAACAAAATAGGGTGGTTTTTTAGGCAAAAATTTAATAAATTCTACCCGCAACGATTTAAATGTAGATAACTAATAAACCTATTATGTTGTTGCGGGTATTATATTTTAACCAGCGACCGCCTGCCACTATGTCCAATAAACCCAAATTACATAATCCCAAGAAAAATTTTAAAAATTACCTAATATAAGATAATTATGTAAGATACCTAGTTTGAAAGATTTTAAGTTTCATCTATACATATAAAATGCTTTGTCCTGACTGACTGACGGATCAACGCACAGCCTAAACCGCTGATCGTAGAGATATTATTATATTCATATTATTTATGAATTTTACTGGTAAGGGTATTGGCACCAGTGTTTGACAGGAACCAGTGATCGACATTTTTCCCTTTAATCATTAAAATAGGGGTCAGCAACTGAGTTTAATCTTTAGCAACCATTTAATACCGACCAGCTGCTTTCTAGTGCAGCTGTCATCCCGTAAAAGTTCGAAGACAACCAATATTTTATTTATATACACAACAAAAAAAAACATTACTTAACTTAACTAAGCAGAGGTAGCTGCCAGCCTTCTTGTCACCGGAGGCCTCAATAAGGCGAGCACTTAACTTTTTAACCAGCTGCTTTACCTCCGGCCCCCATGGACCCATTGTTTCCACCGCAAACGGAACAAATAAATAATTTCGACCTAGGTTTGCGTATCTGTGCCGTTATTAGCCTATATTATGTGTCAAACACTGGTCTTAAAGTATCGAACACTTGTGCCATACCTACATATATTATATACTAGTTGTCGCGACTTCGTTCACGAAGACTACACTATCCCACAAGAACCAGTTACCAAGATAAAAAGTATCCTATATCCTAGTCCGGGTCATGGTCTGTCAAATCTGTCTGTAAAATCAAAAATATGCAAAGTCTCATCCAGATCCGTTCAGCCATTTTCACGTGATGCGCGGTCAAATAAACAGATAAACAGACAAACAGACAAAAAATCTAAAAACTGTTGGAACGTGTTCTGTTATCGATTCTAAGTATCCGCAGCCAACTTTTTTTCGAATATCTTCCATGTACAGACTTTCGACCCTCTTTAGCTTGGATGAAGACTACCGTGCTGACCTTGCCAACAACTTGTGACTGTAGTATCGTCATTTATAAAGTGTGAGCAATAAAGTGTTTTATCTATCTACCTATCTATCTTACGACGACAACCGAGACCGACGACTACGGCCGAATGTGCCTTCCGTAGCACAAAACAGCTCGGTAACAAGCAATTCTTTTTATGATAAATAAAACACAGTTAGTAACGTAACACAAATGCCAAGCGATTTATATTTCTCCTCTGTAAGAATTCCGAAAATCTCTGAGTTATTTTTAGTAAGCTATATTTTATTTCATAATGATTATTTGGTAACAAAATGTGCTTGGAGGGATCCGCCTGATGGATTTATTACACCATTCGTTAATTCTGCTCAAGTTGGCGGCTAACAAAATCATTGCAACTTTTTATAATAGCGAATATAGCATTACATCTCAAGTATGTTTTAATATTTTCGATGTAATGAATATTACCTACTTTTTTACTTAGTCTTAATATTCTTAATTGATGGTTTCTAAAGTTTAGGCAACCACTACACATTGAAATGAAACAATTTCTACCAATCTTTTTACATAATTATTTATAATTGGATACTGATGTTTCTTGTGAAAAAATACTGGCTTGTAGCAGAAGGGATGCCTACTCAGTTGACAATAGTGTCAACTGAGTAGGCATCCCTTAAGTCAATAACGGTTCACCATTTATAAATTATACATACAATATGCATACTCAGGTTCATTTTTGTTATTAACCAACTTGACAATTATAGATAGGTCAGTACAATGAATATTAAGAATTTTCGAAGAAATATCATACGCTTAAAGTTGTTCATACAACGAAAAAGTAAAGATGGGAATGAGTGGTGGGTTGTCTACAGAAAGCTAAGACCAGAGCTAATAACGCTAAAACGCTAATAGAATAGAATGATTATTATCATACGGGATTGACTTAAACATTAACATTAAACCAACCAAACGTTGGCTTATGCCAAGTTAATCATTCTAATCCATTTCTATTTCTATTTCTATACTAGTTGTCCGGAACCGCTAAATTGTAACTGTGTAATTTTTTTGTTCATGTTTATGTTTTATAGTGTTGCAATAATATTATTATCTATCTATCTCTATCTTTATATTCTAGCGTTACGCCACTTGTCTTAGCCCTCTAGGGTACGAATTTTGAACCGGTGATTAATTCTCACGTTATTCAAACTCACCTAATACCTAACTTATTTAGGACACTGAAAATTCTCGAATGGTATCTACCTTATTAATCAAAATAAATAATGCAAACATTATTATGATACATAGTGTATTTTATGGCACTTTTAATTTTTAAGATCACCGATGAGATTCAATAATCACCTTCCAGGGAGTACTTATCTGCCTTAAATTCAGGCACAAAATATCTATTAAACAACGGTCAGGGACGCGTAACGAATTGTCGCAGTGGATACCTACGGCATAAGTTAATTATACTAATGAACAGAAGAAGGTGCGCTCAAAAAATCCACCCCAAGATCACTCCAAAGTCTTTAGTACGATGTTCATTGCGCGGTTCATTAGCGCCCAGGGATAAACGCCGGCTTACATGTTGCTAAAGTATGTACCTATATATTAACGTTTATTCCTTTTATTCTATTGTTGCGATATAAAACTTTATAGAGAACAATCGAGTTTTTCTTCTTTAATTTAATACAATCTTGAGAGTGGTGGTGGGAATATTTTAGACACATACTTAATACGAGGGCAAAAAATATATTTTATACATATATAATACTTATATATATATATAGACTTATTAGACTTATAGACTTACTTATATATATAGATATAGACTTATATTATACACGGTGTTACAAAATACCCCGTAAAAAATATAATAAACTAGCTGTGCCCTGCGGTTTCACCCGCGTTAATTAGCGACTGTTCCACACCTATTAGTCATAGCGTGATGTAATATAGCCTATAGCCTTCCTCAATAAATGGACTATTCAATACAAAAAGAATTTTTCAATTCGAACCAGTAGTTCCTGAGATTAGCGCGTTCAAACAAACAAACAAACAAACAAACAAACAAACAAACAAACAAACAAACAAACAAACAAACAAACAAACAAACAAACTCTTCAGCTTTATAATATTAGTATAGATTATCAAAGCCAAAAATATTGTCAACCCTAGTAAGCTGTCATGTCAGGGAACCGGAGTTAGCATAGATTATCTAACAGAGAGGCCTACCTAGCAATTTTAATAATTGTCAACTTTAATGGTTTTTCTGTTTTTCATCCACAAAGGTTCAATACTATGATGTCATTCATTATGCATAAGTACTGGCTTCAAAAACGTCAAGACGGAAAAAATGTTATGTTGTCAATTTCAAATCTTCCTATCGATATTCTACAATTGTTTCGTGTTTTTTTCCTTTTTTTTCCAAAATGACGATGTTATCTAACTCAGAATATTACGATATGATGTTATGCGTAGGCCATGAAGATAGCAATTTAAATCGTGCTCGCGAACTGTATCGGCAACGATTTATCGATGGTAGACCACTCGCTGAACAGCTACGTCTATCTTCGTACCTGTGTTTTGCCACATGCCATGCTACACAAGCCATAGCCCAACGAGCGAGGTTGTGCATTGAGCAAGGCGGACCTCACTTTGAGCCGTTCCTATAAATTTGACGTTCATTACGAAAAAGTAAGTGTTGTTAGTTTAGGTAACTCGAGTTGTAATATCTGTCTAATCGAATTCTGTACAGTCGCCATCAGATATATCGGAGCGGCCAAGGTGTCCATATATTTCTGAGCAAGACTAAATTTCTATAAATTCTGCACTCTCCAAATGCCATTTATATCGCAACTACTGCAATGCCATAAACATCTGAGCATGCTGTTTTTCAATAATTTCTTTGCATACGTCCAGTCGAAAATATCTGATCGAACAAAATACCAAACTTATCTAAGCAATAAAGGCGTTCACAAATATATGTTCATTTAAGCAAAATATAGCTTAAGATTTAGCATTAAGGTTACATTTTCAATACGTTTTTGTCTACATCTTGGTCATTGTTAAGAATATGATGCGATATTTGTCATATTAGTGTAGCAATTCACAAAACATATTTAATACCGAGTGCCAGTGTCAGGTATAAAATGGACCCTTGAAGCGTTACAGTTATCTATACGTTGGATGTCAAGTTCACTGGTTAGCAATTAAAGATGTTAAAAGTAGACATTTCGAATAGCCCGCCGAAACAAGTAAGTAGTGTGTGAATTTCGTATTTCAAATTTTGACAATTCACGAGAAGAGTAACGTAATGTCAAACGATATATTTGTCCCTTTTCAAAAGTCCTGTAATTTTGGCATTTAACAGCGGGAGAATAAGCGAAATGTCAGTTATTCAGAATGCTTGGTTGTTGTCAAATTATTGAAAAACAGCATGCTCAGATGTTTATGGCATTGCAGTAGTTATAAATGGCATTTGGAGAGTGCAGAATTTATAGAAATTTAGTCTTGCTCAGAAATATTTGGACACCTTGGCCGCTCCGATATATCTGATGGCGACTGTACATATTGTTAGTATGTCTCTTTATCGTTTCACGAATTAGGTAAAAATGTACAAAAACATTCTGCGTAGTTTACTCTTTAATTTTACTGAAATAGGGTTTGCACATCAATGAAAAAAATAATGGTTTTATTTTTTTGGCGGTAAGTCATACAGTGGATAGTAAGGTTCTCAAATATTGTAAATGAACTTGTTATAAGGCACCATTTAACCCTCTTTCGGCTTTACGGGTATTTTTGTAACATCCTGTATATGTCGTAAATAACAAATGTTTGCCAGTTTGAAAAACCATATAGATCGAGCAATGTACCCAATATAATAATACACATATCATTTTCAAAGTAGTCAAAGATAGTTTTAAAAATGTTTAAAACTATCTTTGATTATCTCAATGGAGATGAGTCTGATTGATACGGCATTTAGAAAGAAAAACGTTATTCACAAGAACAACAACAATATAACACAGATTACTTACCTACAACTTTTGAAGGTCTTATTAGTAAACAAAAAATACCATGTCTTTGCGAAAAAACTCGTGTTAAGTAATAGACACGTGAACCCGTCAGTAATTTAACAGAGATATAGGATAGAGCACGATTTCTCGCATATAACCGGAAAACCTACATTCCGCTACCTTTAAATTTGAAATTCCACAGATTTTCGTTTTTTTTTCTTAGCAAAAACCTTCTCTGTTTTGCTAAAGTGTAAACACACTCGAAACTCATGAACCGTTTTCCGTAGGAAGAAACTAAGGAGAAACTACGCAGACAATAATTAAACCGCTTGAGCTGGATCAAACTGCGAGAGAAAATGTTTTATTTGAAGTAGCATGTAAGCCGGTTCAAGGAGTAGAGTAGCTCCTTCATTAAAGGAGGGGCGCGAGGGGGCGTTTTTCAACTATGGACCACAGTTTTTGTCTACCCACCACTGGACTTTTCTTATAAATTATCACAAGTAGGTATTACATTTTTTTTTACCCTGTCCTTTAAAAAGATAGTTTTATATCGTCGTTTTTATAACAGGCACTAAAATATTACTCTGCAACCAAAGGAGCCGTATTCAATGTCTACAGTTGGATTGAACCACGATAGCATAGTTGGTAGTGCACCTAACCCGGCATGTCATGGGGTCGGGTTTCGTTCGTTAATCCCGCTCGTGGAATTTTTTTGAACACTTTGTCTTTTTTTCAATTTGTAATTTGTTCGCAACAAAATTTGCGTAAAATTATGTGCAAATAATGGTAATGAATTGTTTAACCCTATACTTGGCTTTTATTTTTTTTATTTATTTATTTAATTCAGACATATTATGTCCATAGAATTTGTTAGTAACAATGCACTTAAGGACTATGTTAGTAAGATGGAATATAGGGCAACATAATTACTTTAGATCCGGTACTTCATGCACAAAGAACATGAAGGCGGATCCAATGCTTCAGCATAGGGCAGTCGTATAGCAGCGTTATAAAATGTGTTCTTTTTTTACTACTCGAATGTTTTTGTATGTTAAGTGTCTCAAATTAATTGGATATTGTTGTGTTACAATTTTTATAAGTGCTCTATAAACCCCTAGACCATTTAGACCGTAGGCGGTGAAATTACGGATTACAGACGACTATTATGTAACTTTTTATGTAAATGTGTGGCCTTATCACAAGTAGCTGCACGTAGGTAACGTTGCTCTTGTACGGCACCTCGCTATCTGTCTAGACTAGATTACCGTGTCATTGCTTTTTTATTTTTTCAAGTTAAATAACTATTAAGATGACTTCTTAGCGGGAAAGTAAAGTGCCAGAAGTGCGTATTGTTTTATTTTCTTTAATTTGTGTTTTGTTGAATAGTGGATTGCGAAGTCGTTTTTCAAGTTCTCTCAAGAAGTCCACCACGTGAGAGCTAGTTACCGGAGTGAAGACCCACATCGTTGCTGTAAGTGATACTCAAGGAGATTGGGAGGAGTAAGTATCAATTATCACTAAACGTTTTTATCTAAAGAAAATATTTTACAATATATCTCCTACTTTGACACTGGGTAAATGTGGAAACCGCATGGAAGTTATTAATATAAAACTGGTAACAGGCAAAAGCAGCGTTGCCAGATTTTTTTTTTGTCAAGTCGGTATTTTGAAACTTTTTGAGTGAAAAAAGCGGGGTTCTTTCGTCGAAAGCGGGACATAGTAAAGAAAAGGTATATAATCAGAAGTTTTTAAGGTCACAGATCAGGTACTGACCCTTATTTCTAATAACTAGTGGTCGCCCAGTGGTCGAAATTCGACCGTAATTTTCCTCCGATTCCATTTTTGAAACAATATTTTATTGAGGCTGCACGGATTGTTGTAACAATGAAAAATTCAAAAAGATAACGTGAGTTTGCATTGGCATTGACAAATTTCGGCCGCTCCTCTTCCATTTTTTTAAAATGAATGAAACAATGTTTATTTAATTTAATGTATTTTTTTAATGGAAATTTATTTGAT
The DNA here is from genome assembly GCA_963082485.1 of Eudonia mercurella. NCBI lineage: Eukaryota > Metazoa > Arthropoda > Insecta > Lepidoptera > Crambidae > Eudonia > Eudonia mercurella. Next base: position 8,384,354 of record OY720032.1, read on the forward strand.
AGTAGTTATTTTATGTAATCTTGAACAGAGTTTTCCAATTTAAATACCTAGGACACGTACTCACCGACGACCTTAACCCGTCCCGCGCTGTATGTATAATTAGCGGCCCACCTTACGTACGACCGTGCGTACATAAGCGTGCGAGGGCGAAGATGATGTAGATGTAGAAAGGGAGCGGAGAGCGTTGGCGGCCCGCGGCAACATGTTGGCCCGGAGATTCGCTCGCTGTACAGACCGAGTCAAAATTACTCTCTTCAAGGCGTACTGCCAGAATCTGTATCGGGCGGTCTGTAGATCAGCTGTGCTAAAAAATCGCTAAATACTCTTCGAATCCATCATCATCATCATCATCAGCTCATTTTTGTCTCCACTGCTGGGGCACGAGCCTTCCCTATGGATGGATAGGGAGAACGGGCCATAAACCACCACGCGGGCCCAGTGCGGGTTGGTGGTTGTTAACGACTGCTAATGCGACGGGGACCCACGGCTTTACGTGCCTTCCGAAGCACGGAAGAGCTCGAGATGATAAATTTTTGGTCACCCATCCGATGACCGACCTTTGCGAAAGTTGCTTAACCTCAGCACTCGCAGACCGGACGCGTTAACCACTGCGCCATCGAGCTCCTCCTTCGAATCCAATATAACAATATCTTCAGGATGATGTTGGGACTCCCCCGCTTTTGTAGTGCGTCTGAAATGTTTGCGCTGACGAGAACTGACAGTTTTCAGACTCTCATGCGAAAAAAGGTGGCATCGCTGATGAATCGATTGCGGGGGGCGGGGGAGTTACAATAGCATCCTGAGGACAGTGGCAGAGGATCCACATGCACCTATAGTTAGGCACTTCGTGTGAACGATGACCGAAACCGCAAACAGCACTGGGTCGCGTTCTCATGTAGTGCCACTTAGGTACATGATAAAATAAAGTTGTAATATTAATTTAATTTTAATTTTAATTTAAGCTAACCCCTATTTTTAAGTTATTGTTACTAACCCATGGACCTTAGTAGTCTGAAATAAAAAGATTTGATTTGAAAAAAGAGAGGTTCAGTTTTACACATTGACTATAAAACTAAACCACGCCTGTAAACTCTTGGACATAGAAAGCTGAAACTTTGCAAATAGTTTCCCTCTATTGAGGTTTGTTCAAGGATTTAGTATTATAAAAAATTTACCGAAATATAAAAACACATTTAAACGTTATATAACTTATTAGATTAAGCTGTAATTGCGAAATTGTTAATTAAATATTGTCTTCTATTTAGATTCAAGCTTACATAATTGATAATTTTATAGCGGCCCAATATTTTTTCTAATATTAGAACTAAGATATCTGACGTTACATAAGCACCAATTAAGTTTGAATCAGTTTCAACTTAAATTTGTTTGTAGTCGTCAAGTTACCCATTATTCACGGGCCAATTTATTATAATTGTTAATTAAAGGCGTCAACATCTGGTGCTTACGTTCACAATAACTTCATAATTGCTTCGTTCCCATTATATACTTACACTTATTTAATGCAAAATTTGCGGAGACACCCCGATGCCGCAGAAATGTGCTGTCGCGCCCAGCCGGTGTCTGGTAAAGATATAATTACCGGGGCCGTAGCTTCAGCGAAGATGTTGAACGAGTAAAAAACGGAAACAAAACTGCATTGTCAACGTCGTAGCCAGCCAGACAGCATGCCAGTCAGCCAGTGAGTCAGCCATTGCCAGTACATCATCAGCGTCAAGCTATACCATAATACCAGCTATATCACTATACCAGCTATAACACTATACCAGTCAGACAGACAGGCGTCCGCAATAATATTTCAGCCTTCATGAATATGCCATCATCAGTAGGGTAGGTCTCATTGGCCTGATTCTAATATTATCCTCATAGTCAAACCGCTTCTGCGGTCTAGTGGTTAAGACCATCGGTCTCAGAGCCAGAGGTCCCGGGTTCGATCCCCAGGGGAGAGCATATGTTTGTGTACTCGGTTTGGTTGGTAGTAGGGCTTGTTTGTCCGCCTACCTCGCTACTACCATCTTATCTAAATATGTCGCCATAACATCAATGTTTGTAGCAGTGTTGTGTTCCGGCAGCTATAGACATAAGAAAGCCAGTGCCTCAGTTGTTGGCCTTATCATCAATTCACATCAGGTGAGATGAAGGCTCTGTGCTTTCCCATAAGATATTAAAAAAGTGTCAATGTCAAAATCAAAGTTCCTAGTGCGAGTTTTATCCAATAACAAGTCGCGACACGATTGTGGGCGTTTCAAATAGCAATTGGGACCCTTACCTACTCTTTGTTTTTTGCGAGTTGCTTGTTGACAACAAAATTAACCGACAGACCACATAATTATACCGTGCAGTGTAAGACTATGGCAGTTAAGATTATTTAATCTGTCTGTCACACATACACACACGCACCCCCACACACCCTCACACACCCTCACACACACACACACACACACCCCCACACACACACACACACCCCCTCACACACACACACACACCCCCTCACACACACACACACACACACACCCACCCCCTCACACACACACACACACACACACACACACCGCCTCACACACACACACACACACACCGCCTCACACACACACTTGACCCGGGCTGACATGGGGTGCGGGTTCGAAGAATCCCGCTCGTGGAATTTTTTCAACACTTTGTTTTTTTTTTCAGACAGTTAAAATGTCGCCATACAAAATCTCGTTTTAGTGCACGTGATCGAATGGCCAATAAAATTCGCATTGAGCACCCTGAGCGTACTATGTACTATTTCTATTCTGTGGCACTACACTACCCATCTGGCTCCACGCAGCAAAATATTTTGGTCTAACTTCCAGTATAACTAAGGGTATGTTCCGATATACACTGCGAGCACTGTCCAGTGCTCTTACTGGTAAGAAATTTGTTCCGTTATGGACTGACAGTATACTGCCGCAGTATCCTAGGGAATTATATGACGTCATAAATCGTCGCCATTTTTGTACTGTAAGCACTGGCATTTTCGAGGTAAGGTGCTCTCAGTGCTTTGATCACGTGATCAACAGCGTCCAGAAATGATGGCATGCATGACAGCATGGATGACAGTATAGGTACTGGACTGCGTTCCGTTTTAACAATAACCAGTATAGCTAACTATAAAGGAACGGCTTTGCTGTATACTACATTGACGTCACACCTTACAGTGCTCGCAGTGTAAAATTCAAAAATTCAATTCAAAATTCAAAATCATTTATTCAGTTTAGGCTACAAATAGCTCTTATGAACGTCATTATGCCATCGGTTCGTAAGTCTACTCTGGGCGGGAGATCTTGTACTGAGAAGAACCGGCAAGAAACTCAGCAAGTGTCCAGATCTTTTCTCCCTTACATCGTCAAAAATATTGGAAAATGCCCTATCATAAAAGGACATTTTCCATCACAAATAAAAAAAAAAACATTATATAAAGGACAATCACATGAGAGAAAAAAAAATAGTTTGCAAAAACACCATTTACCAGTTAAATTTTTTACAATGTCATACAGTACTAGTAAAAGTCAAAACCTGTCTAAGAAAAAACAAAGTTAAACTATAGTTGATAATAATAAAATTAAGACAAGTATGCAAGAGCAGACCAGCCTCCACAGGCGGCACCCGTTCACGAGTATGACATAATGAATCAGCCATCGCTTCGCTCAACCATATTTTAGGGAACGTAACGTATATCGGGAATAGGGAACGTAATGTATATCGGAACATACCCTAAGCAAGCTAGCGTGGGTTTGTCGTCAAATTTCCTCAATAGACTTTAAACTTTATCCCTTAATGATATGGTTGAAAATGTATTGAAGAAATTTGACAGTTTTGGATAGGTCGATATGCAGGCGTCTGTACCAACGGGGGGTGATTTTTGAACCAGTGACTAATTCTCACGCTTTACCATTTACAGTAAGCCAGCGCTCGACACCAGTTTTCATCACCTTAAAATTATGTGAAGCTGCATTGAAATTTTACTGGATCCTTGCTGTCATCTTGTCTACTCGTAGAGAGCTTGTGAGCAGGTGGTCGTTGCTTACTGTTAAATTCCTATTTCATTGATAGCACAAGGAAGTCTCCATATCCCTATATATATTATTAGGAAAACGATCCGATCACTTTAATCTTTTATTTCTCCCCTTAGATTATTTCTCCCCAATTCAGTACATCCACTCTTAGAGCAAAGCATCCACCTGACAATCAACAACATTTTTTCAGTAACCATAGTTATCTGTCAAAATAACAATAATAAAACTCAACGGGTGCGCCGTGCGTAAGTGACAAGTGTCTTTATATTTTATTTGAAATGTCTTCGTCCATATTTATTTGATGCCGCGCGGCCATACTAATTTTGTATGGGGAATTTAACGTGTTAACCACTCAACGAGTGAACAAAACATGAACGAAACAAATGACAGCACCTACGCCGATGACGTAATTCGCAAAATGGCAGTAATTTTGAAATTGAAAAAAAAAATTGATAACACGCAGAGAATAAAGTTGTTGGGAGTTGAGAGTGTAGCAAATTTATTCTAGTTTGTCTATAGTTAAACTTCTTCATACAAAAGTAGGCTCTAAATAAACGATATTTAAGTTTTAAGTCGCGTGGTCGCTCCGGGCGGTAACGCCCGGTTGGGGTTTGAAAAATAATAATTGAAATAACCGCTTGACATTTAAATTATTAACTATAGTGTGTTATGAATTTATGGATCGGACTAATTGTAAACACGTTCCCTTTGATACTAATTATATATTTTGTTTATGTAATACGATAGTATTTTCAATTATATCAACTTAAAATCTTAGAATACAATATCGTGGGTACTGCTGCAAAATTTAAAATGCAACATCGTAATGTCATAAGTCATAACCCAATAGACAGCCAGCCGCCATTTTTCAATATCAAAGATGTTACCTACACGGGCAACAATGCTTTTATGAAACGTCCCGTTTCCGAGAGAAAGACACTCTCATGCGCTGGATGAGAGACGTGATTCAATTTGCATGGTATGATGGACGGATTACTCGTGTGAGCACTCCGTGTCCCTTTGCCGGGACAAATAGCGAGGGCTCTGGCACTTTTGAATTAGGTAGTGCCACTTATCTTAAACTGCTGGATAAGTGAATTTTATTGCTCGCTGCATGTTCGCTTCATCGGTCTCAATTTGCTTATGGTCTGACGTCACATAAATATTTGTAGGTACAGACGCCTGCCCATCAACCTATCCAAAACCTTCAGTACCTTTGCTCCTCTCATACTAAAAATCTCCGGTCCTCAAATAATCTTCTCCTTCTCTGTCCTTCTCATACTTCTGGCTTTGTTCATTCTTCTTTTCACATTCAATCCATTCTCCTGTGAAACGCGTTGCCTCTCGAAATCAGGATGGCTACGAGTCGTGACGCTTTTGAAAAGAAAGTCCGCGAGCTCTTGTTTGATAGAATCATGGCAGAATCATCACAATAACTTCCTATTATACAAGGTCAGTCGGAAAGGGGGTACTAAGCCGCGGACAACTGAAAGTGCTACTATCAACTGCTATATTGCAAATATAAGCATTGCGAAAAACGTCCCGCGCTGTAGGTATAATTAGCGGGCCACCTTACGTACGACCGTGCGTACATATGGCGCGCGAGGACTTAATATTTACTTCCATACAAAATAAATTTTTGGTTACGTAGGTAATTTAAAAAATGTTCAACCCTGAATAGGGGCGGGGCTAACGCATGTCGTAAATAATTTTCGTTGACAGATGTAGGTACCGACTTGTCGGCCTAGTCAAAGTACTAGGCCGCTTAGATCTCATGTTAGGAATACTTACATCTAAATCCGTGACGAGATAAATTAGTTATCGTTTAGTTAAATAAAATTTAGTTCAAATAAAAACTAACCTTTTCTGATGTTCATAGCGCCGTTGTTCGTAGGTAACGCGATTGAGCACATCCAAAAGAGAATAATTAGAACACAAGCACAGAGGTAGGTACCTACCTACACTTTCCTTTTCAGTCATACAAATTTTTAAGACGTAGATAATTAACACTTAGTTCTGAACTTCTAATTTTACTTAGTTAGGCACACAGTCACAGAAACGGTTAAAAATGCCCTCCTTGTCGTTCAATACACAAGGAAGCGCGTCGATTTACTGCAAGAACCACATTCCTCAACATTTACAGAACAATTTGTCGGTACAATTCCCGAGCCTCAGTTAAGACAGAATCACACCTCCCGACACACATCACCATGTCGTAATATTCCCGATTACTGTATTCCGAGGCCATGTTAGATAAAAGATGTTTTAACAAATGAAATTTCTGTATTTAGAATTAAACATTAATACATTTACAAAGATGTGATAGAACAGAGAAAAATCAAAGACACTTGACGTCGTCAAATAAAAAAGAACATTTCTTTTTATACCAAGAAGTTTAATTAACATAATGATAAATAACAATAACAAAAACAATAATAACCCCGGCAATGAACTCAAATGTCTCTCCCTTAAAACAGCTGACCGCCAGGGCTACCACAGCGTAATTTCTTTTGAAATCTTAAAAAAGCTGTTAATCTAAAATTATCCATTTTTAAGGAAAAGTTCTTAGACAAAAGTTATTCACTATCATGCATACTTTACCCTCCTTTCGGCTTAGTACCCCCTTTCCGACTGACCTTGTATAGAGTTATGTATTTTATGTATGTAATTCAAAGCGCATAAAAATCTATCCCAGGAGTCCAAAGAAAAACAGTCTTATTTTAAATATTTTTATTGGAATAAATGAACTTAATAGCAACAAATGTACAAAATCAACTACGAGTATTAAACAGTTATTGTGCGTAAAATTATAACTGTATTAATTGTATTTTGATGTTGTAGTACATAATCATTAAGTATCAATCAGTTATTATTATAAATGATGCAATGCCAATAACTAAAATACAACTAATTAGTCAGTTAAACAAAAGAATAGGTTTTTGTCTTCGTTCGACGTGATACGGACCATGTTATAGTAACTGAAATCCATTTTTGAGAAAAAAAAAACTCAAAAACGTTGTTTAATGAAAGATTATTCGTTATCACAAAAACTGGAATTTATTTCCTGGGGCCGTTTTTTTAAATATTTTTTTATAGTTCATGTTAATGCTACAGTACCACTGGACCAACTCACATTCCTAGGCAGCACTTGGTCCAAACCTTGGCAATGTCCTTTCTTCAATAAATGTTCAACCATATGCCTAAGACATAAAGTTCAATGTCTACTGAGGATATTAGACAGTTTGTGGTAATCTGATCTGCAGACGTGTGTTCTTAACGTAAGCTGTTTATGCACAAACACATACTCTTTTGGCCAGTTTCACTGCCGCATACGTTTTATAGCAAAATTGTTATAAAAAAGCTATAAAGCTTATTAAAAAATGCTTTAAAGCGCTTTTTATAGCTATTAAAAGAAATAGAGTTATTTCACTTTTATAAGTGACATTACTTTATATTGTTTTAACTTTTGTTTTTGTTGCATATGAAATCCACTTGTAGCATATTTGCTGGACCCGTCTGTGGTGGTCAAGACACTTAAACGGGACCACATTATTTTATTGGTTGGGGCGGCGCTGACTACCGCACTAGAAAAACCACATACCTACTTACTTGCAACAAATTTGCTTATGGTCTAACGACCGATCGCAAATCTTTATCGAAAAAAAATTGTTTTTGTTTTTTTAAAGTCCAGCACGTTTATACCACCACGAAAAAGCGAAATGGTACGCACTCTGCTTTTATATCATCAGATAGTATCAAAATAATTTAATGCCGAAGATAGGAGTGCATTAGACGTTTCTTAACTGCTTACAATTTTGGAACACAACAATGATGCTACTGCTGACGCACATGATGCTAATCATCATCATCATCTCAGCCAAAAGACGTCCACTGCTGGACAAAGGTCTAATAATGATCATTATTGTTATTACGACAGATTTAGATGAGATGGTCAAATCCTTCCTAAGCGAAAACGCCTTAGTACGGAGAAAGTTCATATGCAGAGGCAGTAGAAGGCAGGCCCGATTAACCATCGGTACCTTGACACGGCACTATGCCACAAAACAAATGCTTCACGGTATGCATCTATCAACAAATAGCTTGTGTAGGGCATGTGGAGACGAAACTGAGTCAATACAGCACCTACTGTGTGACTGCTACTCTCTGGCTAGGAAAAGAATGGGACTCCTGGGGTGGGCCTAACCGAAACCGGAGGACTTCAGGCTCTTCGCTCTTAAAGACGTTGCCAAACATATGGCATCTATCTTTACAGAGGAAGAAGAGTGAAAGGATGGGGTTGCACAAAAGATTCCGATGGGTCGAAGTGTTACTGCGAGAGGGAAACCTCAGCAGGCCCCACTAAGAAAAGATAAGATAGATAAGATGGTGGTAGCTGTTAACTAAACTTAATACAATAATGTACATTCACGAGCATCATTTAAACAATTAAACTCTTAATGCAATGGAATAAGAGTCAAAACTAGTCGAAAGTGTATATATGTTAATGCTCTTGACTGTATCCCCACCGAACCCGCCAATCGGTTTAATGCGTTTGAGTACGATGGTCTACTAGACCACAGGGGCGGTTTCAAAACACGAGTATGAGTTGTAATGTGTAGGTGTATCTCTATTTTAGAAGCTTTTTTGCTCTCCTTCGAGGACTTCTTGAGGGCTTTGCACAAACTAACGTCGTAACCTCTCGCATCAACAAATAAATGTCTTTGTGGCCAGAAAAAAGACAAGAGAGGAGCAACCAATTAATTAGATTTATTTTTGTAAAAATACAGTAAGAAATTTTAATATGGCAATGTTGTTTGAGAAATAATAAAAAGTCTAGCGAGCTTTGAAGTATTTATCGCCCACCACTAACTAACCAACTAATCATACGAAATAAAAAAAAGCCTTCTTGACCAAAATGTACACAGTATAATAAGATATTTACTCAATAATATATAACAAAAAATCTTGATTGACATTTGTAGCAGACGGACAACCACACGATATGTGTGTACTCGTAAATAACTTCCAAGAACTTGGGTCCTTCCCTGTAGCCATAGTTTGAGAAACATCTCGACGAGATGGATTTTCTTATGAGAATTCCAACTAAATAAAATCAAATATTACATCATAATAATATTTACTATGATAGTAGCAGTTATTTCGTTATGAAAAGTATATTTTCGTTTAGTTGGAGAAAATACTTGTTATGTTGGCCTGGCTAGCTAGCTACCACCATCTTATCTAAGACGCCATGACAATGTCAACAATGTTAATAGAATTGTTGTATCCCGCTAGTTAAAGGTAAGAAAGATAGCGAGTTCCACGATGATTGAGGATTTTGGTCGAAGTGCGCCTCCATGGAAGCGCAAAATGCATCTTATGCCTTATCATCACTTACCACCAGTTGCGATTGATGAAGGGCAAACTCTTCCCTGGTTGTATATTTTATTTGCTAGTAGCTTATTATTACAAACCTACATTTAAAAAAAGGTCAATGTTACAGAAATAATAACACATTGCTCATTAAAATTATATAGATGAAAGTTGACGTTGAAAGTGTGCTTTCAAAGGCCCCAAAAGCTTCTTTTAGTTTCGTAAAAATGTAAGAGTAAATATTAGTTAGATACCATCTTATGGTTTCAGATGGGTGTTAATATAGGAGAATAAAAGTACCTGCCCTCTGGACCTCAAAAGTTTCGATATCTAGACACGCGGTAGCGTGTCAAGCCAAGTTCAACCTAACAGAACTGGCGAGCAGCACCGTGTGTAAATATTACACGAACCATTTGGAGCCACTTTTGACCCCCTCATAACTCAAAAACTATTTCACATACACATCTCAAATTTGGCTCATATATTGAGACTTGCGAGATATCTATGTGCTCCAGATTTCATTAACATACATACCTCACACGGTTATTTAAATATTGACGTCCAAAAATCCTAATTTTTATCACTGACTGATCTATAGATAGATCAAAACTCTGACCCAGTTCCAGATGACCTAGAAAGTTCAAATTGGGTATCCAGATAGGTAGTTGGGCGAATACAAAGGAATAAATCAGAAACTAGTAATTTTTTATCAATTTAGTATATTTTTCAATTAATTGATTTTATTAGGAACACTTAATTATAGATGCCTGTAATGCAATAATCAGCAATCAAAATCGATGTCAGCCGGTCTTTTAAGGTCTTCACGTGAATATATAACGAGTGGAATACCACCCTTAATTCTTTTTATAATCCAAACATATCAATTTTAGTACTTATAACTAAGAGTATAGACGACTTTCGTATTGGGGTTAAAGATATTTTATTTCTCATAAAGAATTTACAATTCACTTACATGAGAGATACAAAATTATTTTAAAACACATTGAACGACACAAAAACAAAGCGATCAACAAAAATTAACAAAACACGTAGGTAGTTTTATTAAAACTCTGGTTCGACCGCTAGGAGCGGTCCGTACAAGTACCGCAGTAACCCCCTCCTCGGCAAGTAGCCCCGACAACAAATACACGTTGAACTAACGACACTGGAAGTGGCATGAGCGTACTTTGTGCTCGATCAACAACAAGAGCATTATACTGTTACTTTTCTTGAAAAATATTCAGAGTTAATATTATTCCACAATGTTTACATAAGTTTTCCAAAAAATATTAATAATACCTATTTTATCATTATGTTTTAAATGTGTATTCTTATTTTTAATAAATTAATTAAGTTGGTTTTGTATATTAACGCATAATTTATTATTTAGTTAAGTTCTTTTTTTTTTATTTTTTTATTTTTTTTAATATAGGTACTGTTTATTTACAGACTGAAATTATGATTATAGGTTATTAAATAAATATGATTTTAGTAGTCTTTTAAAATTGGTTGTTGACTTTGCTTCTCTAATGTCATTTGGTAGTTTGTTGTAAATTGCGACGCCTTCATTTAAAATACATTGTTTTCCGTAATTAGTACGTGCTGGGCGTAATTGTAATTCTTTTCCAAGTCTTGGTCTTAGCTTTGTTAATTGTTTGGCTTTAGAGAAGCTTAATTCCGTATGTATCTTTTTATTTAGTACTTTTCGAATAAAGATGCATGTAAAATAAATATATGTTTGTGTAATGTTCATTATTCTGGTTTCCTTATATACTTTAACAGTTGGAGTCAGAAAGTCGTAATTAAAGAGTACCTTAATTAGTTTATTCTGTGCTACCTGTATCACTTCTAAATTTGTTTTTGCAGATGTACCCCAAACTTCTATCAGATAATCTATGTGTGGCTTCACTAACGAGTTATAGATTGTATAACGGACTTTACGCGGTAGACATTTTACTATGCCTCGCAGTGCCCCAGTGAGAGAAACGAGTTTAGATTTAATTTTATTTAAGTGAGGTTTAAATGATAAAAATCGATCCAACAATAGGCCAAGATACTTTTCGTGGTCTACTTTTGAAATTAGTTCTTTATTTAATTTAAGAGGTGCATAATTACCAATTTTTTTTGGCTTTCGTATTAATTACGTTATTATTAACTTGGATTTAATATTAATTATTATCAATAATTAGCGCACATCAATAGTGTAAGATCATTACTTATAAATAATTAAATAATACCACAGACCACGGCGCGGCGCACGGTGCGGCGGCCGTGGAGCAGCGGGGTGGGGAGTGGTGCGATAATTTTACTATGAAAAAGTATCTACTAATAATTTCTGTACAAAAAGTAATGATATCCCATCAAAAACATAAATGTGAAATGAGAGCCAAGTTCAATATTATGATATAAGTAGGTGATTATTGGGCATTCTACTTCACTTTTTCTAAATCGTTCGCTCACTTCGTTCGCTCTCTCGAAAAAGTGAATTAGAACGCCCAATAATCGATATGGATTATTAGCTTTTCCGTTATTTAAGCGTAGCAACCATTTTATGTAGTCATTTCTGAAAAATCCTTTTAACACTGCAGTCAAATTTAATTTTTAATCATAAAATATAATGAAATTCTTAAAACAAAAAGAATCGTTAAAATTGGAATGTATTTGTCCAACTTCATTGACAGGGGCAAGTCGACATGGAAAGTTATTGCCAAATACAATTCGTTGTATTGTTTGCGGTCCATCTAATTGCGGGAAAACCAACATAGTAATAAGTTTATTATTACATAAAGATGGTCCACGATTTCGAAACCTGTACGTGTATTCAAAATCTTTGTATCAACCTAAATACATTTATCTCGAAAAAGTTTTAGAATTGGTTCCAGGTACATCATTTCACAAATATAATCATAATAGCGAAATATTGAACCCTCACGAAGCGTCACCGGATTCCATTATTATTTTCGATGATGTTGCTTGTGAAAATCAAAACAACATCCGTAACTATTTTGCTATGGGGCGTCATAGGAATATTGATTGTTTTTATATCAATCAAACTTACACCAAAATACCTAAACAACTCGTAAGAGACAATTCTAACATGATTATATTGTTTAAACAAGACGACGTAAATTTAAAACATGTTTATGATGAGCATGTAGGGTCTGATATGTCATGGCTTCAATTCCGTGAAATGTGTTCAACTGTTTGGAAAACACCATACAATTATATTGTCATAAATAAGGATTGTGAGCGAAATAAAGGATGCTATAGAATGACGTTTGATACATTTATAGTCGTAGATTAATAATTACATATACGGATGTTATAATATTTATAAATCATTTCCACATGAGATTTGGAGGTGAAAGGAAACCCAATAAAATGGAAAGAGATCTAAAGAGACAAATCATTAAATCAGCATCAGCTGTTAAAAGAAAGTTTGACATGATAAAGGATGCAAAAAATACAAGAAATAATACGTTAGAAACAATATTTAAACCCATAGTTGACCCTCTTAATATGATAGCAAATAAAAATGATGAAAAGCACCATGACAAAGAGACTGTTTATAACCCCGTATTTAAAAAAATAAAGAATAATGAAAGCGAAGCGTCGTATTCGTCTATTGAAGAATTTAACGAACTAAGTAGCGAAGATGAGGAAGAAAATCATGAACAATTCCGAACAACCGACAAAACCCTTACTGTATCACCTACTCAAGACCATGATGTGAGTCAAGGTTCGTTCAAATCGCTACAATCATCGCCAAACGTTAAAAGTCAATCTTTATCATGGTCTACATCATCTGAAGTATTTAGTGCTATACCTTTTGGAATAAGAAATGAACAAGGAAAACTTATGCTTGGAAAAAGTCGCGTTTATGATGACGGCACCACTCTAATAATTGGAAATCATAATTTGAGAAAAACTCTCGGTTTAAAAGAACTATTGTATAAAAAGAAACCAAATCTAGATGATATCACAGATAACGACCTTGAAAACTATAAACTACTACTTATCGATACTAATGCACACAGACGTAATTATGATCCATCTAAACCAATAAATAGCAACAAGGGATTTAAATACATGAATATTATAAAGCCATTATTCAAAATCTCTAGAAAACCAACCACTAGTACAGTGAGTATTCCTCGAGGAAAAGGTATTGAACTTGTAAAAAAAGTAAAAAGAAATACAGATTTAGTTTACTGGGATGATCCTAACGAGTTAGTAAAACGACTGCAATTACTGTTCGCATCACGAGATGCTGGTAACACTGGGTTAGATAATGAAATTATTGCAATCATCGAGGAACTTCACGAAGCCGGTATCATAAACAAAGAATAAAAACAAATAGCATCGGGAAATTTGTGCAGTATACTTACAGTAAACAAAGCATCGGGACCGCAATGAATATAGATAAATTCGGTCATCACGTTCATAAACGTTTACGATTATCTGAACATATTGATATCTATAACGATACGTTACAGAAGTCTGAAACGGGAGAATACGATTTAAAATCATCCAAACTAAAAGGCTTGTCGTCTCCAGACAAGGACGATGAAGCTGTAAATAAAGCATATTTGGATAAAACAGTTCAAGAGCTGAGAAACGAAATAAGCCAAGTAAATAGTCGTGTATTAATTTATTTAAAGAACTTGGAATCAGCGAGAACAGACCGTTTATCTTCTATGTTTTACTCAAAAATAGAAATAGACCGTATGATTCAAGCCAAACAAAAATGAGTAAGAAAGAAATTGTAGACGAACTTCACAGAGCGGCGAGAAGAAATTTTCCACGTCGAAGTACAATTATAAAAAGAATAGATGATTTATGGCAAGCAGACCTTATGGATTTTCAAAAGTACTCACAGTTTAATAAAGGATATAAATATGTTTTAGTCGTAATTGATACTTTATCAAAATATGTGTGGGTTAATCCTTTGAAGTCAAAGAATAAAAGTTGCGTTACAAATGCAATGCAAAATATATTAACCACTTCATCTCGAAAGCCCAAAAATTTACAAACAGATTTAGGCAAAGAATTTTACAATGAAAATTTTAAACAATTGACGATAAAATATAACATAAATCATTACTCCACTTACTCTGTAAAAAAAGCTGCAATTGTTGAAAGAGTAATAAGAACTCTAAAAAGTCATCTTTACAAATTATTTAGCATCTGCGGTAAATATCAATGGATACAAAAAAATTTGGAAGACGTTGTACTATGCTACAATAATACTATTCACCGTGTAACAAAACTTAGGCCTATTGATGTTAGCAAAGAAAACCAGTTGATTGTTAGGTCTAACATTATTAAATCACAAATTACCAGAAAACATCAAAAATTTAAGTTCCATCTTGGGGATCAAGTCCGGATAAGTAAATACAAAGGGGATTTCTACAAAGGTTATACTCCAAACTGGTCAACAGAAATATTTTATGTTATTAAAGTCAATCATACAAACCCAGTTACTTATCACTTGGAAGACAAACATAAACAGAGAATTTTAGGATCTTTTTACGAGCATGAATTACAGAGAACCAAATTTCCAGATATTTATCTTATCGAAAAGGTTTTAAAAAGAAAAGGAAACAAACTCTTTGTCAAATGGTTAGGTCTCAGTGATGGTGAAAACAGTTGGGTTGATAAAAATTCATTGGTGTTTTAATATAAACTAAGTATTATTATTTATACGCTCACTTTATAATCATCGATGACGGAAGGAAGTGGTATTATTAACAACTTAATAAATAACATTCCGTTTGAGTTACATTTACCTGGATATCAATTTTGTGGTCCAGGCACAAAACTTAAGAGAAGATTACTCAGGGGCGAACGAGGTATAAATAAATTGGATGAAGCTTGCATGTACCACGATATCGCTTACAATAATAAAGATTGGAACGTTAGACATAACGCCGATTTAGAACTTTTAAATATGGCAAAGAAAAGATTGAAATCGAAAGATGCTGGGAAAGGAGAAAAGATTGCATCATGGATAGTAAAAAATGCAATGAAAACAAAGCTTAAAGCCGGAGCAGGAGTACGGTCATTCATGAAAGGTGTTAAAAAAATTCAAAAGCAAATGAAAAAATTAAAATGTAATGACAACCGCACGACTATAAAATATGCGCATGCAGCTGCAAAAAAAGTGTTTTCTAATATAAAAGGAATACGCTTCCCACGCTGCATTCCTGTTCCGAAAACTGGTGGGTTGTTACCCCTCATACCAATCTTTGCTGGTTTATCAGCTCTTGGTTCACTCGCTGGAGGTGCTGCAGGTATAACAAAGGCTGTTAACGATTACAAGGTTGCTCAAAAAAATCTTCAAGAATCTGAACGTCATAACAAGATGATGGAAGCCGTTGCACTTGGGAAAGGATTGTATTTGAAGTCTCACAAAAAAGGAGCGGGCTTGTACTTACAACCTCCAAAAAACTAATTAAACGGTTACCCAAACGAGCACTTACTAATCTAGATATATTAAAGCACTCAGTTCATATTCCATATTTTCGTGGCGTTTTTATGCGAGATACGTTACCATCAAAACCAAGAAAAATTGAATGTGCTATTCTAAATTTAGATAGTTCCAGAAATCCGGGAACTCACTGGGTAGCCTATGTCAAGCAAAATGAATACTGTGAATATTTTAACAGTTTTGGTAACTTAAAACCTCCGTTAGAATTAATAAAGTATTTGAAAGATATACACATAAATTATAATTACAAACAGTATCAAACTTTTGGCACTACGAACTGCGGTCATCTTTGTTTATTATTTTTAAGTAAGTATTGGAAAAATCATTTATATAAAGGTTAAAATTAAAATAACTTGACAGTATAATTATGTCTTTCACTGTATCCATAACTGGGCAGGGAGCCTCCCTCGTAACAAACTACTCACCTACTTTAGAATTACGTGGAGAATATGAGTGTGGACTTCTGTACTTTTCTACATTTAATTCTATTCCTAATATAGACGAAAGAAATAATAAGTTTTACTATGGTAATAATGAGGTCATTGAAATTCCAGAAGGATCATATGAACTTCAAGACATTTGTGATTTTTTAAAAGGCAATGTCAAGAATACTGCATTAAAATTGAGTTGTAATAATAATACACTCAAAACCAAAATATTCTGTTCAGAAGATGTTCACTTTGAGAAAAGTAATTCCATCGGTAAAATTTTAGGTTTTGCTAGGGAAACAATAAAGGCTAATATAAGTTGCGAATCTCGGTATCCAGTCAGCATTTTATCTACAACTATCGTGCGCATCGAATGTGACGTAGTTGGAGGATCATTCGTGAATGGAAAAGCAAGCCATATAATTTACGAATTTGTACCTAACGTGCCACCAGGCTATCGAGTTATTGAGATACCCAAAAACTTAATATATTTTCCAGTCAACCAAAATTCAATCAGTGCGATTAATATTAGATTACTAGACGGTCATAATAAGCAAATCAATTTACGAGGTGAAGAAGTACAACTATACTTGCACTTTAGAAAAAAATGATAAATTTCAATAAAAACCCTACCCCATCAGGTGTTCAAGTCAGTTCCAAAGGTGCATTTAATAAAAGAACACCGCTTTTATTAAAAAAGAAACTTACTAAAAATAATAAAGATTTCCTAAAGCTAGTAGGCTTGTTAAAATGAATATATTAAATATATCTCAGCCGACATCATACGACAACAGTATCGAGAGTTTTGAATATCATTCGTATAAGCCTTATGTAACAAGTTTCAACAATAATGATGAAATAAGAATACCAATCAATCAGCAAGATTTGTATGTGTTGCCGTCACGCAGCACTTTGTATATTGAAGGTAAAGCTGATGTATATAACAGTACCACTAAAGAAAAGGTAACAAGTATGCATTTTGTAAACAATCCAATGTTATTTCTATTTCAAGATATTCGATATGAGTTAAATGGAATAGAAATAGATAAAATAAAAAATGCAGGTATCACGACGACAATGAAGTCTTATTTGTCGCTGAATGAAAATGAATCCAAAAGTGCAAAAGTTTGGGGTTGGTCTCCTGCAGGAATAACCAATGTTACAAGCGGAGTTTTTTCTGTCTCAATACCATTAAATAAAATATTGGGATTTGCAGAAGATTATGAAAAAGTTTTAATAAACTGTAAACATGAGTTAGTACTGTTGAGAAGCAACACAAATGTCAATGCATTAAAATTGAGTAAAGAACAAATTGTGGAAAATATAGCTATAGATAAAATCGTTTGGCGTGTTCCGCATATTAAAGTGTCAGATCGAGAGAGAATTAATTTATTAAAACATTTAGAAAAAGATCGGGCCATCACACTGGCCTTTCGTAATTGGGACTTGTATGAATATCCGTTACTACCCAAAACACGTAAGCATACTTGGTCTATTAAAACTTCATCGCAAACAGAGAAACCTCGATTTGTTATTATTGCCTTACAAACAAACCGAAAACATAATGCTGGAATGTCAATGGCGGAGTTCGACCATTGCAATGTTCGTGACGTAAGAGTGTTTTTAAATTCATCATATTACCCCTACGAAGGACTTAACATCAATTTCTCTGACAACAAGTTTCTATTAATATACGAACAGTACGCAAGGTTTCAACAGTATTATCACGGACGTCGATCAGAACCGTTGTTGAGTTTAAAAGATTTTAAAGATATTGCTCCTTTATTTGTTATTGACTGTTCTCGCCAACAAGAAATGTTAAAGGGATCAATCGATGTAAGAGTAGAAATCGAAACAGATCAAGAGATACCTGATCAGACCGCCGCATATTGTCTTATACTGAACGATTGCATATTTGAATACAAACCGCTGAGTAGCATTGTGAAAAAGCTATCATGAATAACGAAACTATTATAGTGGATATGCAAGGATTTAAGGATTTGAAAAATAATTTTATTGTAAAAGAGTTATCAATAGCAACTAAAAATCATACGCAGACGTTCTTAATTAAGCCACCATATGCTTTTAAAAATCTAACAGATGAAGAAAAGAAGCAAGTCCGTTGGTTAGAAAGGAATCGCGGGCTCAAATGGAGCGAGGGATTCATTGATTACCGCGAATTTAGACGAATAATAGTTCCTTATTTAAGCAGTAAGAAGGTATTAGTAAAGGGATTGGAAAAAGGAATGTGGGTTCGCGAGCTATGTCAAGATTGCGAAATAATGGAGTTAGAAGAAAAAGGTTGTCCTAACTTTTTAAAATTATATAGTGATTACCATGTAGATGTAAATAAATTTAATTGTGAATATCATAAAAAAATGTGTGCTTTAAAAAATGTTCTGTGTCTAAAAAAGTGGTACACTTTAAATGTTACTTGATTTATAATTGTAATACAGTATTTTCCTCAATAAAATGTGTCTAAGTATTTTTTTGTTTTATTTACTAAAGGAAAAAGGGTTGAATGAAACGATCTTTGTATTCAATTAAATTATATTTATTTTAAAATTTCTTAAAAACTATAACTATATCCACAAACTTTTTTTGATATATTGCTAGTGATAGCCTCTGTTTGATCCATTATGGGGTCAATATGCTCTGTTACCACATACTGCGCACATAATAATGGATCAGTATGATTTTTTTCCAAGTCTAACACTTCAATCTTTATTAATCGACGACCTTGAATCAGCGAACTTTTCATCACGTAAGAATGATGTTGCTTCAGATAACTTCTTTTTTGAGGTCTCTTCTTTGTGATATTTCTCATCACCTTGTTATACAGCGGGGAATCGCATCGCAATTCATCTGCTCTCCAATTCGGATACTCCTCTGTAAATCCCTCGAGCATATCTTGAGCGTTCTGTTCAAAAGTCGGAGATGTCGATTGCACGACCTCCTTGTTGATGTTGAACGACAACGAGTTCTCTTGAGTATTCTAAAAAATGAAATAAAATAAAATAATTAATTACATACATATAACCACAACAATTATCCTCGAAGGGTTAGTCAGAGACTAACATAGTCCACTTTTCACCAAATAGCGACACAATCACAGTAAGAATAAAATTATTTTATAATCGTATAAAACTATCTAAACTACTTACCATGTTGATATTATCTAGCTGGACTACTGACGCCTACACTTTGATAATTGAAATTAAAACTAATTTGAAACCCATTTATATTAATGTAGGTATATGATGACACAGCAACACTTGTATGTAGGTACAATGTAGGTTGCTTACTCGAAAATTATAAGATTTTGCAACAACATGTAATTTGCAATTTAGCAAAATAAAAAAACATTATTGATATTAATAAAAAATGATTAACTTAGCAATAACGTGACCTGATTTGTATTAAATAGGTTTCATATTACCTTATAGTCAGAAGAGTTGTATTACACAACCTACTCTGAAACTAACTTGTTCAAACTTGTTTGCGTTAGAATTTTCTTACTTATTTACCGTCAATGTTTTATTATAATAATGTATATACTAAATTAAATAAAAATGCAAGTTAGTTTGTTACTTTTATATTTTATTAGGTATATTAAAACAGCTGGGTAGGTACAGTAAATTTACATTACATTTCATAATATTAGTTACATTTCCTATTCAAACAATGAATCTGAGCAAAAGCAACTACATAATTAATTATCATTTTTTAATCAAAATATTGATTATATCTAAGTACTTAAGTATATTGAAATACGGGTTACAATACTTTATAACAAGTTCATATTATTTTTAATTCAAACAATGAATCTTAGTAATGATAATAAATAATAATACATTTTTTTTATTTCTCAAGCTCTAAGTATAATAAGATTTAAAAACACAGTGAAAACAATCGTTGTTAAAATATATAATCCCAGTGACCCCAAGACATAGTAGATATTTTATTTTTTAATATTACGCGTTTGTCGTCATTACCTGACAAAGCTATCTTGTTCTGTTCTTGGGTAAATATTTCATGCTTTAAAGATTTAAAAATAATGTTTTTCTTTCTTAAAAAAGTATTTTTGTCTAATACATTATAGTAATCTTCGAAATGCACATTTTTTAAAACCTGTTTCTGTATACCTTTAGCCTTTTTTAATTCCTCTTGTACTGTTTTTATACAGTATAATTTTGATCTTAAACCAACAAACTCAGAAATCAAATTTCCACCTAGTTCATCTTTGAAGAGACCCGGGACTTTTTTGTTAAGACTTGGTATACCGAAACAGTTATTTAATGGATAATTACTAGTATCGAAATATCTAAGGAAATTCAACTTTAAATCTGTATAAAAATCTTTGCTTTCTATTGAATAAAGAAAACTGTCAGTATCCGTATAACAAAGCTTTAATTTTTCCCCATAAAAAGGTTTCATAATAGAGTAATGAAAATCAAACATGTGACTTTTGGATATTTCTAATACAGAAAAGCCAATGTATATGGGTTTGTCTAAAGTAACTGTCTCAGGTTTCATTTGAACAGCTATAAAATTTTCTGTAAAAATTGTAGCACTATGGAAATTTGGTCGAGCTATTAGTTGCTCAGCACCGAAACTTTTCTTTGTTATATTTTTTTCATCATTCCACTTATTAACCAACTTCACGCTAACCCTTTTCTCAGTATCTTCTAATGTCTTACCAAATATACTATTGTTTAAAAGTTTGAAGAAATCCTGTTCAAATATAGATTTTGCCTTTTTCCGTAACTCAGTGTTCATATCAATATACTGTTTTAGGTATGGACTCTGATTGAATTGAATTACTCTGTGTATTTTTTTTAATAATAAACCATGTTTTAGGCATGTTTTCAGGTAGGAAAAATGAATGACATAAAAAAACTTATCGTATAAATTTGGTATCAATTTCGAAGTTTTAGATCCTGGAGGAGCAAATTTTTGAGCACAGAATGGAAAATCGTTATGATAATTATGCAAATGATTAGGGTATTCTAAGTCTACTTCGAGTATATAACCAATGTCCCCGTCAATAGGCATATTTTGAAAATCTATATTTGAAATTTCTAGTTCACTTAATAACTTAAAATTTGAATGAGGTAAATAAGCGCACATAGCATAACCATAAAGATTATTACAATCAATATAAACAAGGAAGTTATCACTTTTTGCGGGGTCATAAGTTTGTAAATACTTGTTATTGGCTTTCGAATATCTTGTAGAACATAAACATATACCACCGCGAATGCCTTTTTGTATCATTCTTAATATTTCCAAGTCATTTATTAATTCTAATTTAACATCTGTTTTTAATAGCATAGCGTCAAAACTCAGGCTAGGTGCTGTTAAGTAAAAAGAAGGATCCAGTTTATAATTCGTCTTACAAGTTTTTCGAAAACTTTCGAAGACGTCCGCTAGTAAAAGTACATCTGACTTAAGATATAAATCAGTGTATTCTCCAAGGCTCCGTAATTCAAAGGTTTGCCATACTCTTTTTGCATGTTCATAATCTGCTTTTGATATGTTACAATTATGCAATTTACTAAAAAAACATTTAAGAGGAGGTATTTCTTCCTCATCATAAGAATTCCAAGTAGTGACGTATTCGTAAGGATAAACCCCTTTACGTCTAAGTAAATTAAAATGTTCCTGATAAGGAAAAAAAAATGTCAGATGTTTGAAATCAATTGTATTTAAATTTGCAACTAGCTTCTCTAGGCTTGTGCCTAAAAATTTAAAAGAATCGACAAAACGAACAGGCATGATAGCTTTGTTATTGATTTGAAAAAATTTGGTAAACGATATGTAATTTTCTTTATTTTTTGCAATCACTTGTATCCTACCGGATAATTCTCCTAACTGTCGTATGAAAAGATGACTGTCGTAACCAGCTAAATTATGAAAAAATATGGGAACGAACTTAGGCAAACAATATTTAATATTACAATAAGAATGAGCTGCACCACGATATCGCCCAGTAAGATGGCAGTGATCTTTTACTTTGTCGTCAAATAATATTTTGTTACAAAGATAGCAATTTTTAGCTTGAACAAAATTGGTTCTATCTTCATCTGTTAAGAACATAGGGATCGATGAATGTAAAATATTATAAATTACAGTAATATCAGATAGAAGGTTATCAAAAAAATGTTTCACACAGTCAGGTCCTCGATAAGACACATATTTATTAAGGGAGCTGTCGTAGGAGCATACAACATAGTAAGCAAATGCAGCTGGTACATGCTTTTGCGTAATCGTTGTGCAACTTGTTCCAGAATTTGATTCAACTGGCTCTAACAAAGATTCAAAGTCTGCGTATAAGACGAAGGGCATGTCTTGCATACGTTCATAATGTTCAAATTGTATTAGAGTTCCCTGATTAGGTAACGTTGTTGCTACACCACTGCAAACGTGAGCTTCGAGTTTAAGATTGTCGTCAAAAAATATCATACAATCCTCACATAAAAATATTTTGGAATGATGTTTAGTTAACTGCTTGCGAAGTAATTTAGATAAATCTTTAATTAAACAGTAATGTGTGCGTTTTCCATTTTCAAGAAAAAGCATGTTGACGTGATGTCCTTTTCGAAATTCACATTTGTACAGAGGTCCAACAACCTTAGTGTTATTTTTAAGGCCATAAACATTAATACTTATGTCGGGATTATTCTTTTCAAAAATTCTTATATCCGCGAACCCTACTGGAAATGTCATATTTTTGACATTAAGTACACTTTCAAAGTGCGGATATGCTGTCGTTCGGTGTGCGTTATTTTTTGCAGGAAAAAGTGCTGCCATAACACACCACAAAAAGCAGTAATCATCTGAATTTTTAATGTTGATACATGCACGTTTGTTTTTTATGACGCTAGGTAAATGTAAGTAACCCGAGGCTCTCAACGGGTTATATTTGTTTATATTTACTTCTAGATACAAGCTTCGTAAATAAGCCCAACCACTATCTTTTTCCTCAAATTCTTCAACTTTTTTACAAATTTTATGGCTAATGTTTGTGTACATTTCATCAAAATTATAACTTTGATGTAAGATAGTGTTTTCAGTAGCAAAAGATTTAATTGAAAGTGAATCATCCTTATGCAGAAAAATTCACAAAACAATTCAAAATTTACTTTAAGGTTTGCATAAGCCTCAATTCGGGCTAAGAGTAAAAGTTTTACGCGGGAGCGTAATTGCGTTAAAAACTCAGCAGGAGTAAACACACGCATACGTTCTTCATCGTCACCGATGACGTCCTCGCATCGAATCCGGTACGACGCTATGCGACCGCGAAAAGCGCTATGAACTTTTTCGATACCTTCGCTCTCAACGACAGAACTATTATTCTTGTGTAAAATACTTTTTAAATGAGCAGAGAAAGAATTATTTTTAACGGATAAGTTGCAAGTTGAACAAAATATAGTTTTAACCATTATGATTTTTTCACTGTGTTAAAAAATTTACAAGAGGTTAAAGTCGTTTTTAAGTAAAATGTAATATTACATATAAAATGATCTAAAACCTAACACACAATATAAAAGTAAAACCATTTAAGTCAAAATTTTCCGAAGAGAGTGTAACTAATTATAATGGACCCAGCTGACTGTAACTATTTTTTGTTTTTATCACTAAAGAATACCCCCTCTTCAGTAAATTTTGATTTGGCTAATTTAACAAATTTTTTTATAGTCAATAATTCAGGAGACTCGGCTTCGCCTTGTAGTCGAACCCAAACTATTGCCTTTTCACACCTTTCAAAGCCGGTGAGACTGTGCACCTCCTCAGCGTTGTAGAGACGCAGCTCCGCCACCAGTTCACCGCTGAGCTTCGCAGTCCGACGCGTTACCCCGCCTGGTACACGTCGCGTTAGTACGCTGTCGTTGACCTGGTTTGTCTCGCGTGGTGGCGGCAAAACTTCGTCATCTGACTCCGAATCATTTAGCCAGTTTGAAGCGGAGCTGGACGCTTCTTGTTTTTTCGCAATCGTCGTTGAGGTCTTAGGCACCGACGACGACGAGTACAGGCATTTTTTCTTAGTGCTAGAAAGATAAGAAATGTAATTAAAAAACATACATTACTTTACTTATTAATATCGCCGATATACAAATAAGAAAACATACAATATGTTGACACATTTTTAATACTTAGTTTTAAAAGTAGTCAACGCAAATTACCTTATGCTTTCGTTGTCCGAGTCAAACAAATTGGTTGACACACAGCTTTTCTTGGCAGAGCGTTTAATTTGCTTGGTTTCAGACCTGAAATAACAATAAATATTAGAGACTCGATATTAACATTTGACATGACTCGACATGACCCAACATGATAGTAAATGCTAGGATGATTTAATAATAACATTTGCTGATCTAGGTCAATGCTCCTCTACAGACCTTCTATAATGACTTCTCTACACATAGAGAGAACGGACCACAGCCCACCACGCAGACCCAGTGCGGTTTGGTGGTGATAACGGTTGCAGATGCAGCTGGGATCACCCGCTTGATATACCTTCCGAAGCATATAGGTACTCGAGATGGTAATGGTCGACCACCCATCAGATGACTGACCATGCATGACACAACATATTAATAAAAAAATAATAATAATATTCAAAACTTACGAACATTATTTCGGTGTATATCTTCTGGATGATTCTCGGGGCGAGCGACGTCGGAGTACTGAAGCACTGACTAGTGGTCGAACTACTGGGCTTGGCGTGTCTACTAGTGGTCAATCTGACTTAGGAAGCACTGATACGACGACTACCATTTTTCGGGTATTTATTGGAGAAAAGTGTTTAACAAGCTATTTTACTAGGCAGGAGTGATCAACTTTTTTTTAATTTATTTTTAATTTATTTTTTTCATTTGTTTGTATACAACTAAACTACCAGTGCTAGTTTTTAATTTCAAGATTACATACACCGTATGTAAAAACTGTTAATTCCAAATACTTTTTTTTTTATTTTTACCTTTAATACATAGGTACTTAATACTTATTGGTCTTATAAAACACATCAATTCTAAGTAAGACAGGTTTAGCCGATAGTTTGACCTTCTGTACTACAATCAGTTACGTATACGATATACACATAAATGCTTGCATTCATCAAACAAAATGCTGCTACTAGCATTCAACTTGAACTGAGCCTTTTTCGCGTTATAGTCAAGTATCTAACCACTACATTAACTACCAGTTATATTTTACGAGTTATATTTTAACGAGTTTACGTTTAAGCAAAAGTATTTAATCAAGTATTGCAATATAAATAAATATGTAGGTTTTATTAGTAGCAATGAAGTATTTACAAAATTGAAGCAATGTTGAAAACCTCTGGTTTTTTTAATATTCAGCAAATTATATAGTTTATCGATTAGTGTAAAAAGTTGCAGCGTAAGTAAAGTATAACATACATATTTTAACATTTGCTGTGTAAAAAAGGTCAGCAACCTTTCGATAAAGCGCTGACAGCGATTGTCCGGATGTGCAACATTAGGACTGTTTTCACTAAGCATGAAATTTATTAATACATTCCATCTCATGATCGGTCTTTACGAGAGTTGCTTAACCACCACAATCGCTGATCGAGTTCACCACTGCGCCATCGAGCTCCTCACACTCTAAAATTATTTTCGATGTACTAAACTAGACAAATGTCTCGGTAACTTTAAAGTTAACCGCTCGGATATCGAGAGACGCAGGTTCGATTACCGTGAGGCAGTCTATTTTTATAACTTCTGTGTTTATGTATATGAATACAAAAGATGACTTATTCCCACAATAAATAAATCTAACCATATTTAATGGGTACGTATTAAAATAGACATTTGCATTAATAAGTTAAACCATGAAAAGGTACTGTTATGGAAATCCTATCTGATGACTTGTTGCTAAACGTGGCTTCAGCATGACATAATTGTTACCTGTTGCTCTGTCTATCCCACTTGTGGGAATATGGCGTGATGTTTATGTTATTATGAAAATTTATGTTTAATGCGTTTGTCAATTAAACAGTATAAACTTAGCTTTATCTTTTTAATTTTGTTTATATTAAAGGGTTATTCCCATTCTCCTCCAAGAAATTGTCCCAAAGTCCTCCACAGAAAAAATACGAATATAATAATTTGTTAATCGATTTTCATTCTCCTCCGTAATTAAAAAAATGGTAACCGGGTTAATCTCAAACTCCGCAGACAACTTCAGAAAATACTAATTTTAGCTACTCTGAGGACAATAGAACTAAAAAATTATACTAATATTTCATCAACATCAGCCTATAAACGATCCACTGCTGAGCACAAACCTCCCACGTGGACAATAGCACGTGAGGATAATGGGTCATAACCCACCACGCTGGCCCAATGCGGTTGATGGGTTTTAGCGACTATCATCTTACGACAACAACCGAGACCAACGGCTTAACGCGCCTTAGCACGGAGGAGCTCGAGATGTTTTAAATTTGATCACCCATCCAGCGACTCAGCATTGCGAAAGTTGCTTAGCGGACAAGATCGCAAGCCGAACGCGCTAGCCGCTGCGCTATCGTGCTACTATACTAATATTTAAATAATATTTTTTATAATAGTCTTTGGAGGAGTCTAGGAATCAATGTTTGAACTTCTTATATTTTCCAAACAAAAGATTGGAGGCGTTTGGGAATAACCCGTATTAAAATTGTTTTTGTCAGCATTGAAATGGGAAGTAGTTGAACTCGTAGGTAACGTGTGTGAGTGTGTGTGTGTGTAGTGATTGCATACGTCGTTGTTGGTGGGATTGATATAAATAAGGTAACTAATAATTCCCTGCACAGTTGTCTGCATTGACTTAGATCAAAAAACACAAGTGTTTATCTATTATGAAAACCTTGAAAATGTGTTGAGTAGATCGGAGTCGATAAAGACAATTGGCAACTGATTCTAATCAAAATACACAAGTGTTTTCCTATGGGTCGAGGTACTACTTTGACAAATGTTATTCATAGTACTAACTTATTCGGGGATCCAGTCCTGGGAGACCAGGAGCCCCATCCAGTTTAAGTTGTGCTGTAATTCCATGTTGTTAAAAACCTTTGCATCCAATAGACGAAGACCTTGAAAATGTGTAAAGTAGATCCTAGAACCTATATTTAAAAAATCTTAATACGGTGGTACGACCAAACTGGCTGGAAAGAATCTTGAGCAATCAGCCACATGTTTTAAAAATCATTTTAAAAGCATGTGAAGATTTCGTTTCCAGGTACCTATATTTAGAAAATCTTAATACGATGGTACGACCAAACTGGCTGGAAAGAATCTTGAGCAATCAGCCACATGTTTTAAAAATCATTTTAAAACCTTGTGAAGATTTCGTTTCCAGGTACCTATATTTAAAAAATCTTAATACGTGGTACGACCAAACTGGCTGGAAAGAGTCTTGAGCAATCAGCCACATGTTTTAAAAATCATTTTAAAAGCATGTGAAGATTTCGTTTCCAGGTACCTATATTTAGAAAATCTTAATACGATGGTACGACCAAACTGGCTGGAAAGAATCTTGAGCAATCAGCCACATGTTTTAAAAATCATTTTAAAACCTTGTGAAGATTTCGTTTCCAGGTACCTATATTTAAAAAATCTTAATACGTGGTACGACCAAACTGGCTGGAAAGAGTCTTGAGCAATCAGCCACATGTTTTAAAAATCATTTTAAAACCATGTGAAGATTTCGTTTCCAGGTACCTATATTTAAAAAATCTTAATACGATGGTACGACCAAACTGGCTGGAAAGAATCTTGAGCAATCAGCCACATGTTTTAAAAATCATTTTAAAACCATGTGAAGATTTCATTTCCAGGTACCTATATTTAAAAAAATCTTAATACGTGGTACGACCAAACTGGCTGGAAAGAGTCTTGAGCAATCAGCCACATGTTTTAAAAATCATTTTAAAACCATGTGAAGATTTCGTTTCCAGGTACCTATATTTAAAAAATCTTAATACGTGGTACGACCAAACTGGCTGGAAAGAGTCTTGAGCAATCAGCCACATGTTTTAAAAATAATTTTAAAACCATGTGAAGATTTCATTTCCCGGTACCTAAAATAACTTATGACTTATGACGATGGTACGACCAATCTGGCTGGAAATAATCTTGAGCAATCTACCACATAACATAAAAATTATTTTAATATGTTTTAAGTATAGCTCAATGGTTTTAAGTACCTTTAAACATATAAAATAATTTATTGTATCTGGTTAATCTGTAATCTGCATTGTGAAGGTTTCATTTCTGAATGACTATTGATTTTTGTTCAACAGCACATACCTCATCAGATACGCACCTTAAAGTAAAAGACATTTCTTATTATAATATTTTGGTGTTACCTAATGCGTAATGTGAAGTCAAGTGAACGTCCTGATTCTAATCAGTGAGTAGCATTTTTAGTAAACTAATTTTTAATTTTTCTCAACGATTATTGTCCAAAACACGAGTGGCGTTGATTTTTCAATCGCGCGATTATTGGACATTCTACTTCGCTTTTTCCAGTGAGCGAACGGAGTGAGCGAACGATTAAGAAAAAGTGAAGTAGAATGCCCAATAATCACCTACTGATATATGCCTTGGTTGTTGACTTCAACGACAAAAGAAGTGAGATCTAAATGGGTGCCAAATTAGGATAATATATTGAAGCCTAAGGTCTGACTTCGCTAGTTTTCATACACGAATTATATTATATCCTTCGCAAGTTCTAAAGCTGTAAGTTATTATATTATTTATTACTTATTTTATTCTTCCGGAAATTTGGGTGGGTGGTAGAAACTAGCCATCGAACATAGGGCTCTTCCATGACTGTTTTAGTAGGTTCTTAACAATAATTCGTATATGAGAACTAGCCAAGTCAGACCTTAGGCTTTAATATATGAGCTCAAGCGTCGAATACCCAGACACAATAGAATTTTAATTGTAATCGGCCACCTGTTGGTCGCTCGACGCTCAAGGGGATACTATCCTAACTTGGCACCCATTTAGATCTCACTTCTTTTGCCGTTGAAGTCAACAACCAAAGCATATACTTATCATAATATTGAACTTGGCTCTCATTTTACATTTATGTTTTTGATTATTTACTCGGAATCTCAAAATAATAGCTAAAGAAAGCTGGGAATCCATGCTTTGTCTCTTTCTAAATCCATAAGTGAAAGTGACAGATAGTGAAAAGTCGAAAACTTTTAACTCAGTATGAGTCTGAGAGTAAGGCGGCTAAGAACGT
Organism: Eudonia mercurella; assembly: GCA_963082485.1. Taxonomy (NCBI): domain Eukaryota; kingdom Metazoa; phylum Arthropoda; class Insecta; order Lepidoptera; family Crambidae; genus Eudonia; species Eudonia mercurella. The sequence goes on from OY720032.1 coordinate 8,413,966, forward strand.
TTTGAATAATATGACCCGGTGACGGGGCTCATAACTTGTTCCGTAGGGTGCATTTGGTGCAATGATAATTATTGTATTTCCAACGAGCGCGCACTGAAGACACAACATTTCCCAAGTCTCCAGCTGATTTGTAATAGGATCCTGGATGCAATGCTAAGCGTACGCAAAGTTTCCTCAGGCATTCATACTTAACGGAACAAAGACAAATAAGTTGGAGGCGAAAGGCGGGCTCGCTCCTATCTGAACTGAGCGAGATCTCGCTTTGTTCGTAAACAATGTGCAACGGACAAGGTACCCATAAAACTTGCCTGCTTAAAAATAGACTCCGATAGTTCGAACCGATCGCTGAATTCCAAACTTTAGTTTAAGTTTCAAATTATTTTATTAATTCAACTTAAATCGAAGTATTAAGTACATATTTACGTTGCTTCTTTTTTCATTTAAATGCTTATAACACCATAACAACATTTGTCGAAAAGTTTGATTTCGAAAGATTCGGTTCGAAAAGGTTCGATAGAATGTTTATAATAATAGGGAAAATAAGTATTTTTTGTTCAAAAAGGAAAGGGTATAATTTAAACGCTCACCAGAAATATTTTTAGACCCTAAGCCTAAGTACCAAATAAATTAAATGACTCCAAAAATAATAAAATGCCTTTATAAAAAGGGTCCTAAAATATACTACATTATGGTCCAAAATAAATAAACACACATCACAATAATTGCATATATTGTACAAATATTATTTTTGCTTCCCAAAATGGATAATGATCACAACATTTTTATCACAACACTTTATTCAAATGATTGAGGATACTAGCTGCCCTACTCCTGTAGGTCACGTGATAGGTTAGAAATTTAAGACAATCGCGAAGCGCAGCGTAGCGATTCGTCGGACACGTCGTCAGCGTGTCGTCGGACGCAATCAATAACTCTTAAAAAAAACCTTTCTGAGAGTAATATAACGGTGTTTTCTTTGGTTCTTTATTTTAACATTGTAAGACATTAAGACATTAAAGGATAATTAATACATTCATTAAAATTGCGCACGAACATAAAGAACGTAGGGTAGATAAAAATTACTTGTACAATTATTATTAAACAGTGATAAAGGTTATTTGAATCAGAGACATAAATGGTATTAATTTTCAACTAAAAATGGAAACCAAGTTATATATTATTCCAACAACTTATGCATTAATTTACTCGTACATTATCGAGATATATTCCGTGCGAAGGAACATTTTGTATAGGATATATGGGTTATGGTACAAAACTTTCAAGCTAGGCAAAATCATTATGTTTTCAATATGCTGCCGATACGTGAATTGAGAATTTGGCAATTTGCTTTGATCTTTTCAACAGACGAATTTTATTTATACGAGTATTATTTCCAGCGATTCGTTTTTCGCTTTGTTTTCTATACAAACTAGGACCGGCTATAGAGAACAAAAGATAAATCAAAACACGATTTAAATGTGACTTTGTTAAAACACATCTCACATCAAAATACGTACCCATTGAAAAGACATAAAACAAAGAGTAAGGTAATATCGGCGGATAACGATAACATCAAACACCCCTCAAGGCATAAATTCTCGAAGTAAGCTCCTGGGCTAAATAAAATCAAGGAGATCGAACGAATGATCGCGGTTAAGTGAAATTAACTGCAAGGAATCGGCTTAAGAAACCAGTAAGCCGTGGTCAGCCCATCCATTTTCTCGCTAGCTGATATTCGATCCCACGTGCCTCCGGACGTGTGTTAGGATAGCGAAAGTGTAAACACTAGCTTAGCTGTATCGGTAAAACGTGATTGTTTTAGATCATCGATTCTCAAAGTGGTCTAGCTGGACCCCCAGGGGTCCACGGTAGACTCGACGGGGGTCTACGATGGCGTGACAAAAAAAATGGGGGCTCACAATTCGTAAGCAGGGGTCCACCAAAAATTTATCTCGTTTCGATAGTGAAATACTAAAATGTTGGCTTGGCTTCACCTATCAATGTAGGCAGATAATATATATGGAAGCTCAAAGACTTTCCTTGTAAAAACTTGCATATTCCTTATAGCGTTTCCCTCGTCATAACTTGTCGAAAAAAGTTTTAATGTCGTTACAAATCTTTTAACAAAAAAAAGGAGCAGATTGAATATCACGGAACGGAGAGATTTTATTCCTAACAAAACTGAAGCCAAATATTGATAATTTGCTGTCAATCCATCAAGTACATCCCTCCCATTAAAATTATGACTATTTTGTGATTGTCATTGTAGAATACGTTATTATTGTTCAATTTCAATATGAATACATACAACACAAGAAAATTTATTTATAATTCTTTTTATTTTTACCACTCCGAATGGGGAGTATTTTAAATAAAATAAGTGAAAATTGATTGGTTTATTGTGCTGTGAGTAGATGTCAAAAAAGTAAAGTTGGCTGGAATCACTTTTTTGATTGGCCAACTTTACTTTACAGCACAATCAATTAATTAATTAACCAATCAATTCTCACTTTTTTTTTTCGAAAACTGTTAATTCATGGTTGGAACTTAGCCGCAACCAACATAATTTTGAAAGTGGTCTATGAGAAAAAAAGTCGGGGTACCTCCGTTTTAGATCGACGTTAAGTTAATTGCGATTTGCGATCTTAACGCTTCCAGAATACACGCTAAAACGAACAGTTGCCGGAGTCATTCGATTGAGCGACGTTCAGCAATATTGGACACAGTGTGAAAGTTTCCGGACACAAATGAAAATTAGAACACTGCAAAGGGCACAATACCAAAATTTATTACACTCCTTTTTCTTAGAACAAAAAGGGAATACCGTTGCATTCGTAAGCGTCGGGTTGAATGCGAGAAATTGTTGTTCAATCTCCGCCACTACGTCAGACTACGGACGTGGCCTAACACAGCAGTGATTTCTACTTCTTAAATTATGTAAATAACACATAAATTCGTAAAAAAATGGTTTCGACCACAAACTTTCAGGATTGAATATGAAGGCACTGAACTGTTGTGTATTTTTGTATAAGACTATTGTCATGTTAAGTAGTGCTAGGCACATAACAAAATATGAATAAAACCTAGTTATAATGTGAATATTAGTGTTAACTTCTATATGACAGGTGCAGATACAATCACAACAAGTTAATGTAAAAAAATACTTTTATGAGCTGCCATGTGTTATTAGAAGCATTAATTGCCTTTAGAAATACCTTAAAATTTGTCGAGGTCGTGGGATTTAATTTAATTTAGTTCGGCAACGTTGGCGTTACATCAGTGGCGCTCGTGGATACTCTAACTCCCGATTAAAGCTTTTATCGGAGGACTGATTAAGTGTCGAGGCCACGATGGATTTATTGTAAAAGTTGGCCGTTCGCTGAGGTTAGTGATTCAAGCCCGCACACTTTAGTCGAATAATTGTCTACGTGCTCGGAATGGAGGCTTCCTGCCGGCTTTAATAAGATCAGATAAAGAGCTCAGAGGCAGGTGTGTGCGCAGATCTATTCAGTGGACTCGATTCTCTCCGTCGCCATTGGTGTGCGGGCATTGATTTTGTATAGGTTCGACGTTGAGAGCCAACAAAGGTAAAGGGAGTGTCGTGAACATGTCTTGCCTGGTGAGAGTAGACGGAGCTTGGCCGATATTTATCACTGTTAATTATTATTTTATTCGGTCAAAGGTTGGGCGGTGAGATTCAATGTAAATTACTGCCGTGCCGTGGTTGGACGTCAATTAAAAAATAATTTGTAGTTTAGCACCTCTGATCTTTTATTGTTAAAAATAGTATTTTTGGAGGCAATTAGTTAATTAACATGCTATGCACGAGAGATGCAAATTTTTAAATGATAGCGATAGGAAATGCACAAAATAATTATATTCATAGATACCTACACTATTACGTATACAATATTAATGTCTTTTTAATTTGGATGGAGATCACCGGTGAGATTCGAAAATCGCCCTCCAGACACCATGTCTCTCACAATCTTGTCGTCAAATAGCCTTAGAAATATGTCGTGTTTGTGAAGAAAATTAATAAAAAATTGTGTTATTATAACGGATGAACCGTTATGCAACGGAATACATTTTGGACGCAATAAATGGGTTAGTTCCGCTATGGTATGGTTCCGCTATGGGACCCTAGCAAAATGCCTACCAAAAAGTCCCACTATGGTACCCATCTATTAGATCTACGTCAAACAATAGAAGGTACAATTGAAAAGAAAAGTGCATCTATAACTTATTAGTCTTTACCGGACAGTCTTTTAGGAGTGTAAATAATTATATCCGTTGTACACACGCCTGCACATTGACAGACTATCACAAGTTATCAAATGTCCTCAATAGACTTTGAACTTTATGTTTATGACATTATGGTTGAACATTTATTGAAGAAATTTGACAGTTTTGGGTAGGTTTATGTGCATCTGTAGGTACCACAGAAGAGAGATTCTGTAATAAAAGTATCAAAATGAGGTTTGATAAGGCCGAAGGTGGTGTCTTATGTCTAGCTGCCGGAACACAACAATTATTTTTTTTTAATATTAAAAGGAGGCAAACGAGCAGGCGGGTCACCTGATGGAAAGTAATCACCGCCGCCCATGGACAAAACGCATCTTGCGGTTACATTGGCAAAACCAGAGTAACCGCAAGGTGCGTTGCCGGCCTTGAGGAAGGAGTTGGATCGTGAGGAGGGAGTAGGAATTGGGAGGGGGAAGGGGTGAGAGATGGGCCTCCGGTACTTTCACTCACCAGACGAAACACAGCAGCAACGAATGCCATTATTTCACGCCGATATTCTGTGAGAGGGTGATATTACGCCTGGCGAGCCGGCCCATTTCGTGCTGCAACGCAGCGTGGCTGTACCCCAAAAATCTACACTACACAATGCTACTAACATTGATGGCGACACATTAAGATAAAATAGTGGAAGCTAGCCAGGCGGACAAACAAGCCATAGCACATATACCCCCGCTAGGAATCGAACCCGGGATCGCTGGGTCTGTGGTCACGAGGTATTTTGTCTGTATCATGAAAATAATAAAACCAATATTAATTTTTTTGTCTCCATAACGAACACTAATGTTGTTTTTACCGTGTAGACCAATAAATTTATTCCAATAATAATGATTAAAAAGTTTATTTGCTTTTGAAAGAAAAAACACATTTAAGGTTAAAAATAAAAACAATGTAAAGTTACTGAAAACAAAAGAAAATACTCCATGCTCATCTTTTAGTAACGGGTATGCCCCCCTCGTTTCGTTACGCACTCCTGAAGCCTGGAGTGCATGCTCTCAATCAAATGCCTGACATTTTTCATTGGAATCTCTTCCCAGGCTCTTTTAACAGCGTTGATGAGTTGCTGTTGGTTGTGGATTTCCTGATCACCGTCTCTAACTCTTCGTTTCAACTGATCCCACATGTGCTCTATTGGATTTAAGTCCGAACTGTTCGCCGGCCACGGCAAGACTTGAATTTGAGACGCTTCCAGTACAAACCGAGTCGCTTGAGCCGTGTGTGCACGAGCATTGTCTTGCATCAAGATGAATCCAGGACCCGCTCGCTGGGCAAATGGGATCACATGTGGTCTGACGACTTCCTCAATATACCGCTGAGCAGTAACAGTACCCTCATTTAAAATAGCGAGCTCAGTTTTGCCGTGTAAGCTTATCCCGCCCCAAATCATTACATTTGGACCACCAAAACGATCGACTTCATGGATGCAGGCTTCTGAAAATCTCTCGCCGCGTCTTCTCCATACTCTAATACGCCGATCGTCGTTAAAAAATTTAACTTTGCATTCGTCTGTGAAGAGCACCATGCCCCATTGGTTTATGTCCCAGTCCAAATGTTGACGGGAAAATCTTAAACGATTTGCACGATGATTTCTGGTTAATGGAATACGGACAACTCGCCTTCTTGATGCTTGCTGGTCTTCATGCAATCGATTACGAATAGTTTGGTCACTGACACGAGTACCCGTTGTGAGCCGTAAACGATTTTGCATCTTGCGGGCCGTCGTTGTGCGATCTCGGCGCGCACTTGATCGAATGTAACGATCCTCTTGAGCTGTTGTAATGCGAACTCTGCCCGAACCAGGTCTTCTTCTAACACTGCCGGTCTCTTGGAAACGATTCCATAGATTTTGAATAGCTCTTCGAGAAAATCCCAATTGCAAACCCACAGATCGCTGCGAATGACCTTCTTCAATCATTGTAACGGCTCTGGTTGCTGTCAGCGAGTCCATATGACGCCTGCGTGCTTGTGGCATATTGCAAAAGATGTTTCTGACTCGAGATATCAATGAACTCTGATAATTTCTAATAAACCAAGAAGCTAAGGAAAGCAAAACGTCAAAGGAAATGCAATCAAAATTTTCAAAAATAATTTAAATCAAATTTTATTTAAAATTGTTGCCAGCATTAGATGAATACTACAATATTAAAAAGTTTAGGTATCAAAGAGTTTGTATACTCAATATTTTACTACTTTCAATATGTAAATGTTTAATAATTTACACCAAAATGAAAAAATACCTCGTGGCCCTTATTTTGTTTTGAGTAGTATAGTAAGTCTTGGGCTTGGCTTGGTAAGTGGGGGTTACCGGTTAATCTGGACGGGACGTTAATGGAGAATTGAGAGAGTCAATAGCATTGTCAGAAACTTAAGCTTTAACCATTTTAAAGCTTTTTTCTTGTGAGTTCTAACATTTTGTTTTTATTTACTTTCAACATTATTTATTACGGAAGCTTTTAGCATTCATCTTACGTTATGGCAAGTGACCATAAGGTCGAAAGTGACAGCTCACACCTTCCGAAAGGCCATATTCTCAACCAAAAAGAAACCAGATATCTTATCTCTGACTGGACACAACAATGCTTCTAATATTGTTGCGACACAGGTGTTGATTAAATCAAGCTCTACTCCATATATACATACATACATGCATACAAACCAAGTGCGCCGTCCATGCGTACCGTCCTGCTGGAAATCCAAACAACAAATTCACGTTTGAGCCTATAAGAGTGAAGGTCACTAGACATATGCAATTAAAAGTAGTTTGAAAGCTATTAAAATACAATGAACTGGCCACACTAGACCGTTGTGTCATTTGGCTCAATCAGCTAAAATTGTGTTAGGAATATTCCGAGGGATATAAAGGCGCACCGCTAAAGTGGGGGCTGGACACAAGTTGGTAGTTTTGTTTGCGAACGATTGTGGCCGCAGATGACCTTAGCCGGGCCCCGGCATAATTGTGCTGCCTTATTATTGTAACATAATTGCGGCCCGCCTAATTAGAAGCCGGGGCGTTATATTTAACTTTCGACGACGGCCCCTGTCGTTATGCGACGAACATAGTGGTCGTTTGTGTAAACATGAAAAGTGTATGATCGCGATAACGGATAGGTTTATTGGTGGTCATGTTTTTTTAAAACGGCCGACGTTTATTCTTCAATGAGTATTTACTTATAACATATTGTTTGTGTTACTTATGTTTGACACCGCTAATTCATTTTTTTTTTATAAAGCTTTTACATACATTCAGATTGCAATATACAACACATAAGCATAATAGAACATAACTAAATTCAAGCCTCAGGCGTGCCTATCTACCCTATACCACGGTAATAATATCTAACAGTAGTGTAACTTCATACAAACGGACGAAGCGCGAGCTATACCTACGCGCTCGGGTCTCGGCATGCGCTCGGCATGCAACAGTCGCGAATGTGCCGCAGTGACTAGCCGCGGGGCGTGTTGTTTTTTAAACAGTAAGCGATTGTTTTGATTAAAATAAGATATGGCGAGGATCAATAGTAGAATATATTGTGCTGTTTTTGGTTGCATGAATTCGTCAATAACGCCCCCAGATATAACATTTTTAGATTACCTTGAAACTCCGAAAGGTACTTACGTAAGACTATAAATAAACTGATACACGAGTAAACTAGGTAGGCGGTTCGTTTATGATACATACGGTAGGTACGCTCGTGTTAAAACCTCGGGGTTGTAGGTTTTTGGAAACATTATTGAATTAAACGATTGATTGATTTTCATTTTTTAAACTAATCAAAAAACAATTTTTTTTATAGAACACTTCCTATTTTATTCACAACGTATTTTATTTGTTTAAATAAAAAATATACCCCCTTATTCATTTATTTAGTTAATCATCATTGTTTTGTCTCTTTTTCTTAAATTCAAATTGACGTTGGTGTGACGTTGACAAAACAATATTTAACGAAATAATGCTTAAATAGTTTTTAGGAATAAAGGGGATCATATTTACAATCACAAAATACATTCACAAAACTAGATAGAAAGAAACTCAAAGTAGGCAGATGTAATTAAAATACTGTTGTAGGTGGGCAGCCCAGCCAAAGAAAATATACGCCCAGCCCTAGCGCGTGTTTACGTACCGCGCGGCTGTAGGCATTTATTTCAAAGATAGGGCCGAGTTACAATACTGTAGATATTATTACCGTGCCTATACATACACACAAGCAACACTACAGCTATTTCATTATAATAAAATTGTTTATAGTAATGCGATCTGCGGTGTGTAATGTTTATTAAAGTTTGTATAGTCAGATATGGTAAGATATAAGAATGTATAATAAATATACGTGGAGATAAACATAATAAATATTAACATTAATTGCCATTAGCTCTTAAGTGCCATATCCTATTCGAACTCCTTCACTTTTGAGGCATTTGGGTGGTTCAGGATAAGGCTCATAGTTCAAGCTCGTTACCGCACCCTCAGTCTGAATAGGTATCAATAGGTCTTTAATAAATAATCAAGAGTGAGGGAAGCTTCTAAGTGCGGGACATTAACAAGGGTCCGATTCCAATTTTCGTGCTGTCCGAGTTGATATATTGAGGCCCGCAGCGACGCTGACGACACAACTAATTTATTTTTTTCACTAGATATGCGCGCAACACAATAATAATAACTATAGAGTTCCGGATTTAATTGGATAAACGTAAGCGCAAACCTGATTGGTCGGAACTGACACAAGAACGAACAAAATGGCGTACTTTAACGTCGGAGGCCTAGGCCTCCGACGACCCACTACGGGTTGCTGAGCCAGCAAGTAAGTAAGTAAGTGAGAACCCAACGGTGGTGAAAATCGGTGAGCGATGATGAAAACTAGAAACATACTGCTTAGAAACTGCAACAGCTTAAATAAAATAAATAGGTTTGGTTGGTGGTAGGGGCTTGTTTGTCAGCCTGGCTGTTACCACCATCATTACTACTGTCGCCGTAAGAAAGGTTAAAGCAAAGTGTGGTGGCAACCGCTCTAAATGACTACGACTTGACAATAGTTCCTGATTCTTGGCGGACAGGACATCAGGTGTTGCCTCCAAAAAGACGGGAGCACTCAACATTTTAAAACTTGCTTTGTCCAGAGTTTTTACGCCTGATAGAATATTTTGTATAGAGGCCGACGGATTGGCGTTACAACTAAAATATTCTCACTTAAATATATTGAGACCAATAATTCGAAGTCTGGGAATGAGTGACTGAATGTCCTTGGCCACAACATCCGGACTGCCCCCTATAGTGCCATCATCCAGGTACCAAATGTAAAAGAATATTGTGAATACTAGTTGTTTTTGTTAATATGATTTAGCAATAGTGTACTCGTAGTATAATACTCAATGTTATGTTTTGATAAAACTTCTTTAATAAAAAGGTAAATCAGTTGCGGGGTCATAAAACTTACGTTTTAATTTTATTTTAGTCAGACGTTAAGAAGTTGGATTTTGTAGGTGGTCACAAGAACTTTGCATTATTAGATTCACAAAATTAATTAAATATTCATATGCCAATGACAAGACATTAGCTCCCTCCCACTAGGTAGGTACTCGGGCAACTTATTAAAAAATCAAAGACCTTTATTATTGAAGAATCTCAGAAAATATGATATCGCGCAACAATTCCTAAGAAAGTAATTCTAATAATTTCTCCAGAATAAGATGAAGCGTTGGTACAAAAAAGAACGTTTATAAAAAACGTTAAGGAGTAAAAATAACGTAAAAACTTTTCCGCCGCTTCGTGCCGCCGCGCCGCCGCCCTCAAGCGAGCCCGCCTTAAAAATTCAATATGTACCCATCCGGTACGCCTGCATTTTTCGAGAGTACTAAAGTCTGCTTCGTTTATATTAAAGACCTCTATCTATTCGTTTTATCCGCTACGAGATACGCTTTCACTCTCGTTGCCTCTTCATTCCGTCGAAGACGTCAAGTTCTACCTTTATTCCGCTTATCGCTCGCCGCAAATGAAAAGTGCAGCCGCGCTTTCAACTTTTTTTCACACATTTGCACTTCAATAATTATAGCTTCGTAATTTGATGGTTGAAGTATGTACTAATAATAGAATTAGATATTATTACGTGTTCTGAACTATTTTTATGTTATTTTTATTCATCTGAGCCATATGGTCCCCCTCGAAGAATAGAGTAATGCCATGTCCGCCACTTGTCCGCTTACTCAGTAGAGTTGCAAATTTCAAAATAAAAGAATATTGTGAAACAATTTAAAAGTTATACTTAATCATCTTAATGTTTTAAATATAAATATTCCTTATTTTTAAAGGACTATTTTTAGCAGATTTAATGCTTTAACTAACAGTTTTTCATTCTTAAACAACATTACTTAATTTTTTACTCAAACAAAATGTATAAAATTATTTTAATTTTAGAATTATAGTGACAGTCCCTCATAGTATAGTTGGATACTATATTATAAGGCAGGGTTGGCAACCCTAGACCCAATGACGTTGTATTAATAATTCAGTGCACTCGGCCTTAGTTGTTACGCCTCCATGCCCAGTAATTTAACTGGAACTCATGCCCTTCAAATCGTAAAAGGCCAAAAGCAACGCGTCCTTCATTCTGATTCTTGGCAGCTATGGTCGATAAAAGTATGGTGGCTGTAACCGTATACTGAGAAGCGTTGACCTCATCTTATGTAGGTACCAGAAGGACGATTTTTGAATATCACCGGTGATGAACCAATTATTATGCCCAAAATTCATTTTTTACTCGTATCCCCAGACTGCACAATCAAAAATTCAGCAATCTTGATCCTTTTAATGTCTCCAGAAATAAGTTTAAATCTAAAATATTTAGCAAATTGTGAAGTTGATGACTGTGATTGATGGAATGTAATAATAAAATAATAAAAATAAAATCATTTATTTCAGACCAATGGATCCATGGGTTAATAACAATTGAAACTTAAAAACTATGTTAGAAACAATTATACAATATTATGTTAAAATTAAATAAAAATAAAATAAAAATAAATCATTACTTAAACTAATTGATTGGCCGGTTCACTGATGTACACGTTTGAAAACATGTAGTTCAGTGAACCGTCCGAAAAGTGCCGAGTCCATATCCGGTCACCAATCATCTTTAGGACTGTGTTGGCGCTCCCCTGAACTCGCAGCAACATCGAGGCAGTCTTTTTTCGCATAATTGTAGCGAAGTCGTCTACATTGGCGTCTGCAAACATGCCTGATGCGCTGCAATACTTCGGTAGCCCCAACAGAGCCCTAAAAATGTTATTATATTGTACTCGTAGGGCACTATACGATTTTTTGGTAAAGCTGGCCCACAAAGCGCCCGTGTAAAAGCTTTGACAATACGCTTTAAACAGCGTTAGCTTTACGTCAACGGTACAACGAGCGAATCTATGCGCCAGCATATTACCGCGAACCGACAGTGCCCTACGCTCACGCTCGATATCTAAATCGTCCTTTAAATCCTCTGTCACAATGTGACCCAAGTACTTAAACCGTGCAACACGTTTTAACTGTACACAGTTTAAGAGAACAGGCGGGACCACTTTAGGCAGTTTAGGCAGTAATATTCACCAATCACTATTAACGTAACGCAATTCACGTTATTGACGACGAAGAGGTCAGTAAGCATCTTGAACCTCTACAGTTACGTCAATATTTTGACGCTTACAGCGCCTTCTATCGCCGATTCGATCTGAACGCCTCAGAGTATCTAGTAAGGAAAAGGTGTACGCTTGCATAATGCCTTTCCTTTAGAAACCCTCTGACGGTAGTTTAGGCCCAAGACACCGTACTCGTAGAACAAGGGTACAACGAGCCGGTTCACACGCACTCTATACCAGGTACAGTCATGTACCTGGGTGCTTCTCTTCACCACCACGGCCCGGTCGACAAGAGCCGAGGTCCGAGCCTTTAGAGGCCCCCGATCTGATCCGAACTCCTCGGAGAATCTAATAGGGCACGGGGACACGCACTAGTACGTGATGCCGTTCCTTCTAGAAAACCTCCGAAGGTGATTCGTTTCACATGGCTTGAGGAACCCTTTAAGTTTCTCGCCGCCCCCAAAAAAACCCGGTGAAGCTGAAAATGCCGAGGCAATCAGGTTGCCAAGTGCGAGTTCATTCGCTATTCGACCACGTTAACGAAAACGAGAATTTGTATGGCAAAATGTTAATTCTTTCCGTAGTCATTCGTACGTTCGTACGTTTTCGTAAACGTAATCGAATGACTACGGATAGTAAACAAAACTCACACTAGGCACCCAGTGCTCGACACGAACTAGTGATCGGCACTTTTTACCATCAACATTTAAAAATAGAAGTCAGCAACTGACTTCTTTTTATACTTTTTTATACAGACCACCTGGGCCCCGAGTCTGTTTATGTTTTAACGTACCAATAGAGTGGCAGTGGAATCTCTTTTGACATTTGGTAGTCCGTGGAAATTCCAAAGATTTAAAAACCACTGGGCTTACTGTGTCGATCACTATTGCCACTACGATAGAATTAGAATAGAATAGTGATTTATTAAACCAAAACCAAAAGGTCCTCCTTAGAAGAAATGATGCAGAGCCTAGTGAATGAAAGTAGAGAAGCTGGTTTGGAAATGAATGCCAGCAAAACGAAACTAATGACAAACTCAAGAGGGGTGGACATTACGGTGGATGGCAGGAAGATTGAATTTGTAAAAGAATATGTCTACCTGGGACAGATAATACCCCCCACAGACCAAATGTCTAAAGAAATAAACAAGCGAGTAGCCCAAGGATGGAGAAAGTACTGGTCACTGAAGGAAGTAATGAAAAACAAGGAAGTAGGCAACCAAATAAAAAAGAAAAGAAGAGGTTTGCATTCTTCCAGTTATTATTTACGGATGTGGTGTGGAACATGGTCACTAACTCTCCAGACAGGGAAAGACTAGCAAAATGCCAACGTACTATGGAAAGAAGCATGTCAGTGATAAAAATCAAAGACAAAGTCAAAAACACAGATATCAGAACAAAAACAAAACTCACAGATATTCTTACCCGGATAGACATGCAAAAATGGAGATGGACTGGACATATGTTACGTCATCCAATCAACAAGTGAAGCAAGCAAGTTACCCTTTGGCAACCAAGAGATTGTAAATGAAATAGGGGTCATCAAGTCAGAAGATGGGAAAATGACTTAAAACAAACGGCAGGACCTTTCTGGCTGAGAGTGGCAAGGAACAGGGTCCATTGGAAGGAGTTGACGAGGCCTATGCCAAAAGGCACACCGAACTTAGGGGTCTTTTATAACCCTAAACACACATTTAATACGTTTGGAATTAAAGGCTATTATTATTATTATTATACTCTTTATTTATTTTTAATCTTAGATCTAGGTTTTATAAAAATTATATAAAAAGTAAAATATAACAAAATATCATACAAAAATACAACTTTTATAAAAACCTAAACCTAGAACGCCGCCAGCAGCGGAGCAGGACTCAAGCTACCGGCAATTAAGACTGCAGAGAAAGAAACCTCCTGACAATGCGTGCTGTGTCTAGGAGTGTTGCCTTCTGTATCTGACCCTTGATCCAGCCATCCAATAAAATCAGTCAATTATTATTATAAAAGGTCCTCCTGGCTTTAGGTCAGCCTTTGAGTATTCGAGAACGTGGATGAGGGTTGAATAGTGTTGATAAATTAAACCAAACAGTAAAACGGCAATTTTCAGATTATAATAAATATGTAGCTATATTTTCAGCATAAGTCTCAGCAAAGTTTTAGATAGATGGATAAACAATACTTTAATCAACACCATGAAAATTAATAATTAACGAAGTAATAATAATTTTTTTTTAAATATTAGGCGGTTTTATTGCTTTGGAATTGTCTCTTGCAGCCAACCTTTCGGATGGAAAGACCTAATAAACTGTAGAATCTATTTACATCTTTACTTGAGGATAAGGGCAAATTATTTTAATAATCGAGTGTTGATATTATGTGAATCATCTTTATTAACCATCGTATATGATTGACAATAAATTAACATAAAGAAACAGATTCGGGTGTGTGAATTATTTACGTTTGGAATTAAAGGCAATTATTATTATTATCTCCTTTATTTATTTTCTTCCTTAAAACTAGATTTTTACAATATTTTAGTATAAAAACAATAAAACATTACAAAAACCTAATCCTAGAGTACCACCAGCAGCGGGGCAAGGCCCAAGCTACCGGTGGTCAGGGCTGCAGAGTGAGGAACCTCCTGACAATACGTGCCGTGTACTGCTTTCTGAATCTGACCCATGATCCAACCATCAAGCGAGAGCCTCTTAAGGTGTTGATCGAAGCTCTTCGCTATCAGACTGTTCGCTGAAACGACTGTCGGAATAATGATCGTCGAATCAACATTCCACATGGCGGTCACCTCGTGAGCCAAGTCAAGGTACTTGCTGAGTTTGTCTTTCTTAGCTTTCACGAGGTTCTCGTCATGCGGGATGGTGATGTCAACAAGCACTGCCCGACGTTATTATTATAAAAGGTCCTCCTGGCTTTATATCAGCCTTTGAGTATTCGAGAACGTCGATGAGGGTTGAATAGTGTTGATAAATGAAACCAAACAGTAAAACGGCAATTTTCAGACTATAATAAATATGTATATTTTCAGCGTAAGTCTCAGCCAAGTTTTAGATAGATGGATAAACAATACTTTTATCAACACCATGAAAATTAATAATTAACGAAGTGTTAATAATTTAAAAAAAATATTAGGCGGTTTTATTGCTTTGGAACGGTCTCTTGCAGCCACCAGTCGGATGGAAAGACCTAATAAACTGTATAATCTATTTACATCTTTACTTGAGGATAAGGGCACATTATTTTAATAATCGAATGTTGATGATCTTTATTAATCATCGTATATGATTGCCAATAAATAAACATAAAGAAACAGATTCGGGTGTGTGAATTAGATCCCTTCGCCGTACTCCTAGAGAAAATAAAATCATTTTTGTGTAAGGATGCGAAAATTATTAACAAATCGAATATATAAATCGATTTTTGTGTAGAATCAATAAATTTGTGTTGAAAAAGCCTTTAGCTTTACTATAGCCAAATTCGACAAAGAATGTTTACCGACCTTTGTCGGTTGCCAAGCAACCACTGACGGGCATGATTGACAACCTTTGCCAGTTGGTCAACAGGAAAGATTTTACGTAAAAGATTTATTTATATTAAATATTTTATGAAAAATTATAAAACAAAAACCATAGTAGGTACAATCATAGCTTAGTTTTAACCTATGTAAGTGAATAAATTAGCTACCTTGAGATAATTAAAAAAACTGCACTTGAAGATTCAATAATTTATTTATTACATAAATTAATCAACTGCTGTTACAATCCAATTTCCTTTAATGTCAATTAAGAATGTTTACTAATTTAAAATTTTAACTTTCGCACTCGCACTCTGCGTAGCAGTGAGGAGATACGTCTGCGGAAGCGCGGCAGCCGCAACAGCATTCTGAAAACATTATTATATTGAACACGCAGAGCGCTCTATGCCCTTTGAGTGTAATTGACCCACAAGATGCTCGTGTAAAAAGATTGGCAATAAACCTTAAATAATGTTAATTTGGCTTCAGTCAAACAACGAGCAAACTTGTGAGCCAACATGTTACCCCGGACAGCCAGCACCCTGCGTTCACGTTCAATGTCTGTATTGTCTTTTAGATCATCAGTGATAATATATCCTAGGTATTTAAACTGTGTCACTCTTTTTAGTGGACAACTGTTAGGCAAAATTGGGGGGATGGCAATATTTTGAACACTTAGGCCGAAAATCATAAGCTCACTTTTTTTGGTATTATACAATAGACCATGATTCTTGGCATACCGCACACCCAAAGCAAACTACGAAGAGCATTAACCGACGGATCCAGCAGGACCATGTCATCAGCATAGCTTATGTTATTGACTGCGACTCCGTCTATGTAACAGCCTGCATGCATGCTGCTGAGTTCGGCGATCAAACTGTCCATGTACACGTTGAAGAGCGTAGGCGAAGAGATCCCCCCTTTCCTCACGCCACACTCTAGACTGTACTCATCTGACAAATTATCAGCCCATTTGACGACATTAATTTGGTTAGCATACCAAAATTCGAATATTCCCACGAGCTCTGTTGGTACTTTTCGCTTCCTAAGTTTATCCCACAGGACCTTATAAGAAACTAGGTCGAAAGCTTTGGACAAGTCTAGAAAACAAGCATACCACGCCACGATTTCATAGTTGGTAGTGCACCTGACCCGGCATGTCATGGGGTGCAGGTTCGAGTCCCGCTCGTGGAGTTTTTTCAACACTTTGTCTTTTTTACATATATTTATATATTTTCGAAAGAGTTTTATTTTGAAGGTCAACTTACCTTTGCATTTTTACGCCTTGCATTTCGACGGCAAATAAATCACTATTTGTCGCTAAATAATGATCAACCATGAGTCCATTTACTTTAGGTAGATTATCCGATTGTCCTTTTTCGAATCCTTCATCCATTTTTAATTAAATACCCACAACTAGAAGGTCTGGAAGAGATGAAACAAAACAAAACACGGCGCAAGGTACCTACTGCTAGTAGCGACTACGGAAAATGACGTCACACGCGGTCACGTGGCTGTTGGCGGGAGTCGACATTTATGCGAACTTTGAATGCCTTCAAGTGATTTTGCACACCTATTAACATTCTTAATTCAATTTGTTCATGCACTGTTTACACTGCAGATTTCAGAGGTAGTTAAGATAATCGACCCCTATATGGATACTATTGTCATCAACATTTGGAATGCTAGTTTATAATAACGGAATTGTTTAGAATACCTCAATTTTAGTAATGACATATGTTTAATAGGGTTAACAAGTGGAAATAGTTAACTTTCTTTTTACGTTCTTTGTATTATAACGTTTTTACCGACGTTGAGGGACTGATGTAAGTGATATGTGTAGTAAGAATAATAAGTCTTACAATATCTTTTATGTAAAATGCAGTAATCAAGTGATAATACGAAAAACACAAAAACATTTTTGCCCAGATTTGTGATGACCCCAATTTGGTTTGGTAACATTTATTCTTTATCGAGTTTGGCTAGAGTTAGGTATCACTTTCACGACCTGTGCATTCACATTCTTTGATTGTATTGAATTTGTTGTATTTTCTATTACCATTATAAGGTATCTACAACAGTTATTTTATTTTAAAACCACTAACTAACTAAAGACGCATAAAATATGATTTGTATATTGGTTGTCTGGAAGAAATCGCTCTAAAGCGATAAGACCGCCAAATGTACCAATTTTTAATTATTTATAAGGTACATTATTCATTTTATTTTATTGCAATAAAATAATTATCAATCTATCTATCTATGTTAAGTTTTGTTTTAAATGTTTTTAAAATATATTATGTATATTACTTTTACTTGCTCATTATTATTTGATTAATGTATCGAACAAAATTTATTTGTTTTTTTCCTAGTTTTGTAAATGTATTTTTTTCTAGAAAACGTCAACTATAGCTAGACCGCTTTTCTTTTTTTTTGAGAGAGTTTGCTGATTGCCTCAGACGGCATTTTCAGCTTCACCGGGCTTTTTTGAGGGCGGCGAGGAACGTTAAGGGTCCCTCAAGCCGTGTGAAACGAATCGCATTCGGAGGTTTTCTAGAGGGAACGGCATCGCGCACTAGTGCGCGTCCCCGTGCCCTACTAGATTCTCCGAAGGGTTCGGATCGGATCGGTAGCTAGACCGCGTAACCGAGTCCTCGCCTGCGGTAGGTACGCGGGGCGGGGGGCGGTAAGGTGGTACACACGTGATACTACTTAACAAGATTCATCTGAAGATATGCAATTATAAATATAGGTACTACAGGGAATATTTAAGACTATTATTACATGATCTGGGTTTTAAATTTAAGAAATGCGGATCTAAAAAGAAACTCCTTAACGAACAGCCAAATATAACATCGTGGAGGTGGAAATACCTCAATACTATTAAAAAATATCGTAGAGAAGGAAGACATATTTTATATTTGGCAATCAAAGGATGAACACGGCGTGCTTTCTCATATCGGTAAAGGAAACCGTTTGATCATCGTACAGTGTAGAGGTCAAACTGGATTTGTAGACGGAGCACTTGTGATATTTAAATCCAAATGTAAAACAGGTGATTATCATAATTCTATGAACTTCGTGAATTTCAGTAAATGGATAAGTGTAAAATGCCTACTATACCACCAAATTCGGTCATAGTAATGGATAACGCAGTTTATCATTCGGTTCGAGAAGAGAAAAAACATATATGCAAGTTTGGCTACGACAGCATGAAGTGCCTTTTGATGAAAAACTTAGAAAGGATGACTTGTTCAAATTCATTAAAAACCATTTCACAGAAGATATTTACAATATTGACGAGTTTTTAAAAAGAAACGGACATGAAGTGTTGCGTTTGCCTCCATACCACCTAGACCCAATGGAGTTGGTCTGGGGTGATATTAAAGGACAGTTAGCACAAAAAAGTATCAACTCTAATCTGGACCAAAAAAATATGTTGGTGGAATTATTTGCTGGATATTTCGTAGAAAAGTGGGCATTGTATTAATCATATAATTAAAATCGAGGACGAATACTGCAAACATGACAGCGTTATACATGATATTGTTGATTTTATTATTAACGTGCAGTACGATTCAGATGTTTCTGATGATGGCTGCTTCGAATGTGAAGAATCAAGTTCCAGTGATATTGATATGGATGCAAGTGATTGATTTATTACATTGATAAATTTTATTTAACAAATAGTACACAAGTTCATTATCATTGTATTTAACAAATCTTCTATAAGAAATAACGGCTGCGAAGTAAAAGAAGGATATTTTTTTACTTTTCTCAAAACAATTGACTAATTAGGTAGGCAGGCACCGATATTTTTAATTGTTTATCTTCAGATAAATCTTGTTAAAATTATCACGTGTGTACCACCTTACCACTCGACCACGACTACTGACGACTTGCGAGGCGGCAAACGGATTTCTAGTTCATTGCGTTTTTTCTATCACTGCTGACTATGACTGCCATAGTATAACGCGCAATGAACTAGAAACCGTTCGCCGCGTCGCAAAACGCTCGTACTCGTGGCAGAGGCTCTACGTACCTCCTGCCCCGCGTACCTACCGCAGGCGAGGACTCAGTTACGCGGTCTAGCTATAGTCTCATGAAGCTCGAGTGGGAATCGAACTCACGACCTTTGGATAACCGGTCCAATGCTCTGACCGCTAAGCTACCGAGACTCCAGAATACTTGTTGATTTTTTTTAGTACTTTGTGGTTTACGCTGCAAGCCGGCGCGGTGGCGCGGCACGGCGAGCGGCGGCGGCGCGGCGCTAAAACGTCACTGTGAAGTTCCTATCCTCACAGTCGAGCTTCCTAAGACTGGTTGATATTTTCTAATAAAATTTTATCATGTAACTATATTATATAGCAATGTTAATGCAAAATGAAAAATAATAAAAATGACTTTTTAATTTTAAAATTGACAAAATCATTTACCTCTTTTCAAAATGTTCAATCGATTGTATGGCACATATATTACCCAACACTCACTTTCCTTCTGCTGTCATACATCTGTGCATCTGTCTGTCAGATGTCAGGTCTTTTATGTTGTGCGTGCGTGTGTTGTTTGTTGTTAGAAAAACAAATTAACGATCTTTCTGTTTTAATAAAATGAATGTTTTATCAACTATAATTTAAATATGGAAGACCACATTCCTGTTTTAATTTCTAGCAAAGCCTTACAACCTGCGTTTGAAAACTTTCATAAAATATCATTAACCTCTAATAATGTAAGTAATACCTACAAACTTTACACCTGGACTATATTATTAGATCTATTCTTTTTTGCGCATAATAAACATTCTAGTAAAACGTTATTATGCTACTATTTACCTGTTTAGAATAGGTATATAATCAATGTTTAGAATGTAGTAGTTATTCTCTTAACAATCTGTTAAATTCAGATTATGGCGTATTTACTTATTAGCAGAAGTCTAACATGTCATCAGCTCGTGTTACTGGGCTATGCATTATCCTACTTTCATATTTTTGGCTATGGGATACCTCAAAATTAATTACATGTAACTATTGTAACATATCCAGCAGTGCACTAGTATAGGCTGATGATGATGATGATGATGATTGTAACATATTAAGTTATCCAAATAAACCAAGCTTTGTTTCTACTATTCACCTTTTTTTTTCTCTTTACAGTTTACCCTTGGCCGAGGGCGCAACAATTCCGTGGTTTTGCCATTTTTATCGATATCTAGAAATCACTGCACATTTAGGAAAGTTCATGACAATTGGATCATAGAGGACAGCAGTTCATTTGGTATCGAAGTTAATGGAACTATATTAGGTAAAGGAGCTACTAAAGTCCTTGAAGATGATGATGTCATTGTCCTGGAGCCATCTAAAGAATTTGTATACAAATTCAAAAAATCAACTGATGATTTTGAAATTCCAAGAAAACGGATAAAACTTGAAAAGAATGATCCAGATGACATTTTTAATAATGTCAAATTGAGATTTGAACAGTCACAAAGTTATGAAATCAAACATATTGAAGAAAGGATACAAACTGCTAAAAACATGCAAGCAACATCTATGATGATGAAGGACAGACTGCAGTCTGACATGAACAAAAAAATTCAACTGTTGGAAATTGAGTTTGCATCACATATAGAGAATTTAAAAGGTGAAAAGAATGAGGTTGAGAAGCAAAAGGCCATGCTCATTGCGGAGAGAGATGCTCAATTAGCATCTGTTAAAGAGGAAATGAATGGCAAAATCTCAGATTTAATGGTAAGCCAATAAGTATAAACAAACATTATACTTTATCCTTTTTCTTCTAGATTATAAATGAATAATATTTACTAACTTTAACAATATGTTAGATTGAAAAAATTCATTTAAAAACAATTTTTTAAATGAATTTTTTCAATTCAAATATAACCCTTAATAAAATTTTTGTTTTCACAGTTTTGTTTTGGCATGATATTTTGAAAAAGATCAATCTTATATATTTTTTTTTTCTGTTCTGTGTTTATCTGCAATCAGTTCTGACTATGAGCACGTTTGGTGTGGGTAGTTAGGCGTTTAAGGGAAGTGGTCCACTGAGCACTTCTCCCTTTTTTTAATGAATGATGGTAGCGTTCCTCAAGTTCCATGATGTGTTGTCTGCATAGCCTCTTTGGGTAGCCGATAGTGGTCAACAGCGATGCTAGGTGGTTCAGGTGTGCGTGTAGTCTTGCTTTGTATTTCTTTGAATACAGTTTTATTTCGTTGTTGACCATGCTGACTTCCAATTCGCTGTGCAGTTCATGGGTCATCAGAAACCATGGTGCATTGGATAAATTTCTAAGGATGGCGTTTTGTGCTCTTTGTATGATAGAGATATTAGAGTTGCAGGCTGATCCCCATAGTTGTATGCCATACGTCCAGATCGGTTTTAGCACCACCTTGTAAATCAGGAGTTTGTTGTCTGTACTCAAGACCGAGTTTCTACCGAGCAGCCAGTGCAGGTTTCGGTATGTTTAAGCTATCTCTTCTACCTTCCCCAAGTGCATTCTCCAGGTCAATCTGCGGTCCAGGTGCATGTATTTTACGGAGTTGCAATGTGGCAGTAGTGTAATATATTTAATCTTATATATTTAATTATTAATTACAATGTGTAGCTTAAAATTTAGAAAACTATTCAATCAAACTATCTTGAAATCTTTATCTGTAAATTACCTAATCAATTTACAGAACCAAATACAAAAGCACAATGAAACAGAATCAGAATTGTTAAATGAAAACAATAATCTAAAAGAGAAACTACTGAAAGAGCGAGAAGAATTTCTTGCTGAGTTAAATAGAGAGAGCACATCCAAACAAGATTTATTAGATAAACTGGAAGCCAAGATGCAAGAACAGGAAGAAACACGTTTGAAAGAGAAACAGGAACTAGAGCAGATGCTTAAAAATGAAACTGAACAACTGAGATTAGCTAAAGAAAAAGTAAGTGGTTGTAGCAACTGAGAGAGTCATATTATTAAGTACGCTATACACAAATAACAAAAAACAATAGGTACTTGATACAATCAGCTTTGAAAATCGCATAACACTTTACTATTGTGTCAAAGCAACAAAATTATTAAAAATAATTTGGTCTACTATTCTTAAATAATGTACCTACATTTTATGTACCCATATTTTAAGTGTCCTATCTTTTATTGTATTTTATATCAATATACTGCTTCCATCTCTAAAAGTTTAATATTAATTAAACAAGATTTTTTTTTATATAAAATAGGTGGCGGTTGCCACACTAAATATTGCAAATATTGTAAATATTATAATAATTGTAAATAAGGATAATGAAAACACTTGTTTCTGTATAAAGCATTTGATAGTGCAACCCCTCAGACCCTAACCGGGTGTATTGCACTGGAGCGAAATTCAGTCAAACCCCAACCGATCGGATTCGCCTGGACTCGACCACGCAACTTAAAACGTCTATTTAGAGCCTACTTTTGTATGATGAAGTTTAGCTATAAACAAACTAGAATAAATTTGCTACACTTTAAACACCCAACAACTTTATTTTCTGAGCGTTTTCAATTTATTTTTTCAATGTTAAATTTTTTTGCCATTTTGCGAATTACGTCATCGGCGCAGGTGCTGTCATTTGTTTTGTTCCTGAGTTAAAGGTTTAAAAAACTAACTTATCTTTTCATGAGTCTGTTGCAAATGTTAACAGGAGCTAAGGGAATTAGAGGAGTTAAAAAAGCAGAGAGAAGCAGAACTGGAGCAGGAACTGAACAGCATTAAGAAAGACTTAGAATTGCAAGTGCAGCACGCAGCTGAGGAGCGACTGAAGGCAGAGCAGACACTGAGTGAACATATGGAACAGAGGAAGAAGCTCACTGATGAGGAGAAAACTAGAATGGAACAACTTGTAAGTGTTCATGTATTTATCTATAGTTGCAAGAAGCATCAAACATTGTTTGGAAAGTAATTTGAATATTTTTTTTAAATCTTGAAACTCCAATAAGTTGATATGTTCTTAATATGAGGACTTAACTACGTTGAAAAAATTTAAAATTGTGGACTTTTATATAATAAATTATTTATAGTGCATTTTAACTCAAATTCAATCGCACAAAATGACTGATTTGGGAAATATTTCTATTGCCCAGAAATCATTTTAACTCCCGTTTTCGGTGCAACCAGCTGTTATTATTATTATGTTAAAATATTTTTTACCGTTATTGTATTTTAATACCACTGTGTTTCTGTTTATTTAGATGAAAGAGAGAGAAGAAATAAATAATAAATTAGCAGAAGCACAAATTAATGCTGAGAAATCTATTGAGGAGTTACAGGTACTGCAATTTATTGCATTTGTAATATCTAATAATCTTTAATTTATATAATCTTAAAAAAATACAAATAAATATATTTTTTGTTAATTTTAATTAGTTTTCTTTGACTTTGAGAGTTGAGTATGTTTGTTGACTACAGCAATTAAATGGAATTAAATTAAACGATAACAAATTGTAACAGAAACGAGTAGCAGCAAGGGAGACTGAATTGGCTGCACTAGCAGCTGACAGAATACAGAAACAAGCGGAGCAATCCAGTGAAGTGATAAGCTCATTGCAGGAACAATTGGAGAAGGTCCGTATTTATGTATAAAATGTTATTCCTATGAGGCCACACCAGCTCCAATACTTGTAACATCATATATAAGAGTTGTACATATATAATTAGGAGCTCGATGGCGCAGTGGTTAACGCGCCCGGTCTGCGTGTTAAGTTAAGCAACATTCGCAAAGGCCGGTCTCGGATGGGTGACCAAAAATTTATCATCTCGAGCTCCTCCTTGCTTCGGAAGGCATGTAAAGCCGTTGGTCCCGGCTGCATCAGCATTCGTTAACAACCACTAATCCGCACTAGGCCCGTGTGGTGGTTTATGGCCCGTTCTCCCTATCCATCCATAGGGTAGGCTCGTGCCCAAGCAGTGGAGACAAAAAATGAGCTGATGATGATGATGATGATGAAATATATTGATTATGATTATTTTACATTTGCTTACATACGCAAATGTAAAATAATCTGACAGTTTCTATTGTTGGAATCCTATGATTCTGCAGAGCATATACCAGGTTGCATCTTCAATGTGAAATCTTATTCAAAATGAATAAAGTTTGTTTCACCAACGTCTTACAAACAGTTATAGTGGCTTGATTAGTAAATTCTTAGTATACAACAACATTCTTATTAGTAGGAAGCAGTAAATGATTTGTCCCATTCTGAAACATCTAATTGTAGCTTTTATATTAACTTTATATTTAATGTAGTACAATTGTTATTCTTTATCTATGTATTTCATTATAACTGAAATGTATATTTCTTATGAGAATAAAAGTTCTTTAACCTTATAACTACTGAAAACGTTTCTTGTGTTGGACGTTTTGCTTCTTAAGCTTGCTGATCAGGAGGGCAGATAATGTTTATTGTTATTTTTAAATCAGGTTAAAAATGAGCTCAAGTCTGTAGAGACTGAAAAGAACACGTTACTAGAGAGTATAGTGACCGGGAACGAAGCTAAAGAAGGCTCCTCGAAAGAGTCTACCCTGGCCCAGGTCGGAGAACTGATGGAGAGCGAGCTGCAGTGCAGCATTTGCGCTGAACTTTTCATGGCGGCTACCACGCTCAACTGTGCGCACACGTTCTGCAAGTACTGCATCACAATGTGGAAGAAGAAGAAAAAGGATTGCCCAATTTGCAGGTAAAACAGTGTGGCCGATAATCTACCATAATAGTATATTAATTTGTGCATGACAACAAAAAGCTTAACTTACAATTTACTGTACAATCACAAAATGACAGTCCGGGAAACCTTTGTTAACATAGAATTATTAGTAAATGGTTTAAATTCTAGTTTTTCTTAAGGTGGATTAATTTACTTAATGAGTTATAAAATGGTATAAACACAAGAAAGTTTTTATTATAAAAAAATGGGGTATTCGTTGTTATGTGAACAATAATAAATCTTATTTCTGATACAGAACTGGAATAACATCAGAATGCAAGAGTTTGGTTCTCGACTCGTTTATAGATAAAATGGTACAAAATTTGACTACAGACATGAAGAAGAAAAGGCAAGAGTTACTTAAAGCAAGAGAAGGTAAATAGTTTTTTTTATCTATTGGGCATATTAATCCCACAGCTGAGCTGAAACCTTCCCACGTAAATGAGAAATGTGAAAGATTATCAACTTTTAATATAGCACCTGTATCCAATCGTATTTTTTATCTCATCATAATATGTAATTATGGCTGTATCAGGCCAGTGCTGGACATTAGGCCACTCCCAATACAATGATGTGACAAGTGTGGCAATGAGCCCGATCTCACTTTTATTATAATATCGTAAACAATTATGAATGTATGAGTGATATTGTGAACAATACAGCTTCATATTTGCAATAGAAATTATGAATTATGGTTTTTTTTTTCCCAATAGACAGTATTTATAAAATGTATGATATTCACTTTAATGATAATTCAGAACTGTATTTATATCACCTAAGCACGTTTGTCTTTTTATTTTATGAAGTTTATAACTTAATTGAAAATCTGATATAATATTACTAACTCTGTGTTAAAATAGGTTAAATAGTTCATTGGACCAGTTAGAATATGATCGTTTGTTATATATACATATAGAATAGTTTATGAAGCTGTATTGTTTGCAGAAGTCGAGTCTGAGCTATCGCGTCAACTCAGCGCGGGGACCAGCCGGTATGCTTGTATTTATCAACTCATATATTTATATACTATACACAGACGCTTTCGGGTCCAGACACAATAGAATTCAATTGTTCTGTGGTAACCAGAGCACATGAGTGGTTAAACAGATGAATTGAGGACCTCAGAATCGAAATTTATATAGCCGCGATAACACAACAAGAATATTGTCAACATTAACAATTAATTTCGAAACATTTGAAGTGCTATTGTATTGATATCACACTTATATAACATTCTTTAAAATATTGACTAATTTCTGTAACCCAAAAAGTTGTTGATCAACACTTAATTGATAAAACAGTGACGTCATACTTCACATTTATTGCATCATGTTGGTATGGAATATATATCTTACAATATTACAAGGTTCTCCTACCTATAAATTTTATGGCTGACCGCACGTCGGAAGCGTTTTCGTACGAATTTGACTTGTACGAACTCGTACGAATACGCTCAGCTCGTACACGCACGACTACATTGTCGTGTACATACGCACAAGGGTGCGGCGTACGGTATGCCACGTACCATTATAGTACTCGAACTCGACGCCGGTTCTTCTCAGTACAAGGTCTCCCGCCTAGAATAGACTTACGAACCAATGGCATAGTGACATTCATAAGAGCTATTTGTAGCCTAAACTGAGTAAATAGTTTTGAATTTAAGGATAGATGTATCGTGCGTATTCGTAAGTGTATGTACGACTCGAATTCGTACGAAAAACGCATCCAAAGACCGCCCAGCCTAAATTTCGCCTGAGACATAATTTTACTTGTAGGACAACATTTTAACTTTATTACTTTTTCATAAGGTCGAAAACAATGAAAAACTTCAATATATACTGTGTTCGCTAAAGGGTTATTAACTGTACAGTCACGAGCATTAACATCTTAACAGTGTAGCTCTTAATGCAATGAAATAAGAGTTATCTATACTAATATTATAAAGAGGAAAGCTTTGTATTTTTGTATGTATGTTTACAACGAATAAACTCAAAAACTACTGGACCGATTTAAAAAATTATTTCACTATAATGCTATATTAGCCCTGAGTAACATGGCTATATAAAAAAAATGCGGTACGAAGTCCACCGGGTCAGCTAGTAACTAGTAAAAATGTATATATGTTAATGCTCGTGTCTGTACATAAACAGTACTTGTTTTCTGTGAACCTGCCACAGCTCCCTTTGAAAAACGTCTTTATTACGTCTACAGAAGAAGTCACAGCTATGTTGAATCCGACTCCGACGCGTCA
Organism: Eudonia mercurella; assembly: GCA_963082485.1. Lineage (NCBI taxonomy): Eukaryota > Metazoa > Arthropoda > Insecta > Lepidoptera > Crambidae > Eudonia > Eudonia mercurella. The sequence goes on from OY720032.1 coordinate 8,441,404, forward strand.
GACTTCCTCGAGGAGGGGGAGGAGGAGGAACTCGACGAGGACCTGTGAGTATAAACCAAAGATTTTTAACCGTCCGAAAGCCGAAGCCCTTATATCTTATCCAATAACTACTTATCATTTCTAAAATAAAACTTGGTAATTATTAAGATTTTAATAACTAAAATTAGAAAATAAATTATTGTTACAAATTAATTCGAAACACCCTGTAACGGGCACAATGCGAGGTTCATTCACCTGGCGGGAGTCGAGCGCCCGAGCGCGGCCGAGACGTAGGGACTGACTAACTGTGTATTGTACTACCTGCCGACGGAATTAACTCCCAGATAGCAAATTTTTATTTAATGAGAGTTTTTATTTAGAAATCTAAAATTACTTCCACAAGGTTTGATATTTGCCTTCCAGACAGATTCAGTTATAGTGGGGGAGGAGTCCAAAGCGTTTGTAGTTGAAACTGGAATGTCACTAAAAACTTAGCTTGAGAATCAGAAGTTAAAATATTTTTTTCGAAGCTCAAATAATTGTACAGACGCACGCCGGCACATCAACTTACCACAATCTGTCAAATTTCCTCAATAGATTTTATTTTGATTTTAACTTTATGTCTAACTAATATGGTTGATAATGTATTGAAGAAAGGATATCAGGCACATTTGACCCAAAAATATATAAACTTATATCTATTATCTCTAAGCACTATGTGTCATTATATACCTAAATCAGTATCAACTTTATTTTGAAACTCCTTTAATTGGCTGAAACTAATTAGTTAGAAAACAAAACTACGTCTATGAAACGGACACTTTTGTGGCCACCATCACTATTTTTTTGCGTAAGAACACTCTGAATAAGTATACTTCAGAGTAAGAACAAGGCGCATTACAACAGATGACAATGACATTGACAGAAGTTGGCTGGATTTCTCAGAATTGTCAGCCAGCCTGTCACTGACAATGTCAGTCACTGTCAACTGAAGCGTTTGGTTACAACCATATGATTAAATGAACGGAACAGAATTCCGCACGCTCCATCCGTATCATGTTTTATATTTTAGATCTTTTTATACAACAAGAAAGCATAATAAATAATTTTAATTTTAATCGGTACGCCCACTTGTAGTCCATTTTTTCGAGAACGCTGGTGTTCATTTAGCACTTAACGAAACGTTTAGTTTAAATTACTAGTGTTGCTATACTAGTGTCGGTGTTACCAAAGAAAAATATTTCAAACGTGAATAACTCTTCTAATAAAGTTTTCACGATCCACTATTTACATACCTACATTGTTGTACAAACAGAAATGCTATACATTCTTGGGTCTATTGTCAAAGGAATTTGCCTGATGTCCTTTGACAGTTTAGGGTAGATTGATGTGCTGGCGTGTTTACTATCTGTTACGTTACGTATTCAGTTTCACTTATAATAACCATGCAAATAATAATTTTTGTTTTCTTATTTTACTGTGCTTGATCTTTCTCTGCCTTTGCTGGCCGACATACTCTTTTGAATAGCTTAGATTATTTTTTTACATTTAATTTGTAATTTTCACTGGTGCTATAGTTGTGATCTTCATAAAGCACATAAGACTATCCAAAACTGTCAAATTTCTTCAATAAATATTTAACCGCAGACCCCAGATGAGATGGAAAGATGACATCAGAAAGATGGTGGGCCAAAATTGGATACTGACAGCCCAAAATAGAACGAAGTGGAGGGGGTTGAAAGAGGCCTGTACCAAACTGGTCGAAGAAGGCTTGAGATGATGATGATGATACCATAGCCATAAAGCCTAAAGTCCATTGAAATATCTATCAACAAATTTTCGGGCGAATTTTCTGTACAGGGGTCAGTGGATATACCTGCCCCTTTTTGTTTTTGACAATTTTTTTGTATATCCTCCATTAGGAATCTTAAGAAAGAAATGAATTTCTATTTAAGGGGGTGCAGCGCGGACGCAAAACTGCGAGTTTCAAGTTTCTTTATGATAGCGAGCGAGCGGAGCGTGGCAGTGGTGTGACAACGGCGCACGACTACGAATACGCACGCACACTAATATCTGTACAGAGTAGGCTGGTGATTTAATTAGAGCAATGTTTACTTTCGTAAAATCATAGGCGTTTGGGTAAAAAATTATAAAAGTCTTAACATTTTCATATTCATGTTTTTTAATTGAAAAATAAGACAACAGTGACCTGCGGAATATCAATACCAACATTTTGATGTCGGATCATTGTTTCATTTGTGCTATATTTACAAAGTTTCTAAAGAAATAAGTTTTTAGATATCATTATTTTACGTATTGTTTATGCAGTTTCTGGGTATTTGTTTCAAATTCCAAGACAACCATGACCTTGTGAAAGGATCGAGCTAACCTACACTAATCCTTTTAATGTATAAGACCTATTCAGCGCTTAGCACCAGTGACTTAAAAACACGTAAATTTTCAAATTCCGCGCTGCACCCCCTTAAGCTTTAACAATGAACTAAAACAAATGGCTTTGGCAAAAAAAATCGGAAAGTTTGATCGGAAATATTGATCATTCTATGGTCATCTTCATGGTAGGCGGAGTTAACTACGATCGCCACGTTAAGGCAAAAATGTTTGTAACTAAATATCCTTAAAATTTGTCGATCGTACCTAGGACTAATCTGTGTCTAGCTACTGTTGATAAATGTTGTTTTTCTTTTCAAAAGCGACAACTACGATTACTACTGGCCGTACCAGCGTCGGAGCTACTATGCCGATTCGTCCGATACAAACAGTGGATCTGACGAGGATGCCGATAATTCCGATGAACGTTCCGGAACGTCCTCCGGTAATTCCGCTGTCGGTGATGACGCAGCGGCCGGGGGGCCCACTGGGGCCGGTGATGCAGCGGCCGGGGGCGCCGCAGCTGTTTCGAATAGTGCAGGTATGTAGCAGCTTTTTTATTTATTAGACTTACCTATGGTCTTTACACTAGAAACATTTTATGAAAAATATTTATTAGTGTAAGTATATTTTTTTGATTTTTGTTTTTATTTAAGTATTTTGTGTAGGTGAACCCGTGGCTGGAGGCTAGTCAAATTATAAGCCTATTTTTTCTTAATGAATGAAATAACGTTAGAAAAGCATTCAACAATATTTTAAACAAAAAATTCTTACTTTTAATTGTAAAAAATAAATAACGAAAAAAATTGTATAACGATGCATGTGGTTCTAGTAAATACATAGGTGCTAAATTTATAGTACATTAAATTTAACAATCAGTTAGTCACCATTTTGATAGTTTAATTGCTCGCTAAAAAGCCATTTTGAGATGTTTCTACTTGCTAATGTTTTTTAATGCTAATTTTATGTAAAAAAATAGTATATTTATTTAACAATTTTATTGTGTCCAGACAGCCGGACAAACGGTAATGGTTCTACTAGGCGAAGAGGAAATGTCCCGGGCGACCCGGACGCCTACTACGGCGGCTACGGGCGCTGCTACAGCTGCGGCTCCCGCGGCCACTGGGCCCCCGGCTGCCCCTTCAGGTAGCCGCAGGTAGCGACGCGCCGTTTCTCAACCTTATGTCCTCAGTTTAAGAATTGAAGTGGAAAATCTAACTTGCTGCATCAGCTACGGCACCTACGACGCTGCTACTGACAGATAGCGGAGCACAGCAATACTCAACCTTATATCTTCGCTGTAAGTATTGAAGTGGAAAAATCTAACTTGCTGCATCTACTACGGCATTTACGACGCTGCCACTGAAAAATAGCGGAGCCCAGCGATACTCAACCTTATGTCCTCGCTTTAAGAATTAAAGGGAGAAAATCTAACTGTTGCTGTATCTTCTACGGCATCTACGACGCTGCCACTAACAGATAGCGGAGCACAGCGATACTCAGCCTTATGTCCTCGCTGTAAGAGTTGATGGGAAAAAATGCAACTGTTGCTGTATCTACTACGGCAGCTACAGCGCTACTATTGACTGATAGCGACGCGCTGCGATACTCAACCTTTATGTCCTCGCTGTAAGAATTGAAGGAGGAAAATCCAACGGTTGATGTATCTAATACGGCGGATACAGAGCAGCTACTGCCCGCAGCTACTGCAAGTACCCGCCGACAGCGACGCGCCGCTATTTTCAAACTTTTGTCCTCGTTCTAAGATATGAAGTTGCGTTATAATTCAACAGAAGCTTTGTCTACTACGAGAACTACGCGATGCTCCTGTCTGCAGCCTCTGCAAGTAGACGCCGATAGCGACGCGCCGCGATACTCAACCATATGTCCACGCTTTAAGAATTGAAGTAGCGTGATAATTTGTAAAGCAGCTTCAGGTGCTTGTGACCACTGAGAGTCCGGGTGCTCTTTGAGTAGCCACGGTAGTAGTCGATAAAATCAAACCTTATAACCAGGCACTAAGAACTGAAGAAGTGGTGATATCGCTTTTGCAGTACCTATTATTACAGCAGTAGATTTCTAGGTACCCCTTCGGTTAGTGAGCGAAGTCTCATGTACAATATTTCGAGAGTAATTGTAGTAGTCTTTGCAATCTACATAAAATATGATATGTGTCAGATAATATGTAGGTAAATATGTATCAGATAATACTTATTTGTAGACGCCCATTACGTTAGTCTGTGTATAGCAGGGGTTCCCAACCTTTTTTTGTCTACTGCCCACTTTAAGAATAAATTATTTTTTAACGCCCTCCTTTTTAAACATACTTAAAAACCGCTAAGTACTTATAACTGATTATTGAAACGCAACTTTATAGTATTCGGACAGAGTATCTTTTATTGAAAATAAATCAAACATAATCAATTCTTATATAAAAACTAATGTGAAGGTTGAATCTGATGCTGTTCAATAAGTTTGTTGATATCAGGTTCCAATTTTCTCAAAAACAGCCGCAAGTCGCCACGTTCGGTAACACGCAAACGATTTCTCTTTTTAGTAAGCAGCGTTGCCACAGCACTAAATCCACGTTCACACAAATATGACGATGGGAATGCTATCAAGAATCGTTGAACAATTAACCACAATCCAGGGTACAATTGCGGGATCGGTTTTTGTAGCCAAAATTCTTGATATCCATTTTTGAACTTGATTTTTATTTCTTCGTTTGTTGTCAATTCTATAAGTTCTTCTTCCAGCTGAGGTGACATTGCTGTGTTGACATTTGAAAACGGATCCAACACCCAGTCTGGTATTTCCAAGTTTAAAATGTCCTGGTATCGTTCGGTGAAGTCAATGTGGAGGTTTTCCAAATGTTGGCAGTAGGCAAACAAGTCGTCGTTACTGCAGGATACTGATAAATTCGGAAAATTGTGAAACTCACGTCTGCCCATATTCTTTTTGTGCAGAAGCAGTTTGGCTGTGAAAGCAGCAACGACATTTTTTGTTTTAATTAAATTTAGTTCATCGCCTTGCAGTTGGAGGTTCATGTCGTTGAACAATTTATACAGGTCTGTCATGTAAGCTATATCATTCTTTGATGTTATGAGCTTGTTGCGCAGTTCTGTATTTTTTGTTTCCAAGAACTCTATCACAGAGTCAAACAGGTTGTAAAATCGAATCAGACAATTGCCTCTTGACAGCCAACGAACTTCAGTATGAAGCAACAAACGGTTGAAATCTTCGTCATTAGTAACACAAAGCTGATGAAATAATCTATCATTCAAAGAGCTGCTACGGATCTTATTGACTGCTTTGATGACATATTGCAGTGATTGAAATAGTCGTTCACTTAAGTTTCTAGAACACAAATGTTGTCTATGAATAACGCAATGTATAGCAAGGACATCTGGAATTTTATTCTTTAAGTACGCTATGAAGCCTTTATGGCGCCCTGTCATAGCCGGAGCGCCATCCGTAGCAACTGATATAATATTTTTCAAAGGAATCTCTTTCTCTTCACAAAACTTTTCCAATGTATTGAATATGGTTTCGCCTTTTGTATCTGTCTCCAAATTTCTGGCAAACAATAGTTCTTCACGTATTTTCTCATCTTTAATAAACCTCACGTAAGATAGCAACAACGCTTCATTAGTTGGTAAAGTGGACTTATCGAGCTGAATTGAGAATTGACTAGTCCTCAGATGATTGCACAATGATTCTTCAATGTTTTCAGCCATTTCATCAATTCGTCTTTGCACAGAATTATTACTCAAAGGAATTTTTCGGATAATATTTGCGGTCGGTTTATGAAGCACAGTAGTTATTACTTCCTTTATTGCTGGCAAAATTAACTCTTCTCCGATGTTGTGTGGTTTGCCTTTTTGAGCAATTAACAAAGAGATATTGTACGAACTCGAAGTCCGTCGTCATCTTGCTTAGCAGCCGCCGAAAATAGTTTTGATACACTTGGCTGAGTATTATGCTTTTTCTCTAGGTCTTGAAAATATGCTACATTATTGTCTTTCTTATCTGGATGCATTTTATTCAAATGATCTTGCAGTCTTGAAGGCTTCATTGCTTTGTTCGAAAATGTTTTTAGACATAGAAGACACAAAGGCGACGACGGGTTTGTGGGATTTTCAATAAATCCGAATTTAATATATTCCGCAGAGTATTGCCGTCTCTTCTTTTTTACTACCGACATTGTTTTGTTTTGAGAAATACGTAAGTGTTGAAATCAAGTACTGCTTATCTATTAAGCGCGAAACCACAAATGAAAATAAAATAAATTTACATCGTTTATATAGGATTGCATAAGCAGCACGCACCAACAGGAATAAGACAAACGTGCATAAACTTGTTTATCTCATTCGACGCCCAATCGTACTCGACAAGCAAGAACAAGTATTATAGAACCAGCCGATTGATACAGAAATGTACAAATCGGATTGTTTAACAAAAACTTGTTAAAACATGATTGCCCGCGGTCTATTATATCGAACCGAGTTTGAGCTATATCTTAAATAATATTAGTTGATGTTCACAAGATGTAGTCGAGAGTCGAGAGCTCAGTCGGTGTCTAAGAGTCTTCCTAGCTAGGTAGATGAAATTATAAATCGACCCCAAAGCCCTACACAACGCCCCCTTTTTTTTCTGGGTCTCTTACCGCCCCCCTTTAGGCCTGCAGCGCCCACAAGGGGGCGTTATCGCCCACGTTGGGAAAGACTGGTGTATAGTATACAATATAAAATATGAAAGAGATAAAACTGTTCGATAACTGAGATTAATTAGGCAGTGGTAAAATTGACATAACTTCGTATGTCATCCATTGCGAAAATACGACATTTATTTATTAGGAAAAACCTTAACATTTTTAGAAAATGTTAAGCTAGTTTTTGAGATGATTTCGTTTTAACTTTTTTCAATCCTTCGTTGGTTGTCAAATCAGTGGTGCGCGATCATTGCCGTTTGCTATGATTGCGCGATAAATAGCATTTACAAAGTGTTTATCTTTTTAGATAAGACGAGAGTGGAAAAGATAAGAATGTATTGTTTGTACCTACATATGTGCTTAACGCAACTAGTACAAACTTGTAAATATATTCATGCAATTTATATAAAAGTTTTTTTAAGAAGTCGCTAGATAATAAGATCTGTTATTAAGTTTTGTTCGATTTTAGAAGTTCTTAATTGGTTATATACTTACGGATGTTTCATTTTTTTGCTACATAGCAGTTTGTCGTTCATCATCGGTTTAATTTTATCTAAATTACACTGTATTTTAGTCTATTTGTACTGTTTGGAGTATGTAAGGTACCAATGATAACAGTTGTATTATTACTGTGTAACTATTGTAATTTTCTATTGTATGATGGTTCGATTTCTGGCAACAATAGTGTTACGTGTTTTAGCCGTAACATATAATGTTGAGCCTTGTTCGTAGTCAGAAAAATTTAAATAAAATCATTTTTTACAAACTTTAGTGTTTTGTTATTAATTTAACAATTTGGTCGTCACATTAGAAGCGCATTTTACCCTGAACCTTCAACAACCGAGGAACTGGCTACCTTAACACTATTTGAAACGCAATAATGCTGTTAATGTTGATAAGGAGAGCCTTTGAAAAGATGATGGTAGATAGCCAGAAACAAGCCTAAGCCCTTGCAATAAGTCGATCAACAATCAGACCAAACAAAGCAAGGATGTTACGGAGTTTCGACTCAGACTCCGAAAGGTGGGAACTTGAATTTGCACTTCCGACTCTGAGATGGTTCCGATCATTTTGAATCCGAGGTTATACTAAAGATCAAAACTCAACTACCGTGGCCAGAGCACGTTTCTACTTTTTACTCGTGGAATCCTCTTACGCCTCCCGCTTCTCGTCACTTAGTTAGTCATTCAGTTGTTTTGTGTCCAGACGCGATTCTATTGAACTTTTAAATCAGAGCAGTGTAGACTTATGACGTAATAAGTAAAAAAGAATTAACAATGAAGCCAAAAACAAGTGTTATACGGAACTACTTTATTAAGCTGAGAGAATTACTATGAAGTTAAATAATAAAGTGTAATTTACCCCCACTGGGAATCGAATCCGGAGCCTTCGGCTCGGAAGACCGGCGGACTAACCACTAGACAACAGAGGCGGTTAAATTAATAAGTAGTGTATACTGAGGGGTGATTTTTGAATCTCACCGGTGATATTGAAATAAAAATGACATGAAGTACCTAAGTATAATATTTTTTGCATTACTTAAAATTTTATTATTGAGATATATCCATCTCGTTCGAGAGTTTTCGGTGTCATAAATAAGTGGCCTTGAATAAGAGAAAAGGCAGCACACATAATACCTCGGTTAAACTGTACGAGCGAGTCCGTTGCAAATTCTCAGCTAGGTGTTGTGGATGATTTGGATTGTTTGCCATATTAATAATAAAGGTTGGGTTAAGGGTCAGATGCAAAAGGCAGTACTCCTAGACACGGCACGTATTTCAGAAGGTTCCTCACTCTGCAGCCCTGACCACCGGTAGCTTGGGCCCTGCCCCGCTGCTGGTGGTACTCTAGGATTAGGTTTTTATAATGTTTTATTGTTTTTATATTAAAATATTGTAAAAATCTAGTTTTAAGAAAGAAAATAAATAAAGAAGATAATAATAATAATGTTTCCCATACTATAAATATTATAAATCGACTATAAAAAAAAACACAAATATTGAAAAAATTCCACGAGCAGGATTTGAACCTGCACCCTTCTGACATTCCGGGTCAGGTGCTCTTCCAATTGAGCTATCGTGCCAGCCCGCCGAAATTATTCAACACTTTACTTTTGAAAGCCAAAGGCGCCCATTCAATGTCAACAACTACCGTCACTAACATCCGATCATAATATGTTTACAAATATTCAACATCAGTTAAGAAGTAAGTAAGCTATTTATAAATGTTCAAATATTTTTTAACGCAAATTTTGTTGCGAACAAATTTTAAAAACACAAATGTTGAAAAAATTTCCACGAGCAGGATTTGAACCTGCACCCTTCTGACATTCATTTGACTATGATTTAATGTTAAAAGACATCGAATAGTGAATAAAAATCGCACACTCAGCACTCGGTGATAAGACGGCCGAGGGCTGCACTGTAATTCTGGAATATTAATCAAATATTGTCAACTGATAACCGCTGAGGCGGAACAGATCTCGAGAAGCGACTGCGCACCGGAAGATGCAATTTAGACCCGGCCTCCAACTAGGTGAACCGACGATTTCTTATGAAGGTCGCAGATAGCCTTTGGATAGAAGCAGCACAAAAGCGGTCGTTGTGGGGACCCTTAGGGACCTTTGTCCACTAGTGGACGTCTTTTTGCTCGGGATGATGATTGTTAACGAGTTGTCATCAGAGTAAAAGGTCTTATGAAAAGTATTCTGGGTCATTGGTCACCATTGTCCGCAAGGATTGGTCAGACAACGCAAATAGGTAGCTAATTTGATTCAAAATATGACAAACAGGTGAGGTGTTTAAAAAAACTAATTCATACACCCGGAAATTCATTTATTACGCGTGTTTTAATTCTACAATAATAGTTTACATTTAAGTTTCAAGCTAGAACCAAATCCTTAAATCTAGATTATTCAATTCCTGCTTTTCTGTCTACCAACTCGAAACAACTGTCAACCCTATCATACATAATATACCTAGCTATGTTTTTATGAATAACCTAGATTAAAGATTTTGGTTTAAGCTAACCGTAAAAATATATTGTGCACCGTAACAGATGAAAATATTTAATGTGATAGATAAATAATGAATTACTAGTACATTCACATATAAGTCACAACAGACAAGATCAAAAATGTTAATTAAATCCATCAAATCAGAGAATGTAATAAATCGGGACGTTATGATAATATTCTATGCCTACATATTAAGATAGTTGGGTGTACCATTTCATATATTATCATTTATTTATAACATTGAGAACAAGTAACACCACACCAATGTTCTGTAACTATATAGTCACTTGAATACAACCTTCACTTTATTCAAACATTAATCAGCAAACTAAAATTTTTATCTAGTTCTTAAATACAAGTTAAACCAGTTACTAACATCATGTGGTATAGATACATATTATTGGATGGAATTCATTTTAGAACTGAATGTACCTAATTGATCATATATTTATTCTGATAATTAAACAATAAAAATATACCATGACCAATTTACATAAAATTTATAAGTACCTATTCAACAAAACAAACACATGGTATGCAACCTTTGACAATTTAAAAGCTGCTGCACATAATTATTATAGAAGGGAACTGCCACTATACAGCCCCACAACTTATATTATCACAATGTAAAAAGAACTTGGCATACCTACCTATTACTAAATAATATTACACAGCGTAAATTATTTGAGTGATCATAATACATAGTTAAGAATACGAAAATAATTTATTATAACTAAATCAATAAAAACATTGTAAGTCTTGTAGCATAATATATAGGTTTACTGAAAAACAATTTTTTATTACACTAGAAGCTTTTATATTTATATGAATATTTATAATATTATTTTCACTAACTACTCTGTGGAACAGAAAATATTTTCTCTTCTGTAAACTACACTAAACAAATTGTAACTAGTTATAGGAGACAACATCATGCCCACATAAACATTCCATGTATTTCATAATTAAATACAATTGTATCTTATTAAGGATACAATCTGAATTATTAAAAGTTATGTAATACATTTTAATCATTTTTCTTATCAGTAGTCTGCTCGCCACCTTCTGTTATGGCTGCAGTACCATTTTTACCAGATTTCTGCTGCTCTTCCATTTCACCCGAGAATCCAAATTCATTCACACGTTTATGGTCCACCTTGTAGATCCATCGCTGGTACAAGAATATAAAGAACACTATGTCTGTAACAAAATTTAAAGATTAATTTATCATTCAAAGTTAACTTATAGCAACAACATTTTCATATAAAATAAACTTACCATCTCTGAAGCAACCTATTCTATACATTGTGGGCATTTTAATGACAAATGCAAATATATCATCTATAAAGGTGTTCAAGAATTTGTATGTCATCATACGCCATGGAAGGTGAGCAACAGACTTTAATTTATAATTTATAAACAGCTGTGGAGTCATCATGATAAAACCAAATGTCAGTAAGTACCCATACATCATATTAAGAATAAATGAGTACCATCCCTTATGTTCTTGATATGTTAATGAGTACACTCCATAACCAACCAACAGTGGGAAACATGCCCAGCTTAAGTAACGGAAAGCCAGCATATCATACTCCCTAGTACTAGAATGTACATATGAGCCTTTATCAGTGAATGACAATTTGGGAATCCCAAATATGCGATCTTCTCTATTAATCTTCACATCCATAACTTTATTGATTTTCCAAATTTCTATCAATAATCCTATGAAACAAGATATTCTGACCATAACATTAGTCTCATTATCAAGAACATACAACAAAACAACAGTTGACTGGAAAACATTGAAGAATACTGATCGTACAGACAATCCTTCCAAAGACTGTCTATTGTTCCAAAATTGGATATCATTTTTGAATGCCAGTAGCTCAAATATAGAATGTAATACTGAAACAGATATAGTCAGACCCAATAAGTAAGGGGATGTGTCTAATAGCAATTCTTTCACAGTATCTTGTTCCTCATCCTGTTCTTCAGCACCTAAAGCAGAGAACATACTCAACTTATCCCTCATAGCTTGTGCAGTGTATAACTGCCACTTGAAAAGACTCAATGGTTGATATGTCAACTGTAACTGCAGATTTGTAGTGGTATGGTTGATAGGTGTATAATCACGCATCATATTCCAATAGTCATTCAGAAACACGGCAGGTTTGTATTGTTTTCCGTCTGGTAAAAACAGTATAAACTCATCCAGTGGAGGTGGCACACTACCTTGCAACCAATTAGTTTGGTCAGCAACTAAATTAATTGTCAAATTAGGATGCCAATGTGATACAATTTCCTCTTTCATTGTTTCAGCTTTTATTACTTCTTCCATGGACTTTTCTGTTTGCCCAGTTAATAGATTGTGGGTTTTTTGGTAACGCAATTTTTTATATTTATTTAACATTTTCTTGCCGTAGGTTATGTATGGCCCACCATAATTTTGTTTATCTTTTGGGTCAAGTGATTTTCCATTTTGTACCATATATACATGTAGATATATTGAACCATTATTTTTTAATGACTCAGGTGCTGTAATGTTTGTTTCAAATGTGAATGTACCATCATTGTTTGGACCTCCATTCCAGTCACCATAAACTAAGCCAGTATGCTTCCAAATCAGATCAGCATCATCAATATCCCCCAAGAAGCTCTTTTCTGATACATAACAGTACATGTCTAACACTGTTCCATTTGCAAACATGTTAATAGCAGGGATACGCGTCACCCCTGCAGGATTATTGATATCTGGTTTTGGTGCAGAAGGCTGTCTGAACATTGATGTTATGAAATAAACGACTAACGCTCTAATTATTAGAGATTTGGTGACCGCAAAAAAAGATTCTAGCTTGGTTGGTTGCATTCGCCGTCGTTGTTCATCGATCTGAGCGTTAACCTGGAAAAAGGTTAAGATATAAATGTACAAGGACATTTTATAAAAAGGAAGGTACATAACTTGTAATCAGTAACATTAATTGCATCAGATTATGACTATTATTTTAACAACTGGATAAAATAGGTTCTAATTGTCGTTTTACCTAAGTCTAAAAAATTACTTACATCCACATTTTCGTCCAATGATCCATTTGCTTCAGCAATATTATTGTCACTAGGTACTAATCTATTGTTTTCATCACTGGCTTCCTCGGTGGAGTTAGACATTTTAGATTGAGAATATTGCTTTTTATTGCTTTATTACGGATTGTCCTGATCAGCATTCAGCATTCAGCACTAAAATATTTCCATCCATAGACTTTTCTAATCTTTTTTCCTAGAGTACAGTTCTCGGCTCTCGGGACTAGGGTAGGGATGCCCAATACGTTGCGATGTATCGGAATATCGATTCAGCACTATATTATTATGATAAATCAATACCTATTACATACGATATACGGCCATACGATACGCGTCGATATATCGCATTCCTACAAAAAATATTATAAACACGTATCGCATATTTAGTTCGTTAATAACAAAGTCAAAGTCAAACTCAAAAATTTTTATTCAAATAAACTTACGAAAAGTGCTTTTGAATTGTCCGTACATTTTTTACCTACTACCCATTTAGAACGTCTATTTTTTAACTGTGGAGAAGAATGGGCACAACAAACTCTACAGCTTTAATAGAACTTTAAAGCTTTAAAAGAATAGCTTTAACAAAATGTATATGGATCATAATAGACGTGCACCGTCCCTAAATAGTAACATTACTTTAAAAAACTTGTAACAGAGAACTGTATAAGTTCCAGCCAGCCGACTTTGTTTAGCTCTGTAGGTAGATTTAGATTAGTTTAAATCTTTGCAAGTAGGTACCAACAACTATGTTTGAATCAAAATTTCAAGTCCTTTGTATGTATTTATTCTGTCGAGAACGTTGACACACGTTTTATTATGATACCGCTAGCAAAGACAAATGTTTGAGAGAAATTTATAAAAATAGATAACGACGGAAAGTGTAAAATGTGCCATGTATTTGTTAAAACCAAAAATAATACTATGAATTTGCAAATAAATTTGAAAAGACATCATAAAGGGCACTGGATTGCAGTAATATTTCCAATTTAGCATCACACCATTTTTTTTTAGCTTTTTGAAAAATATTGCATATATCGTGTGTCGATACAAACGCATGCGATACGTTACAATACAATATATCGATACAAAATATTTTTTGGGCATCCCTACTCGGGAAGACCTTGCTTGACGTGACAAGCAAGAGTCAAGATAATCAATTATTATATTTTTTTGAGTAAAAGCAAAGGCAAGCTCCATACAGCCAAAACTAACTTGCGTGTTGTTTTTTTTAAGCATTGTCAACATACTTAGATATTATTTATATCATGGCCTGGATATTACTATTTAGTGATATTGGCAATTAATTTATATTCCTACTCTGAAAGAGACGCCTGCCCTGCTGGCCCAGGTGTCCGTTAATTAAGGTGGCGTACACATGAACAACTTCACGTTTGTTGCTATGCTCTCTTTTCGTGAGTAATAGATGCGTAATAATAAGGCAAACAAAAAATAATTAGTGCCTCTTTAGTTTAAGAAATAAAGACCTTTTTAGTGTGTACGCTGGCATCACTATCAAGCTGGTGCCGCTGGTGGAGTACCCATGACCGTTCTCGAAAACTACTTACTCGTCTACACAAAGATATTGAAAGATATCGATTTCTAAAGCCATTCCAGTAAAGTCGCTTTATTTTTTGGATAGTAAAAGATTAGTAATACAGTCCGCCAAGCCATGACTAAGGATTTTTTTATACGAAACCGTAAATCTAAGATAAAGTACTGCCAATTGCAGAGTATTTATTGGAGTACGTTTAAAAGCTGCAAACGGTTTGGCAATGGTTGTTCGTACCTGTAATCTTTACTAGTAGAGTGGTAGAGAATGTGAAACTATGACATTTACCTACCGAACTACACTAACCCAAACAAACAAAGTTGTTTATATTATAGCAACGAAATTTACACACATATTTAGTGCTTAATTAGTACTTCTGATAGGGTTTATACTGACAGAGTCAGAATTTCACGCACTAATAATGCATATATAAATATATAACATAAATAGCCTATAACTGTCCCACTGCTGGGCAAAGGCCTCCATCATTGAAATCAAATCATCGCTACAATTGATGGGCAATCAGCACGCTTGCCAAATGCGGGTTGGTGATCACAAACCCGGGCTATGCCTCGAAAAATCCGAAAAATACTTTGCCCGACCTGGGAATTGAACCCGGGACCTTCGGGTATCGGGCCGAGCGCATTGCCACTCGGCTACCGAGACGTTATCCCTGTGTGTGAATTTATTAGTGTGCGTCTAGTTTATACTAGTGTTTAACAATTTTGTCGTTTGCGTGCGTAGCGACGTCATTGAAAAATGCATCAGTGTGAAACTGTGTTTGTGTGCGTTACCTCGTCCCCCGCAGAAAATGACAGACTTTTTTTCATAGAAATTAGTGCGCATGGCCTCTCCATTTGGTTTAATGCTCTAAGTGTAAATTGGATAAAGCGCATACCGTTCGTTACCTAAATGATACTGTTGTAGATAACGTTAACTGCTCCAAGCTACGAAGTAAAAAGTTCGTTCCATTTTTAAATAACACTCCTGATTTTCATTTACATTTCTGACCGCTTAACGCGACAGATATGGATTTTTAACCGATTTCAAAAAAAGGAGGAGGTTCTCAATTCGGTTGTATGTTTTTTTTTAAATATTTGAACACTTCCAGATTGGTCCCATTTTTATCAAAATCCAGTTCTGATGATGGAATTCTTAAGGAATTGAGGGAACTCTTCAAATATTGTAGATATACCTATGTATAGCGATTTTGGTATTTTCAGCAATAAATCAAGCATCATTTGATGAAGTGTAACTGATGAATAACCGGAACTCCTCAATGATAAGTATTTCACGGGTGGCGATAACATTATCTCGAATAAGATAGTTAAGCGACTATGACGAAGCAAAAGAAGACAGGCACCGGAACTCAGTTCTGATGATGGAATCCTTGAGTTCCTCAAAAATTGTAGGCATACCTACCTATAGCGATTCTTGATATTTTCAGCCACTACGGCTATAAATCTTTCCGAACTAATATTGTAAATGCGAAAGCTGTTTGTTTGTCCGTCTTCCACTGTTGCCTGGAAGATATCGCTTTAAGCGATAAGGCCGTCTTTGTACACAACAAGTAAGACTTTTCGTGTATTTGATGTTTCCGTGTGCAATAAAGACTCTATCTACCTATCTACACTGATGGAATCAATGTCGCACCGGAACAATGTTTCATTTGTGATGTAGTTTCTCGTTTTCTTCGCTTGTCTCATTTAAACGGCGCTGTCTCCTACGAGCAGCGCGTTTAGTAGGTCTTCCCATATTCGCTTTTGATAAATAGATCGAAAAAAAAACAAATCACTAAAAAGCGAGAAATAAACAAAAATTTTAACAAAAAAAAACCGACTCCAAAAAATTAGACTGAAAAAATAGCACTAAAAAGTAAAAAATAATTGCGTAGTTTAGTTTGTTCAATTTCCTTGCAATTAACCTATATTATACATAGGTACAATTATTGTTATTTTTGGAGTCGGTAAGATATATAAAAAATATATTTTGTAGAGTTAAGCTTAAGTTTGTATTTCTCTTGTGCATTATGTACACTGCCTGGGTATAGGCCTCTCTTTGCTTATGCCATTCGCCTCGATGTTGTGCTAGTCTGGGCCACATGCAACCCACGGTCTTGGTTATATCGGACGATCCATCTTGCTGGTGGACGTATAGACGCCTGTGCATGAACTTAGCCAAAACTGACAAATTACTTAAATAAATGTTCACCTATATTTCATATACATAAAGGGTATGTTCCGATATACACCGCGAGCACTGTCCAGTGCTCTTACTGGTGAGAAATTTGTTCTGTTATGGACTGACACAGTATACTGCCGCAGTATCCTAGGGAAATATATGGCGTCATAAATCGTCGCCATTTTTGTACTGTAAGCACCGGCATTTTCGGGGTAAGGTGCTCTCAGTGCTTTGATAACGTGATCAACATTGTCCAGAAATGACATGGATGACAGTATACTGGACTGCGTTCTTTTTTAAACAGTAACCAGTATAGCTAACTATAAAGAAACGGCTTCGCAGTATACTAAATTGACGTCACACCTTACAGTGCTCGCAGTGTACCTATATCGGAACATACCCAGTTTCTATTGAGGAAATTGATAGCTTGTGGTAGGTAGATGTGCAGGCGTGTCTACCCTAAATAATATATAAAGGACTAGCGTACCCAGGATTTTTTGTCGAGATTATTGTTAAATGTAAATTATGTTGATGTAAATTATTAAAGATTAAAGTACGTAAATGACACGTAAAAGCTTTTCGGAAATAAATAGGTAGCAAATCAATTTTCACATTATGATTATTCAATAGATATTTTTAAAAATGAGACAAATGTTGTAGGTATAACACTTTCGGGGGTCCGGACCCCTTGGATTCCCCCTCTATGTCTCTCGCGTAAACTATTCAGTTTAGAAAAAAATATATTAGAAACTTCAATATCATAGATACCCCAAACGTATGGGTTCGAGGAAAAAAAATTTTTTGAGTTTCAGTTCTAAGTATGGGGAACCCCCCAAATTTATTGTTTTTTCGATTTTTGCAATTTTTGTGTGAAAATCTTAATGCAGTTCACACAATACATCTACTTACCAAGTTTCAACAGTATAGTTCTTATAGTTTCGGAAAAAAGTGGCTGTGACATACGGACGGACAGACAGACAGACAGACAGACATGAGGAATCCATAAGGGTTCCGTATTTTGCTATTTGGCTACGGAACCCTAAAAAGAAGAACCGGGGACGTCGACTTTAATTTAATATCACGATTTTTATTAAATTGTACCCTGAATCATAGCATCTATACAAGAATTTCTCTTTATTCCAAGATTTTGACATACTTACATTGTTCGAGGTGGCTGACCAGAAAAAATGCCAAGCTGAAGGCAGGCAACCCTATATATTCATGAACGGCACGTCTAGGGCAATCGATCTGCATCAGTTTCGTCGTGCCACCGGATGAGGTGATTGACCCCATTTTAAGGGCTCATAAAACATGGCTGACCTTGAAACCTGCCAGGGTTTGGGCTGGCAACCTATGCGGGTTGTTATCTCCAAATGTGTCTCTTTCGATGAGTAAACGTTTCGATTTGCCATATTATGATGTAATTTTCGATCAAAATAGCGATGATACGACGGAAAAAAATAAAAGTTCTTCCAGGATATGCGATGGCAACCTACTAAATTCCTAAGTTGTGTCTATCACTATATTACATTTCTGATCTGCCACCTTGTGAGGTAGGGTTTCGTCTTAAAGCATTAAAATTGAGTCATCGAGTCCTTTACCCGGCCAAAGTCACCAACCCCTATACTTATACTACTCTTTGGTCACCACATTACCTACATTACCGAAAATATGACGTCACAAATCTTGTGACACCTTCGAAATAACGAAAAGAAAAGGGACAATCGATCTCTTTCCAATACATCACCTAGGTTCATTAGTTAGAATAGTGCGAAATGATGATTTGTGTTGCTATTTTAGTCCGGTTTCTATAACTTTAGCACAGATTAGGTAATAGTTACTTCGTACTTTAGTTATTATTCTGAGATTCTTTATCGAATTTGGCTATAGATAAAGAAAGCGCGGTTTAGCCGAGTCAAAGCTTTTTGAGAGGGAAGCTAGAGGGAAGGCACTTGTGATGCTTGTACTTTGGTTGGTTTTGCTTAGCCGCTGAGAGGATAAAAGATGGGAAGAGACCACTTAGGAAAAAATCTAGTAACGATCCTCGCAACTGTAAAAGACGGAAACTGATGGATCCTTACTTGGGGCAGAGTAGTACGAGAATAACCTACTTAGGATGATAGCGGCCAAGCGACGCCCACAAAAAAAAATAACATTTTCAAAATACCAGATAGTTAGATAAAGAAATACCAGATAGATTTATATACCAACTTAAATTACTCACACTAATATTAAAAATGCGAAAGTTTGTGTATGTGTTTACTTCTTCACGATGCAACGGATGGATGGATTTGGATGAAATTCGGCATACAGATAGTTTATAACCTGGATTAACACATAGGATACTTTTTATTCTGATATTTCCACGGGAACGGGAACCACTCGGGTGAAACTGCGGGCGACCGCTAGTAATAAATAAATATTAACATTTCACACAACCGTACCGGGAGCAACAATTAACGTTCGTTCCGAAGTTCGGAGGCTGGCTCTCATTTTGCAATAATTCTTTGGAGTAAAACACATTTGTTATTTAATGGTTTATTCAAACACAAAATTGAAAGACTGACAATTAATCGGACCCAAAATGCATTCGGAAACCTACTTGATTGCTAAGATTCCCAAACCATCACGAAATTAGTTTAGATAACATTAAACAAAAACATAAAAATGTTACTAACAGCGATTCACTTTATAAAGTTACCCTAGAATCTACTCAGTAATACTCAGATTCCGTAGCGCACATTTAGAACATCCGACACTGGTTTCCATCACAGAGATTTCATTACTTACATTGAAGATTACTTAAAAACATAGAAATATTCTATTCCTCATCTAGCAATGTATATTAACTCATTACTGCCTAAAATTATTAAGGGTCCATCAGTGACTTGTGCTTGCAAAACATACCTTCATAGAAAAGATTTGCGCTTTAAAACCTTCTCGCTTACATACATCACCTTGCACTGTTACATACGGTCTTTTGTACAATCTGACATCCTAACAAGGTCACATTTTATAGGCACAAGTTACGAACTTATGAACACTTATACGGTAACAGTCCACTCGAGATCATACTTACCTTAACATATAGTGCTGTGGATTACTCCCCATTATCGTTTTTGATATTTTGACAACGTATCTTAAGTATTATCTGTTATTTTAATCTATTAAACTACATTATATATTAATCTGTATATAAATCACCAAAATGGATAAATATTGAGTAGAATGAATTTTATTAGAATAATAATATATTTCCTAATAAATGGAAAGCATTTTAAAAACTATTATTTAATTCTTAAGAACTGGCAAAAGCGGGTACAATTCGTGACGTGGCTGGAACTTTGTTTAGTAAATGTCAAAATCCTGCAGCAGTATTTCAGTACCATAAACAATACTTTTATTTTATTATTTGAAATAAGGAACTTAAGTACTTTTAAAACTGTTGTATACAGCAGCAGCAGTGGCAAACAAAAAAACCGCGTAAATACATCTTAATAATATATTATACAGATAAACAAAACAATAATTGTCACTTTGTAAAACTAATGTTTATGTTTTTATCCCCTAACAAATCATTACCGTGTCTAAAGTGAACTGTTACCAATTTACATATTATCAGGCTGATAAATTTAATCCTGCATCTCTTCTGGCAACTCGTGAGGGTTGAGGATGCCGGGCACTGAGAGCTGCACCCGTCGCTTCAGTTCCTGAGCTTGACGGAGTGCCAACAGTCGCTCCTCAAGATACAAGTCACTGTCATCTTCACCTGTGTATTCCTGAAATTTCATACATATGTCAATAAATCTGTAACTGCTTGTCTGCAATCTGCTTGTTTTTATTGTAGAATGTTGGTTGGTATCCATTAATCAAATAAAAGAATTTGTTTCTTACTTTTGTTATTACTTTTAGTTTTGGTGTATTTTTGGGACTTTATCAACACAAACGCTATTTTTTAATATAGACAAAAGTTACAATTAAATAATTCATACTCACTCTTATCTGTACTAAGAAATCTCTCAAATGATCCTTAAAAGCAGGAATATCATGGTTTAGATTAAACAGGCCTTGGACAGTGATTTTAATCTGGTTATCCGTTAAATGAGGGAATGCTATTTTCAAAAGGTTTGCCACATATTCCTGAAAAGTATAAAGGTATTATATTTTATATGTAATACACATACTATTTGATAAATTCATTAATCTTTGAATAAGACAAGTACCTGTATGTATACAACATTATCAGGTGTGGGTCCAAGTGGAACTGTGACGCGCCCAGCTTCCACCAACGAAAATACGTATGCCAATATAGTGGCATGCATTGTTAGACCAGCACCATGGGAGGTGTCGGTCACAACACTGAATACATGCTCCAATATATCACATAAATAAGTTTGGTAGAAACTTTGAGCTGCTTGTGGATGCAGTTCCATGTTCTGAAGCAAGCCGAACAGTATCTGAAGACCAGTGTCGGCGACATTTCGCATTGTATGCTTAAATGCCCAAATTATGGAATCCAACACCAATTTAAACTGTGCTGGTGGTATACTCAGGAATGCCTTGAAACAATGTGTGTTCACTGCTTGCAGCAATAAGAAGAATTCTGTTCTGTGCTCTGGATATTCTTCAAAATCTTTATTGATCATCTCAAGAGTGCATTCAAACACTGCATCAAAGATTTTTGGTACTTCTGAAGTAATATAGCCACCAAGTTTGTACACAATGGCTGCCATGCAGGATAACACTTCAGGCTCCCTAGCATCAGGCACTGAAGTCCTTTGATAGTCCAAAAGAACTGCATCCAACAGAGGTGGTATAAAGTTCTCCAACACCATACTACAGTCAGTAGAGTGAGATACCCAACTTGCTATCAGTTTCAATGTTTCTTTCTTTATTATTCTCATGTTCTTGATTAGGGGTTGTTTGGTGACCACAACACCATTTAATGCAATAGCTTGACTAATATTTTCAGACATAACCTTGTAGACATTGAGCATGTCAAGGTATATTCTGCCCAGCTGCACAACATAGGGATGACCCAGTGCTCGACATGCTCGTACATTAGTCTTAAGTATACTCACAAGCTGCTTTACTGCTTCAGGATCTTTCAGAATATCAACATTGTGGGAGGCTTGAGATATTATGTCATCCCATACCTGATTGGGGAGAAGCATGTACTTTTCAATGAGCTGTTCTTGAGCCACTTGATCTATTTGTGCACTAATCATATATCCAACAGCTTCATAAAATGTGTGCACTTGCATTGTTTGAAGATCACAAATGATCGAACTGATTGTGCTTAAAATTTCTTCAATAAATGGACAAGCTTCACCAACTTGGGTTGTAACAAAGTGTCGGCGACATTTCAATGCAATTTTAATGAATGTGTCACAGGCCATATCTTGGACACCGTCATGAGTCTCGTGCATAAATTCAAAGAGTTTATTCACAACAGTTTTTAAAAACTTCCAATGTGCTCTTAAGAAACGGGGATATTGCCCCACAACATACATAATGTTGCTAGCTATAATAGCTTTGTTATCTTTGCCCTTTTTTTGTTCACACAAACCCAGTAATTCTTTGATTACAACAACTAAAAAGCGTTTCTCATCCTCTTCCAACATAGCTCCAGAAATTGATCCAATAGCCCAGCAAAGGGTATTAAGATTTTTCCACGACCATTCTGTACCATTTACTTGGTTCTGTAATTTTTCTGTCATTATACGCTCTGTGTCTTGATAATCCAAGTGAGTGAGATATACAAGTGTTTCCCTCATATTCTTGTACAGATTAATTGAGTCTGTATCCTTCATAAACTCCCTCACAACTTCACCATTCTCATTCTCAACCACTAGTACTTCTTCAGGTTTTGCCATTCGAGATATCATTATATAACGCACACTACTCAACACATCAGCATACAGTGCTCTTCCACCAACAGTCTTACCCAAGCTGTACAGACTCGATGAATGGGGACTAATTTTGTACAAATCTGCAGCCAAAGCATTCCAAAACTCCAAGCATATCTTGAAGATTTCTACTTCTTCTACTTCGGATATCAAAACAAGATATCTAAGAGCGTTCATGAGGGTAGTGGTTAAACCTCTTTTTTCTATGAGCAGACCATGCTCCTTCAGGTATGTACAGAGGAATAGAGTTAGGTTCTGTATGAATACCTGTTCTTGATCACGACCTGCTGCGTAAGCCTCACGAATGTTAGTTGACAATGGCAGCATAACCTCCAACTGTTCCATTGTCTGAACAAGCAATGCCACAAACTGGTCCTCATAATTGCTGACTGTGACTCCAGCAATTTCAGTCAAACAACTCAACGTCACATTTCGGAACATAGGAACATTAAGAAATTTAAAAATTAGAGTGCTTATCAACTTCATTTCAAATATGTAACCAAGAGGGATCCAATTTAAAAATCTCAAAAGCGTGTGAAGAGTAGCATCCACCAAAGTTGCATTTTGTGAATTTTCAAGAACAAACTGACAAAGTTGAAATATTTGATTAAATTCTGAACACATGGTGTCCTTGAGATGTTTGGTTTTTGTCTGCGTCAGTTGTCCTGTACTAAACACAAATACTTCTTCACTGAGAAGTTTCAGTATTTCCATATTATTTTGGCAAAGGCTTTCATTTGTCTTGGATGCTCCCACTATATCACTAATAAATGTTTGCCAATTATGTGGCCACTCTCTTTTTAATACTTGAATAAGAATCATGTTAAGTTTCTTTAAATAAACTTTGTTGCTGTCCATAGTGGCAGGGTCCGATGAGTTTTTGATGATGAGCCCCACTATGTATTTCTTTATTCCCTCGCATTGGTTCCTAGGTAACACCTTCCACCTAGTTTGAATCACTTGTTCCAAAATCTGTAATGCATAGTATTTTGTTTCCTGGTTTTGTGAAAACTCCAATATTGTATCAACACGAGTCCATGCATCTGGATGCTCCTTCAGTGCTGTCAATATATCTTGGGCGATGCGTTGCTGCTCTCCAACAGACGAATACAGACAGCCAACAATATTATCCAGCAAAGTGATGTCTAATTTTTGATTGAAATCCAAGAGCTTAGATGCTTGTTGCTCTAAAGTTGCCATTCTGATTTTGGTACAACTTATTTAAAACTTGTTCCCCTTGTATACAGCCAAACTTATATTGTATTCTTCACATTCATTCCTCACCATGTAAGACACTGAAAAAACAAAAGACCGAATTAGGAATAATATCCTCTAACCTCTAAATTAGAGTAAAATTATGCCGCAATTTATTTCGTCATTATTGATTATGCGGTCACAAAACAAAGACTGTTTTCATCAGTAAAGCCTATAAATATAAATCATTATCGAAAACTAAAAACATTTTTGTGGGAAAGAGGTATATAGAGCACACACCCGTACGATTGACACAGCTCTTGTCAAGAAATCTAGGAGCAATATTTCCATTGAGAAAGTAATATCAATGCATATTAGGATTAATAACAACGTTTGCTACACATAATAACATTCTTAATATCTTACCCGAGTAAAATATTTGCGGCGCAATCAGTCTAACGCACTTCCATACATACTAGTCCGTTGTTTTCGTGAAGCTTGAAAAAGCATGCATACATGTTTTTGTCTATGGTTATCGGAATTGTAACCCTTGTAAATTAATTTAATAGGTTTAATACAAATGGAAAAGTATTTTTTTCGGATTTACGACCAAACTTCGAAATAATGAAATAATTTTGTTGGTTAATTTTATAGTATTAAGACAAGTAATCTCTTTTTTTCCCTTTTTCTTTGCGACTTACATGTACGAGCGCTTTACTTTGTTTTTTTTTAAATAAATATATGACTGTCAATGTTGCTTTCTGTGAAAAAAACTAGTATCTGGAAAGCGCGCCAAATTAATTCGGATATTTTCGATTTGGAAAACGTCCGTTTATGTGTAAAATAAACATAAGTTTGGATTTGCAACCAGTATGAAAAAATGAAATCGGAAGGAAATTATTTCATAATTATAAAAATTATAAAATACCCATATTTTTTTCCACACACTAACCTTTTGGTATGGTGTCCGTGTGGTGGAGTGGTTATAGCCCTAAATTACAAATCTCCACTTCAGATTTATTGAAGCGTCCCGACAACTCATTGAAGGTCGCGAGTCCACAATACCACAGTATTACTATTTTTTAAAACTGTGACAATACTGTGTGAAACTACGACCAAGCGATTTTGATAATTTTCCGTAGTTTATTTTACATGAGGATAAGATAAATGAAACAAAATATTTTATTTTAATTTCATACATTTATAAATTACTTACTCTGAATATTTTCTTTTTATTGTTTTAGTTTTTCAATAACTTATTTTTTTATATTTCAGATTTAGATAAATTCTAAATTGACAAAGTTTTTTAATGTAATACAATACAAAAGACACTAAGTATACTATTATTAGATATTCAAACTTTAACACTTTTGTGTAAGATTGGAAAAATATTATTCTTCCAAAAATAAACTACACTATCTAATAACTTCACAACATTCATGATCCTAATATAATGAGTCCTTCGTCACCACTACATATGGCTTAGACCGCACTTTGTGTTCTGGGCATATCTAGGGTTGCCAACCATACTTTAAAATAACGTATCATACGTTATTTTCCATCCCCATACTTTATTCTTTTTAATAAAAATAAAGTATGGAAAATACTTTATTTTCGACGTAATGCGTGTGTTTACGATGCGCGGCAATGCGGTGCGATACTCAGACTCAGGTGAAGTGAAACGTAACGCAACGCTAATTTCTGAACGCGTTCTTTATAATAAACTGTCACTGTCAAAGAAATTGTCAAGTTCTTGTAACATTTAAATAAATAAATTTAGAAAATACTTTATTTTTTCTTCAAATCTTTTTTTTTTACTAGTTAGTGATAGATTTACTTTAATTTCCTGAAAAATAGTTGGCATATCGTACACTTGTGTACGCATGTGTTTTGAACGCGCTTGAGCTGCATATTCCTTTTACGTCATCCCCGTAAGATTCCCTTCCGGACCTAGAAAGAAAAATTAGGTTAGGTTAGATTGAAATCGTAAACATATTGTATTATCGTATTGTGTAAGTATTGTTGTTGTGCTTATTGATAAACAAAAGTTTACTTACATTGAAGGTTTAAGATTCCTCAACTCGGCAGAACAGAAATCGGGAATATTGATATTGATTGATCGGGATTGCATGTAAAAATCAGTGTTGCCAGGTCTAGATTTCGGATGACCCCAGACATGGTGTCAATTTACCCTAGAATTCTCGTTATTTTGAAAAATTACTTTAAACGCCTGTATTTTTTAGTTTCAAATAAAAACACAAGATACATAATACATACCTTCACGCTATTCAACTACCTACTTATATGGACACAGTCTGAAATAAAAGTATTTTATTTTATTGTATTTTATTTTGTTTTTTATTCATTTATATCACTTACGGGGTAATGAAACAGCTTTTATACTTTTTATTATTAAAATTGATACATAAATAACCACTACTTATTCAAATTTTCTTGAAGAGTGAGTCTTCTGTTCCTTTATTAATATGTACTACAATACTTATTTATTATTATTTTTTTACTTTATATATTGTAACAAAAAAAAATTAAAGCCAATACCTACTTAACATTACATTGGGTGCCTACCTACATAACATCACAGACAGTGTTAGATTTAGTTACAAAATCCTTACGATATTTGTTAATGTAGGTAACTCGTAAAGCTTGCCCTGAAAAATACCCTCAGTAAATCGATTACCCTTAAAAATAAATCTAGGGTAAATTACCCTAAGATGACATCACTCGCCACCTTAAATTAATTATTCTAAGCTCGCCACCATCAAAGTATTTATTCTAGGCAGATTAGTATTTTCTGCTTTTATAAAACTTTCCATGATACGATTTCAATAAAAATCTACAAACCTGATAATTTGAAAAAAACAATGCAAGCTAAGTAGAACCGTTTAAAAATATAAATAACACGCAGCACAACAAAAATCTAGTTTGTTTGTTTACTATCGAAGTGACGGACGTCACGTTGGAATCCAATATGAAGAATAGCGTTTTAGACATTTAAAGAGTAAATCAAAAAATATATATTTTCAAATTAATTTATTATATTTCATTTTTATGAATAGAAATCAACATTTCTCGTTTGTTTTTTACAAAATCTATCGTAAATACGTATTTTTAGATTTTTCTTACATGGTTCAAAATACCCTATTGAGGCGGTGCGGAGCTGAGCAGCTAGGCTACTCTTGACGCAAACTCAATCTCAATACAATTCCAATCCCAAATCTAAAAAATTCAAATGGCACTTCTCAAAGCGATAATAGCGCTACCTACTTTGGAATTAAATTGCGTGGAAATTGAGTGAACAAATTATTATCGAGATGGGGCGTTCCAAAATTGCGAAACTTATCCCAATATCGATACATATTAATCGCATTGGAATTGTATTGAGATTGAGTTTGCGTCAAGAGTAGCCTAGCAGAGCGGAGCAGATTTTTATGTAAATCAACCAATAAAGTTTATTTTAACGGCTATGTAGCTGCACTGCACCGCACCGCTTTGCTCTAAGCCCCGGCGCGTGCCGGCCCGTTCTGCCTCGCACCGCTCAGCTCTGCCCAGCTCATGCGACAACGTGACGCTTTTCCTTAGAAATACGACGAAGCTCGTCATATCTGCTCTGCTAACCACCGTCCACTGTAGCGGAGCGGGGAAGAGTCGTAAAATAAAGGAACTCTATTGGTTGATTTCCACACAGCTCTGCCCCCCAACCGCGTAACACTCTCGCTTTCGATCGCTTTGAACGCGAGGCCCTCGCCTCGCTTTCTAATATAATATCGAAATATAATATCGAATAATATTGAAAGCTATAGCCTATAGCTTTCGATATTGCTTTCATATTGCTTTCGAAATGACAAAATGACGCCTCCTCCTCACCTCGCCTTCAAAGCGATCGAAAGCGAGAGAGTTAGGCGGTCGGCCCCCTGGTGGGTTACTCTTGAAACACAATATAATTGCAATAATCAATTTCCAATCCCAAATCTAAAAAATTCATATGGCACTCTTAAAAGCGATAATAGCGCCACATTGGAATTAAATTGCGTGGAAATTGAGTAAACAAATTATTATCGAGATGGGGCGTTCCGAAATTGCGAAACTTATCCCAATATCGATACATATTAATCGCATTGGAATTGTATTGAGATTGAGTTTGCGTCAAGAGTAGCCTACCTGCTCCGCTTAGCTCGGCTCTGCGTCAATGGTTAGTGGTTGCTATGGTTGCCCCCACCTTCAGCGAAACACGTTCCCTGCCCGTCTTGTCACCAGAACTGCATGAAGCTGCAAGAGGCTGCTATTGCTAGGGACTCCGCGCGTCCTTAGCGATGCAAATTAGAGGTTGCTATGGCAGGCCGACCTTCAGCGAAACACGTTCCCCACCCGTCTTGTTACCAGAACTGCATGAAGCTGCAGGATGCTGCCGTTGCTAGGGAATCCGCGCACTGCACATGCGCCACGCGACCCATATGTGATGCAAAGTTAGAGGTTGCTATGGTAGCCCCACCTACAGCCAGACACGTTTCCCGCTCGTCTCGTCACCAGGACTACATGAAGCTGCAGGAGGTTGAGTTGCTAGGGACCCGCGCACTGCACATGCGCCACGCGTCCCTAAGTGATGCAAAGTTAGTGGTTGCTATGGCAGCCCTACAATTAAAGAAACACGTTCCCAGCCCGTCTCTTTACCAGAACTACATGAAGCTGCAGGAAGCTGCCGTTGCTAGGGGCTCCGCGCACTGAACATGCGCTACGCGTCCTTAGCGATGCAAAGTTAAAGCACGTTAGAGGTTGTTATGGCAGCGCCACCTTCAGCGAAACACGTTTCCCGCCCGTCTCATTACCAGAACTACATGAAGCTGCAGGAGGCTGCCGTTGCTAGGGATCCCGCGCACCGATATGCGCAACGCGTTCCTCATTTGCCAATGATGCACACTACTAAGTCTACGGATGCACACAGCTGTTGCATTATTACCAGCTTAAAATACAATTAGCTCTATTTATAAAGTTTATGCGTCCAGCCATCCACCTAGCTAATCTCTAGGTATTGTCAATGGTCTATATGAGCATAGGAAAATGAAACAAGTAGGCCGACTCGGCCCCCGAGCGAGCGATAATCACCTAAACTTGTAGGGCTGTCGCTTTTAATTAGAATGAGGTAGGTATCTACATATGTGTTATTGTTGTTATTGTTTTTGTGCTGTGCTATTTGTTAACCTTGTTTTTTGGTCAATAAATGTTTATCTATCTATCTATCTATCTATCTATCTATATAAAATAAGAACATACTTAGAAATATGAATTCATGGATTCCAGAGAACCCCCGATCTACCTAAACGTTGTTTATCAACTGTACAACACAACAACTTACAATAGGTAAGTAAGTACGGTCAACAGCACATCACGGTAAACACTTGCAGTTCGATATTAGTACTTATGCCCACAACATAAGAGCGGTACAAAGTCCAAAGTACCTAATTAGTCCCTTGTTTTCACGGTAGGGTGTGCCGTGTAATCTAATAAATTAAACTTACAAATCCTTAGGTACATGTATGTATTTACCTCTCTAATCCACGAAATCTGAAGCAGAACTTAACTCTTTCGGTACCTAGTAAATAACTAACACAAAATAATGTAATTAGGTTAGGCAGGAGGTACTCACCGTTCTTGTTCGGTAGGTAAGGTAAAGAAGGACAATTCTGGATTTGACAAGCTGCTATTTAGACATCCGTAAACACTGCAATATCTCCTGAGTTTTTTTGTAGCCATCGTTGACTTACGTTTCACAAATTATATATAACCTACGAGCGGCAGCGGCGCGGCGGGCGCAGCGACGAAACAAGCAGGCGCGCGCGGCATTACGTGGCTCAGTCGCGACTGGCGCAGCATTATTAGCAATAAACTTTGTCAGTGTGTGCGTGCGACGATGCGTACGGACGGGTTGGCTCGGCTGCGCTCACATACAAGCCGCGCTCGGTGCGTATGTATGAAGATGGCCTACTTGTTTCATTCTACTATGATATGAGTATATTGACTCTTAAGGCAAAGTTACAAATAAAGTTTGATCGAGCGAAACCATATTCACATTCAATTCGTGTCGTAAATGAACTCTTTAAATTAACTTTGTATGGAAGATTATCCATCCCCACCACACACAAGGTCCCATAAGGAACGACAAAGTTTTTATAAATGGTACGCTTGTTTACCGACTCGGTAGAATGAAAAATAACTATGACCAATGATTAGAAGAGTGTCTTTATACTTGTACCACCTTCGGATTAAAAGAAACCATGAGAGAAAGCGTACAACATGCTTTTCCTATGGTTCGGTGGGTTAGAAGAGTCAGCCCCACCTTCAGCAAGACACATTCCCCGCCCGTCTTGCTACCAATACTGCATGACCCTGCAAGAGGCTGCCGTTGTTGGGGACCCCGTGCACTGCCATGCGCCACGCATCCTTAGAGGGTTGCTATATGGTAGCCACACCCTTAGCCAGACACGTTTCCCGCTCGTCTCGTCACCAAAAATACATGAAGCTGCAGGAGGCTGCTTTTGCTAGAGACTCTGCGCACCGCACATGCGCCCCGCGTCCTAGTGATGCTAAGTTAGTGGTTGCTATGGCAGCTCTCATGCCTACAGCGGGACACGTTTCCCGCCCGTCTCGTTACCAGAACTACATGAAGTAGACATGACAGGAATGATTAACGAAAAAGATATTATATCCCACGCAACGAGTGATTATATCTGTATATCTCTTGTACTCCAATTATATCTTTATATCTATGGTCATAAGATTAATTTCGGTTAAGATTAATTGCGGAGAATAGAAAGAAACAGATATGTTTAGATTTGAGTGAGTAGTGAGAGAGAGAATGATTCGCCCGCGCGCGCAGGCCTTTCTTTGAACAAGGTTATTTATCAAAAACACAAATGTTGAAAAAATTCCTACGAGCAGGATTTGAACCTGCACCCTTCTGACATACCGGGTCAGGTGCTCTTCCAATTGAGCTATCGTGGTTCTAACCAGCCCACCGAAATTATAATTCTCTTTCATGTGATTGGTAAAATCAGCCAAGTTGATCTTTAACTCCCTATCTCAGTTCTTTCAACTACGCCAGGGAGTTAAAGATATAAAAGAGTGATGTATATCCTTGGATATACAAGATACGTATCTCTCTTTTCTCTAAAGTGAGGTATTCTGCGCATGTCTAACATGAAGCAGCAGGTGGCTACCGTTGCTAGGTTTCCCCGCGCACCGCCATGCGCAACGCGTCCCTATTTCTCATAATGCACACTACTACGTGTGGATAGTGGATGCACACAGCCGCTGCAGAATTACTAGCTTAAAACATAGGTACATACTTTAATTGTTTATGAAGTCAATACGTAATGCTATCCACACAGCAGATCTCTATGTATTGTCATGGTCAATGTTTCTATATATCTCACTATATCTCTCTTCATATGTATTCTATATTACCTATATAAGGCAAAGTCCAAATAAAGTTCGATCCAAGACTATGAATTCATATTCATTCTATAGATCAATTCATGTCGTAAATGAACTTTTTATGATAAAGGGTATCCGTTTACCGGCATAATAGAATAAAAAATAAAAATATAACCAATGATCAGAAGAGTGTCGCGTTATACTCGTCTTTCGAATTTTAAAGAAACCATAAGCCATAAAAGAAAGCGTACGGTACAACATGCTTTCCTATAGGTACGTACGACGTACGCTACACTACACGTATTACCTAATCTGTGACGTAGCGTTAAATAGGTGGGTTAGTAGTGTCAGCCAGCGCCACCTTCAGCGAGACACGTTCCCCGCCAGTCTCGTCACCAGAACTGCATGAAGCTGCAGGAGGCTGTCGTTGCTAGGGACTCCGCGCACCACCACGTGCAACACATCCCCATGCACACTATTAAGTCTGTGAATGCACACAGCTGCGGCAGTATTACCAGCCAAAAGAACTTCTTGGCGAGAACATAACTTGCAGCATTTTTTTTTTGAGAATGTTAATGAGAAATAATGGTGGATTATAAACCGTTATGTGTTCGTGAACGTGAGTATTGGCCAACAATACAAAACAGTGCTTAGGTCACTTTTTTCACGTCAATTCAAATCTTCTCCGGAATTTGCGTCTCTTTCTACCGCGAGGGTGTAGAGGTAAACAAACAGATGGGTTGTCTTGACCCCACACTTCAATTGTTATCGGCCACCTGCTGGTCGCTCGACGCCTAAGGGGTTAAGGAAGTTCAGCAGGTTGGCGCTCTACTGTGGTTTGTTTATTGCGTTTTCTGTAACGAAGCCGTGGTACTTTCAGTTTATTATCCTGTAGTACGTGCTTGACATGCTGAAGCTCAGCAGCCAGGTGTTGGGTGTCACAGATGCCGCGTGCTCTCTCTGAAACAAAGATTTTTTTGCAATCACAATGTAACACGCTTTTATTTATAAAGATTTTTTTCTTATTTTTGTATACGAATTTTCGTAGGGAGTGATTTATCTGTTACGTAGTAACTATTAAGTAATCTGTACCAATAGTGAGAGTTGTTCGTTTGCATCACGGGAGTCGTCTCAGAAGATTTGGACGTTGATAAAAAAGTGACCCTGTATACCGCATAATACCATTAGCATGTGGTGACGAATTGGCAGTTATCTGTTATTGGGTAGGAACTTGTGTTGGAATAAGTATTTTCCCTACTTTTATTTTGATTGACATGGTTTTTTTTAGTGTGGCTCCCTTCTTTAGATATCCAACCTTTGCCACTGGTACTACCTAATTTTTAAAATTATTCTCTTACCCGATGTCTCGGAATAGGTAAATATCAGTAGGTAAGTAAGCACAACAAAAGTTTCGCTCATTTATTTATTTATTTTAATATATATAACTCATATATATAATATATATACTACTCAAAACAAAATAAGGGCCACGAGGTATTTTGTCTGTACCATGAAAATAATAAAACCAATATTAATTTTTTTGTCTCCATAACGAAAACTAATGTTGTTTTTACCGTGGAGACCAATAAATTTATTCCAATAATAATGATTAAAAAAGTTTATTTGCTTTTGAAAGAAAAAACACATTTAAGGTTAAAAATAAAAACAATGTAAAGTTACTGAAAACAAAAGAAAATACTCCATGCTTATATTTTAGTAACGGGTATGCCCCCCTCGTTTCGTTACGCACTCCTGAAGCCTGGAGTGCATGCTCTCAATGAAATGCCTGACATTTTCCATTGGAATCTCTTCCCAGGCTCTTTTAACAGCGTTGATGAGTTGCTGTTGGTTGTTGATTTCCTGATCACCGTCTCTAACTCTTCGTTTCAACTGATCCCACATGTGCTCTATTGGATTTAAGTCCGGACTGTTCGCCGGCCACGGCAAGACTTGAATTTGAGACGCTTCCAGTACAAACCGAGTCGCTTGAGCCGTGTGTGCACGAGCATTGTCTTGCATCAAGATGAATCCAGGACCCGCTCGCTGGGCAAATGGGATCACATGTGGTCTGACGACTTCCTCAATATACCGCTGAGCAGTAACAGTACCCTCATTTAAAATAGCGAGCTCAGTTTTGCCGTGTAAGCTTATTCCGCCCCAAATCATTACATTTGGACCACCAAAACGATCGACTTCATGATGCAGGCTTCTGAAAATCTCTCGCCGCGTCTTCTCCATACTCTAATACGCCGATCGTCGTTAAAAAATTTAACTTTGCATTCGTCTGTGAAGAGCACCATGCCCCATTGGTTTATGTCCCAGTCCAAATGTTGACGGGAAAATCTTAAACGATTTGC
Source organism: Eudonia mercurella (assembly GCA_963082485.1). Lineage (NCBI taxonomy): Eukaryota > Metazoa > Arthropoda > Insecta > Lepidoptera > Crambidae > Eudonia > Eudonia mercurella. The sequence goes on from OY720032.1 coordinate 8,475,215, forward strand.
ACGATGATTTCTGGTTAATGGAATACGGACAACTCGCCTTCTTGATGCCTGCTGGTCTTCATGCAATCGATTACGAATAGTTTGGTCACTGACACGAGTACCCGTTGTGAGCCGTAAACGATTTTGCAGCTTGCGGGCCGTCGTTGTGCGATCTCGGCGCGCACTTAATCGAATGTAACGATCCTCTTGAGCTGTTGTAATGCGAACTCTGCCCGAACCAGGTCTTCTTCTAACACTGCCGGTCTCTTGGAAACGATTCCATAGATTTTGAATAGCTCTTCGAGAAAATCCCAATTGCAAACCCACAGATCGCTGCGAATGACCTTCTTCAATCATTGTAACGGCTCTGGTTGCTGTCAGCGAGTCCATATGACGCCTGCGTGCTTGTGGCATATTGCAAAAGATGTTTCTGACTCGAGATATCAATGAACTCTGATAATTTCTAATAAACCAAGAAGCTAAGGAAAGCAAAACGTCAAAGAAAATGCAATCAAAATTTTCAAAAATAATTTTAAATCAAATTTTATTTAAAATTGTTGCCAGCATTAGATGAATACTACAATATTAAAAAGTTTAGGTATCAAAGAGTTTGTATACTCAATATTTTACTACTTTCAATATGTAAATGTTTAATAATTTACACCAAAATGAAAAAATACCTCGTGGCCCTTATTTTGTTTTGAGTAGTATATATATAACTCATAACTCGCCTCATTTAATTTTGAATGAGGATTTGGTTTATGAGATGGAAACTTGAGAACGGACGTAATGACGTCATCTGCCTCATAAAAAATTTGCATAACAGAGATAGCAAACCTTAAACTCCAACTAATATCACAGAATACTCAATTACCTAATATCTAAAAAAATACTTATGAAATTGCGTACTTAAATGTAATTATATATTTTATTATCATTTATTATAATATAAGGAGCTTGCTCCAATCGAAAACTGGTTCAGATTGTAAACTTAAGGGAAAAGTGGGTGTTGCTTTTAAGATTTTATTTTATATCCCCTTGTGCCTAGTTTGGTTAGGTGGGTCTAAATATTTAGAATTCAATTCTATGAGATTGACAACATATTTATAAACTAGCTGTGCCCCGCGGTTTCACCCGCGTTAATTAGCGAACAAGAAAAATATTTTCCCGTATTTGCAACATTTTTCATTGCTGCTCCACTCCTATTAGTCGTAGCGTGATTTAATATAGCACATAGCCTTCCTCAATTAATGGACTATTCAACACAAAAATAATTTTTCAATTCGAACCAGTAGTTCCTGAGATTAGCGCGTTCAACCAAACAAACAAACAGACTCTTCAGTTTTATAATATTAGTATAGATAAAATAAAACAAAAGCAACGCCAGCTGACAGGTTGACAGTCTCTGAACACAGACAAGCGAATAAAAAGTGTTAATCTGGCCGATTCTTTCACATTGTCAATGCTGACTCCAAACAAACAGTTTCATCTTCATATAATGTCTTTTAGACCTATTTTGTTGTTGATGTGGCTCAGTGTGGTACTCGCTGGAGATGCATTGCGGAAACCTGGCTGTTATCGGATAGGTTAACAAATTGTTTTCATTATTTTTCTTTTTAAGTTTCATCAGCTTGGCTTCTTGGCCGAGTGTGTATAATGAGTGATATAAAAAATATTTAATTCATGTCGTTTCAAATGATTTAATGTTATTTCAGATAAAAACTCACTTAATGTATGTACTAATTAACGCTTAATATATTTCATTTGCGATAACAATATTTTCCTCTTTCTTATTTCGTCAAATGATTAAAACTATGTTATAAAAGTAAGTTTAGATATTATAACATTCAAATGTTTACCGGCTTGGCCATCAACCAGCCGGCCTTTTGGTTTAGCGCTTGATGACCCTTGAGGAACCGTGGGCAAATAATTGTGTGAGCAAGAGCATTTTTATTTAAGTCAAGGGTATTTGTAATGTGTATATCTGTTATGTTTATCATTAATTTTTTACCCCAGGTCAGTCTTTGAATGCTATAGTAAATAAAATATCACAGAACTCACTGAATAGTTCCACTAATGTTATTGTATTATGTGGTGACAGTTCACAAATTAAGAAACGTGACATTATAAATAATTTTAATATTTTAACTAAACTTCAATCGGATACAAATTGTAAGTTAATAATTAGCGCTTTTCCCTATTGTACAAATTTGACCTGGGAACAAAACAAGCGCATTTATGAACTAAATTTATTATTATTTAATTTGATTTGTCGTCATAGTGACACTATTTTATATTTTGACATTAATAAATTTATTAATAACTTTAGTTTAACTACAGATACTATGTATCTTTCTAAGAATTGTAGGACCCAAATAGCTAAACTGTTAGCGTATAATATACAGGATACAGTTATAGATGTTATAACTAAGTCTCGTCATAATAACGTAATCATTAGTAGTTCTACTAATGCACCATTTATAACTAGTAATAAGGTAACAACCTCAGGTTGTTTAAACTGAGGTCTAAGACAAAAGCCAAGTCCACATTAATTAATATTATACATCAAAACATTCAGGGTTTGGCTGGCAAGGACTTAGAATTAGAATTATTTGCAAAAAGTCAGGCAATTCATATATTTTGTATAACTGAGCATTGGCTAAGAAGTCATGATACATCATTTCATGTAAACAATTTTCAACTAGCGAGCGCGTACGTACGAAGCACAGCCATACACGGCGGTTCTCTAATACTAGTAAGAAGTAATATTAAATACAAAAATCGCAACGATATTGTAAACCTTTCAGTGGAGCGTAACATTGAGCTATCGTGTGTGGAGTTCAAGAGTTTTGTAATAGTGTGTGTATACCGACCCCCTTCGGGCAATTTCGATGTTTTCGAATCAGTAATGGAGGACGTACTTAGAAAATTAAAATTAAAAAATAAATTTGTTTTAGTATGTGGAGATTTTAATATAAATATTCTAGAAATTAACTCAATGAGTGTTCGTCTTGTTGCGTTATTTAAATGCTTTAATCTAATAAATCTATTTCTCGAACCTACTAGAATAACTTCACATTCGGCCACTTGTCTTGATAATGTTTTTACAGACTATATTCCTGTTTTTAAGTCAGTATTTAATAATCTTACGTCTGACCATTGTGGTTTGAAGTTGACCTATGATTTTGATATCAAGGATGAGCCAAAAATAGTAAAATGTAAACCAGTAACAAAAAAACGAATGGAGTGTTTCAAAAATAGTATAGTATGTAAAATTGATGCGTTACCCTTTGTACATGATGATCCAGATGTACTATATAGTAATCTTTTTGATTTAATAAAAACAGAATACAATCAAGTTTTTACTTCTAAAACAATAAAAATTTCTCATAAACTTAAGTTCTGTGATTGGGCCACGACAGGCATATATAATAGTAGAAAAAAACTGTATGAGTTATATAATTTAAGACAATATAACCATACTTTTAGTTTTACAGAATATGTTAAGAATTATTCTAAAATGTTTAAAAAAGTGTGCATATTAGCAAAATCAAATTTCGTTAAAGACAAAATTAATAACTCTAACAATAAAATTAAAGCCACTTGGGATATTATAAACCGTGAAACAGGCAAATTTAAACCACGGGACAATACTTTCACTTTGAAAGTTCACAACACCCTTGTCAATTCGGATTTACAAATTGCAAATATTTTTGATGATTATTTTGTGAATATACCAGTGGTAACAACTTTAAATTTAGATTCATCACCAGAAGCTGCACAATCTTTACTCAAAAATTATGTACCTAAACCTAATCTATCTTTTCAATTTAAATACATTGATTCTTTGAATATTATAAAAACATTCAAATCACTTAAAATGAAAAACACTAGTGATTTGTGGGACATAAGTATTAAGGTAATTAAGAATATTATATATCCTATTGCACCCTATCTTGCAGACATTTTTAATTACTGTATCAATAAAGGTATCTTTCCAGATCTTATGAAATTTAGTAAGGTTATACCTTTGTTTAAATCAGGGAACAAAGAAGACCCTAGCAACTACAGGCCAATTTCAATATTACCAGCATTAAGTAAAATTTATGAAAAACTTATACTCGAACAATTAATGGCGTACTTTAACTCAAACAATCTTTTACATAAGAAACAATATGGTTTTACTAAGGGTCGTTCCACTACTGACGCTGGTGTTGCTTTAATAAAACATATATTCAATGCCTGGGAGGGGTCTCAGAACGCTCTTGGAGTTTTTTGTGACTTATCCAAGGCTTTCGATTGCGTTGAGCACCGGACTTTGGTGATGAAGTTACACTACTATGGTCTTAATGATTTTGCACTTAAATTAATAGAGTCGTATCTCAGTTCAAGGACACAAACTGTCGATATAAATGGAACTAAATCATCTGGTTCTCATGTAAAAATGGGAGTTCCGCAGGGGTCAATTCTTGGGCCCTTCCTATTTTTAATTTATATTAACGACTTGCCATTCTTTGTGGAGAACTTCTGTGAAATTGTTTTATTTGCAGATGATACTTCACTCATTTTTAATGTTACTAGGTATAAGAATAATTATAATGATGTAAACAATGCTCTCGCAGAAGTACTCAGTTGGTTTACTGTTAATAACCTACAGCTTAATGCAAAAAAAACAAAATGTATAAAATTCACATTACCTAATGTTAAAACTGAGCCAACCGATGTTAGAATAAACGGTGATAAATTAGATTTAGTAGATTCAACAGTTTTCTTGGGTATCACACTTGACTCAAAACTTCAATGGAATCCTCATATATCGAAATTGGCCGGCAAACTCAGTTCTGCTGCTTATGCCATCAGAAAAGTAAGACAACTGACAGACGTTGAAACTGCTAGAACAGTTTATTTTAGCTATTTTCATAGTGTCATGTCGTATGGCCTCTTACTGTGGGCTACAGCGGCTGACGTTAAAACTATATTTATTTTACAGAAACGAGCAATAAGAACCATCTATAGACTAGATTCCCGTACTACTCTAAGAACTATTTTTAAAGAAATTGGTGTTCTTACAGTTGCATCTCAGTTTATTTATAATTGCATAGTCTTTGTGCGTTGCAATGTCAACTCATTTACTAAACACGGTGACACACACAATTTCAATACTAGAAATAAGAAAAAACTTGTAATGCCACTATTCAGACTGCAAAAGGTTCTTGGCTCTTTCTTGGGGCAAGGTATACACTACTATAATAAAATACCTAGTACTGTACAAGATTTACCATTACATAAGTTTAAAAATCATGTAAAATCTTCTTTACTTAAGAAAGGTTATTATACAGTCAAAGAATATTTAGATGATAAAACAGCCTGGTTATAATAAAAAATCAGCATTTTGTTTTATTTGGATCAATTATTATACTTTAATATCTTAGCGCTGATATGATAGCCTTTATCAGCAGTGTCCTACAGTTTACAAACAATATTTATGTTGCGTTAAACAATTTATTAAATTCTTATTTAGAGTAGCTTGAGTGTGGCATGCTCTCTTTATTGTCTCTGCGGTGGTGGCATGTGCGTCGGGTCGTTACATTCCCTAAGATATGGTTGAGTGAAGCGATGGCTGATTCATATGTCATACTCGTGAACGGGTGCCTCCTGTGGAGGCAGGTCTGCTCTTGCTTACTTATCTTATTTTTATTATTATTATACTCGTATACTTTAACTTTGTTTTCTTAGATAATTTTTGACTGCTATTAGTACTGTATGACATTGCGAAAATTGAAATTGGTAGTTACCTGATGTAATTTTTGCAAACTTATTATTATTATTATTATTTTTTGTATTATTTTTGGGTGTTGTGATTGTCCTTTTTTTGTGTGTTTGTTTGTGATGGAAAGTGTCCTTTTATGATAGGGCATTTTCCAATATTTTTGACGCTGTAAGGGAGAAAAGAGCTGGACACTTGCTGAGTTTCTTGCCGGTTCTTCTCAGTACAAGTTCTCCCGCCCAGAGTAGACTTACGAACCGATGGCATAATGACGTTCATAAGAGCTATTTGTAGCCTAAACTGAATAAATGATTTTGAATTTGAATTTGAATTTGAATTTGAATGATTGTAGGTATATCTAAACTACCTGTCATCTGCCGCGAGCACTGATCAGTGCCATAAACAATTAAAATTCTATTGTGTCTATATCCACGGTAGATGACAGGTTAATTATACAATAGTCTATGAAAAAACACTTCTATTTAAGTCGCAGCAACAGAACGCAACAAACAAAAGGGACCAAACCTACCTAATAAAATTTGCACGTTTTATTAAAACGCTTGCACGCTTTTGTTTAATTGTTATAAAATCAAGTGCGATGCTAACTTTTTGGCAATCGGGAAGTTAGGCACAAAGTGTGGCACTGGTGCCGTCGCAGAAACAAAATGCGACCAACGCCGTGCGCGTAGCTACCCTCGCAGCTAACTTCACAGCCGCCAAAATGTTTGCCTCCGACTTTAACGTAGTAATGAATGCTGTAATTTCTCCCGCAGGTCACACAAGGAACATAAGTATACCAGACTGCGTAGAGTTCAAGATCACGACGAACGCATGCCGCGGCTTCTGCGAGTCGTGGTCCCTGCCCAGCATCATGCTGGGCTTCAAACGGCATCCTGTCACCTCGCTCGGCCAATGCTGCAACATTATGGAATCTGAAGATGTAAGTAACAAATAAACACACAATGGCTGACAATGAAAAATTGAGTATTAAAAAAAAACTCAATCTCAATACAATTCCAATGCGATTAATATGTATCGATATTAAGATAAGTTTTGCAATTTCCGAACGCCCCATCTCGATAATAATTTGTTCACTCAATTTCCACGCAATTTAATTCCAATGTGGCGCTATTATCGCTTTTCAGAGTGCCATTTGAATTTTTTAGATTTGTGAATGGAAATTGATTATTGCAATTGTGTTTCAAGAGTAATGGTTACGCTGAAAATGCCGGTTGAAGCAATCAGCAATTTCTCTCAAAAAAAAGGATGTAAATATAATACATACACCTCAGTGCCTCTGTAAACAATACTGTTTATTATGATAGCTTTTTAAATCGCGTCTGGAGTCTAGTGGCTATACACCATTCTGACTGAACCTGCTGGACCGGGTTCGATTTCCAGCTGGGAGTACACTAACACCAGCCAGTTTAGTTGAGTTTATTAATGACCGTCTGGCGTAGTAACTATTAACTAATCTGTGGTCTGGCTAACAACAATGTTTGTAGCGTTATTGTGTTATAGTTCTGACAGTTAAAGTTCTCAATAGTAAGGATTCCTTGTAAAGTGCGCTAGTTACCAATAAAGTCAAATCGCTGCTACCCCGTTGACGATTTTTTTAAAGTGTTTGTTTTACAGGTACCCGTGAAAGTTCTGTGCTTGGATGGAGAAAGAAAACTAGTTTTTAAGTCGGCTCTATCGTGTGCTTGTTATCATTGTCAAAAGGAGTAAATTAATTAAGCATCTTATTACTACCGACCGAACAGAATTTTCAAGTAGCTTTAGAATATACCTATCTAATTTTAGTCAATAAAGATGGATGTTTTATTATTAAAATATATTGTCTTCGTGACTTTTAGACAGTAATAAAAGAATTAATAGGTACACTGTACTATAAGATTGTTATATGATGTAGAAATAAATAGATTAAAAACTTGCAACACGTTAGTATAATAAATAAGTAATTTAATGTAACAAAGAAAATATCGTGTATAGATTTACTATTAAACATATCTATAAAAGGTGTATTTTTTATTTGGTATTCGCCTACCTTTCTTTTTTTTGACAGTGGAAAACTCGTCGGCTGATGGTCTGTGGGGTTAGGTGGGGTTCTCCCCTCCAGCTTCCGCCTCCCTGCCTAGACCCGAAGGTCTGGACAGGGATTCGGGAGGAGGGGCCTACCCACAAAAAAACACTGTACATCCCCTTCACGTGCCGCTAGGATGACTGGGATTAGGATTACCGGTTTGGCAGTCACAGTGCACCCTAACGGCGGCCCACCAGAGGGACCACGGCCGAGGCAGTTTGAACGTGCTCTAGACGTCCTGAGGCTAGTGGACGGCCAGGGATTTCCCGTCCTTGACCGTCACCTCAATGCGGGGGATTGAGGCGGGCATACTGCCTCCTCCTTCGCTCATTTCGTCTGCGTCGGATGAGGTCCACATGGATAGATTCCTCGCGGACCTTCTCTGCGGCCTCCTTGTGTAAAATTACCGCTTCACAGTAGGGCCTTGGCCGCCCACGACCTCTCACTGACCAGCACGGACTTTATTACGCTGGACAGGGAGAGGTTACCCCCGATAGTGCCCAACAACACAGTGTGTCGCTGCGCAGCCCACGCTCCACACACCGCTAATAGGATCAGTTGTGTGATGTCCTCCGCAGTAGGGTAAGGTCAGGCACAGTGTTACACGGGGTATAATGTTACAATGCACATATTTCTGTCTCTGTCTTTTAGTTTTATGATGTTGGTATACACGTTGTACCGTGCTTAAAAAGTAACAAACAAAAAAAGGTATTTAAGTGATTAAACGACGAAAAAATCATTTCAAAATTTTTAATTTATTTCGGGACGTATTGTATTAAGGTAAGTGATGATGTTTTTCTTTATTTAATGTATATTTAGCTACAAATTATCGTTTAGTAGTTTGTTGTAAACATCAACCAACAAACATCAACAACCTTAAATACTCATTCGATTTTTTTATTTGGTTTGCATCTACGGGACACTGTGTTACGGGGCTGTGTGACACTGTATCAGTCAGCCCCAATTAACATATTTTTGTACTATTTAAAGGTATTAAAAGAAAATGGTGCGAAATCGTAAGAGGAAGACGGATTACTTACGGTCTTCATAGTAAAAAAGATATGGCAGAAGCGATTCTGATGGTTGAAAGTGGTGTTAGTCTTCGAAAAGCAGGAAATGAAAAGCATTTTAATTTTATGACATTGCAAAGATATGTTCAAAAGAAGAAAAAATGTTCGGAGCAAGAAGCCGGACACATTACGACTTACTCCAAATTATGCCGATAGAGTCGTATTCAGTTTTTCTATTCTTTTTATGTGGTAACATTGTGCCCCTTAAAATGTAACAGACATCCCCAGATACGGGGCTGAGTGTTACAATCGATTGATTTAGATTAGTGCAATTTAAATTAAGTAGTTGTTAATAATGTTAATGTTTGAGTTATTTTAATTGAAGAGAGATTGTTAAAGTTTATTTCCATGCCAAAAACAAGCTAATTAAAACAATATTTTTGTCACTATATTCTAGTTTATTTTTTTGTAACACTGTAGCACCTTACCCTACCACACTCATGGCACACCGGAGTTGGCTCTCTCCTGGCGATTTTATGCAAATACCGTCCGAAGCATCGATGACTGGACAGTACCTGCACAAGCTGGAAGGAGAGGACACCGTGATTTCGCTCCAACCAGTCCCTTTAAACCGGCCGGAGCGCCTCTAGTGTGCGGAGTCCATTTGAGCATTTTCCATGGACTCCGCCCACTTCTCGATGAGGGTCTCCCGCGCTACCCGCCGGGTCCCCGTCACTTTCTCTAAACAAAGACGCTCGTCACGCGCCCTCGCCTCCATCCGCTTGGCGTAAACAAACGCCAAGACTTCTGCTTCAAGCTTCCAAGGCGGAGTTCCTGCGACGGCATAGGCGATGGTCCTGTACCCTCTGATGGCTCGGGCCGCCACTATCCTCTGCGCTTTGTGCAGATGCACCTAGTTTCATGGGGTCGAGGGCCTCTTGCCACAGAATAAATAATAGTAACTACCATTTACGCTTCAGCCGAAACCTATGAACAACTCACCTCTTCTCATGAAAAGTGTTCAATCTCAGAATAAACTAACTTTCAATCGAGAGTGTTTTGTAATTTTAATAATTTATAAAAACGTAATGATGATATTTTACAATAGTTAAATCCTTTCAATTCGAAAATAACATTACTTTGTTTGCTATTTCGAAAGCGAAGTAATAAAAAATAGTTAGCACTTTATTCTGAAACTATAAGAACTATACGGTTGAAACTTGGTAAGTAGATGTATTCTGTGAATCGCATTAAGATTCTCATACAAAAATAGAAAAAAAGCAATAAATTTCGGGGGTCCCCCTTACTTAGAACTGAAACTAAAAAAAAATTTTTTCATCAAACCCATACGTGAGGAGTATCTATGGATAGGTCTTCAAAAATGATATTGAGGTTTCTAATATAACTTTTTTCTAAACTGAATAGTTTACGCGAAAGACACTTCCAAAGTGGTAAAATGTGTGTATATAAAACTAAAAAAAATATATGATGTACATTAATTACCATGCAAACTTCCACCGAAAATTGGTTTAAACGAGATCTAGTAAGTCGTCAAAATACGTCATAAAGTACGGAACTCTTCGTGCGCGAGTCCGACACGCACTTGGCCGGTTTTTTAGAATAAAACTTTTGAAAATTAAATTATTTTGTTTTTAGTTTTGTTACAGTTTGTAGTTATGCTGATAAATTTTACCTGCTCTAGTGAAACATTAGGTATATCAAGAAAACTGTATAACTAATTTTGAGATTGCACAGTCTTTAAGAGAAAAATCATAATTACCCGGTTTTGTGGGTACAGTTTTCAAGAGAAACCGAGTGTGAACTTCACTCAAACTTTGACGTTTTTGCGAGAAAACTTTGCAAAATCGCGTCAATGTAAAACTAATATTATACTCGTAGCAGTGATTTTTGGAAATAGATTTTTTGACACTATTCAGGAGATTCAACATTTATGTATTCATAAGTAAGTATCTCGATTTCTCAAATTTTCAGATATTATACACTTTTTATGAGAAGAGACGTTGAACACCTGTGAGTCCTGTCATGTGACACTCCATTAGGTGCGAAAATTGATAATTAAAATTCTTTTATTTTAACGTCCCCCTAGCTAGGTCCGCTAAGGAACTCTATTGGCTAATTTTCACACTGCTCCGCTCCGGTCTATCTTATTTTAGTGGGGCCTGGTTGAGGTTTTCCTCTCTCTCCCAGTAACACTTCGACCCATCGGGATCTTTTGTGCAAAAAGGTCTAGCTCCTCTCCGCCTCCATGTAGTATCAATCCAAAGCCTCTGCACCAAAGCGCAGACATGCGGAGTGGAGAGGAGAATCGTCGTTTTCAACCATTATGACGATAGAGGAAGGGATAAGACGAATTCTTTTTGAAAATGTTCAAATAATTTTTAACTCAAATTTTGTTGCGAACAAATTACGAATTCAAATGTTGAAAAAATTTCCACGAGCAGGATTTGAACCTGCACACTTCTGACATACCGCGTCAGGTGCTCTTCCAATTGAGCCATCGTGGTTCTAACCAGCCCGCCGAAGTTATTTAACACTTTTTACTTTGAAAGCCAAAGGCGCCCATTCAATGTCAACGACTACCGTCACTAACATCCGATCATAATATTTTTACAAATATTAAAGATCAGTTAAGAAGTAAGCAAGCTATTTATAAAATGTTCAAATAATTTTTAACGCAAATTTTGTTGCGAACAAATTACAAAAACACAAATTTTAAAAAAAAATCCACGAGCAGGATTTGAACCTGCACCCTTCTGACATACCGAAAGGTTATTATGATCGGATGTTAGTGACGGTAGTCGTTGACATTGAATGGGCGCCTTTGGCTTTCAAAGTAAAAAGTGTTGAATAATTTTGGCGGGCTGGTTAGAACCACGATGGCTCAATTGGAAGAGCACCTGACCCGGTATGTCAGAAGGGTGCAGGTTCAAATCTTGTTCGTGGAAATTTTTTCAACATTTGAATTCTTTTTGGTTGTTTACTACACATCTCCGCTTTGGTGTGGTCCGCCCTCAGTCTACGCCACGCCAATGTCAGTAGTTAGTACCATTGTTGCTAAGTCCACTAACAAACAGCTTGCAGAGGTAAGTACCTTGTAGTAGGTACTATATCTTTGACGCAAGAAAAAAAGCATATTATTTTCACAACCGTTGCTAGGAATATGGCAGGAACGATTTCTATAAATCATCATCATCAGCTTATTTTATGTCCCCACTGCAGGAGCACGAGCCTTTCCTATGGATGGATAGGGAGAACGGGCCATAAACCACCACGCGGGCCCAGTGCGGATTGGTGGTTGTTAACGACTGCTAATGCAGCCGGGACCAACGGCTTAACGTGCCTTCCGCAGCACGGAGAAGCTCGAGATAATAATTTTTTGGTCACACATCCGATAACCGGCCTTTGCGAAAGTTGCTTAACCTCAGCACTCGCAGACCTGGCGCGTCAAACACTGCGTCATCGAGCTCCTCGACCTTCTCCTTTCTATAAATAATATATAATATACAATTTTATAAATATTATTACGAGTATCGACTATACCTACGTATCGTACCTATCGAGGTACAGTCAGCAGAAAAGTCGCTGATAACTTACTCTACAGGCGCCCGTCAACATCTAGTCTAACGTGGTACAGTGTCAGCGGCTCCACAGGTGGCTACTGACTTCTAACTAGTTACGATGGGAGGCTTAAAGATATTGATATTCAGTAATTGACACCGTAAGGTTGGAATTGATGGCTGACAGTTTGATAGGCTTTTGTGTGATATCAGCAGTTATCAGGAACACCGTTTTTATGTTAAAGGGCCACAATTAAATTCAATTGAAAATGTTCACTTTTATTTTAGTAACATGAACGTAAGTAATTAAATGCTAATTAGAACGTCGTAAAATTTGCAATTACTTTTATATTATCGGCATTAAAACTAAGGCATCCGTGTCTAAGGCAGCTGCCCCACCGCGCCGGCAAGTAAGCGACGAACTATCGACTATTTTCTCGCTCAAGAAACGTACAATACATATATAGATCCTGTGTCGATAAAAGAGATGCATATATTATAATAATAGTTGATCGCTGACTGCATGTTCACACTGCCGGCGAGTACTCGCTTTACTAGTTTGCCGCTGCGCGACACTCGCTCAGCGATACTCGCTTGGCGGTCAGGGTGCCAAGTGCGAGTTTCATTTCGCCATTCGATTACATTAACGAAAACGAGAATTTATATAACAAAGTTTTAACTCTTCTCGTATGTCGCCAGGAGGCGCTGCTTTAATACCATACTAATTTTCGTATTCGTAAACGTAATCGAATGAATACGGACAGTAAACAAAACTCATACTATGATCAGGGTGCCAAGTGCGAGTTTCATTCGCCATTCGTTAACGTTTACGTAAACGAGAATTTGTATGGCATAATGTTAACTCTTCTCGTATTTTGGTTTTCGTAAACGTATTCGAATTAATACGGATAGTAAACAAACTCACACTAGACACCCTGGTGCCGATCATTCGCCGAGCGACCAACCAGTGGTCATTTCTATCTAGAGTGTCCGCACTGAGTGCTAGGGATAGCTAACATACATAATGAATTCAGAACAATTATTTGAACATTTTGAACTATCATTAATGTCTAGTTCAGACGACAACGATGATGTATGTTATAATAGAAATTGTGTAGTAGCAGCGGCAGTTCTGAAAAAACGGAAGAAAAAAGGAATATTTTGAAAAGAGAATTTGGATGCAAAATATAAATTATTTCAGTAGAGAATACAGTGAGTTTAAAATATTCAACGAGTTGTCAAATGAAGATTTTCGTACATATTTAAGAATGACAAGACAACATAAAATAATAACGAGATGTACGTTTCTCTTAAATATACCGTAACTCTGTTTCTTAAATGTATAAAATCGACGTGATCGACGTTACAAAGTCACGATGATTTTTCTTGTGTAACTGAAACGACAGTCACGGCGATTGACAAATAACGACTTTGCTCATGTCTACAGGACTAGCCCATCGCACAAGAACACTCGCTTATAGCCCATCGACAAAACTATCGGAATTACAACTCGCTTGTCGCTGCTCGCCAACTCACTTCTAGTTTCTAGCTCTACTCGCTACTCGCTCATCGCCGGCGGTGGGACACCTGCCTAAATCTACTTAGCGCCTACATATAAAAGGCACCTCAAACTGTGCTAAGTTGGATATGTATAATAATTATACACATTTTTTTTATTTAAAATGAATGTCTTAATAGTCCAATGCTTTTTCTTTTTAATAAAATTCGTATTAGTGCGTGCCAACATTGAAGAAGGTAAGGTCAGGTTTACCTATCGCTAAACTATTGCAACAATTTCGCATCATTATAATATCTTCATTAGCTTACTACGTGTATCTACTTTATTAGTAATGCAGAAAGAAAAGTTAAATGTCTATAAATTTTGTTTTTACTGATTACCCAAGTAAAAAATGCCTTTAGATGTTATAAGAGAGTCATAAAAAGGTTAATGCTTTGTTATCTGGTCATATTATGTACTTGAAAATGATCAATAAGTCTTAAAACTAATAGTTTATTATTACAACCTGGGAGCCGCTGAAAAGAAAAGAGAGAGTAGACTTGTGCTACAAGAGCATATAGTTCCAGGATCATAAAGTTGTCGTAGACTTTTGAGTAAGTTCTGGAAAGGCTATTGCAATGCGAAAGTGAGATCTAAAGGTTTAGTTTTTAACTTTGATGCAACCATATGGTCATGAATTGTTGAAATCGCTAATAAGTTATTTCTAAAATCTATCTTAAACCTTTAGATTGTATTCGAGTTAGCTAGGCAAACAAATTAGGACTGAGTAGTAAAAACCCAAAACCATAACTAATTGTTTAGGAGCTGAAGGCATGATTAAAGTACTAAAATAATAATTTAAAGCTTTAGAAGCATTCTCAAAACAATGTCAGTTGTCTCCGCGACTTCAAAGCAGCATTACGTTACGATTGTAGCAACTAACTGCTCAACCACGGTAATAATATCTACAGTATTGTAATAACTCGGCCCTATCTTTGAAATAAATGCCTACAGCCGCGCGGTACGTAAACACGCACTAGGGCTGGGCGTATATTTTCTTTGGCTGGGCTGCCCACCTACAACAGTATTTTAATTACATCTGCCTACTTTGAGTTTCTTTCTATCTAGTTTTGTGAATGTATTTTGTGATTGTAAATATGAAAAAATTATTCCTAAAAACAATTTAAGCATTATTTCGTTAAATATTGTTTTGTCAACGTCACACAAACGTCAATTTGAATTTGAGAAAAAGAGACAAAACAATGATGATTAACTAAATAAATGAATAAGGGGGTATATTTTTTATTTAAACAAATAAAATACGTTGTGAATGAAATAGGAAGTGTTCTATAAAAAAAATTGTTTTTTGATTAGTTTAAAAAATGAAAATCAATCAATCGTTTAATTCAATAATGTTTCCAAAAACCTACAACCCCGAGGTTTTAACACGAGCGTACCTACCGTATGTATCATAAACGAACCGCCTACCTAGTTTACTCGTGTATCACTTTATTTATAGTCTTACGTAAGTACCTTTCGGAGTTTCAAGGTAATCTAAAAATGTTATATCTGGGGGCGTTATTGATGAATTCATGCAACCAAAAACAGCACAATATATTCTACTATTGATCCTCGCCATAACTTATTTTAGTCAAAACAATCGCTTACTGTTTAAAAAACAACACGCCCCGCGGCTAGTCACTGCGGCACATTCGCGACTGTTGCATGCCGAGCGCATGCCGAGACCCGAGCGCGTAGGTATAGCTCACGCTTCGTCCGTTTGTGTGAAGTTACACTACTGTTAGATATTATTACCGTGGCTCAACGGTTGTTTTCGCGACTAAGGATAATGCACACTACGCCGCTGATGGATTTAATTTGATAACTGCTAAACTGGATTTTTTTTCAAACACTGCGGACCTTCCGACACTAGGCAAACATCTATTATTTAATAATAGTGCACTACTTTTAGGTTTGTTTTTGTATTCATTCGCTAACACCAACAGTGGCCATTGTTTGTGAATAAATGGGACAGCCCGTTTTGTGAATAAACCACACAACAAAAAGTAGTGCCAATTATTAAATAAATACTATGGATGCTTTCCTGTTGTCGGACGTTACGCAATGTTTAAAAATGATCCGGTCCGTTAGTAATTGTCAAATTATCAATTGGTGGCGCTAAGGTGCCTTACCCTTCGCCTTAAACTACCTACTCCTGGCGATAACCTTAAATCTGCGAAAACAACCTTGTCGTTTTAAGTAGCTCCGCGAGATTACCTTTAGCTCTTATTTTGGCAAATATTAGGAACTTTTTAGCTTACAGTTCTGAAAAGGTTAATCTTAATACTTTCTAGTAATATCCCAATGACAGCCATACATTTTATTCCTTGAAATAAATAAAAAATCGAAACAAAAAGCAATAATTTAATTTAAAAAGGCATAATTAAGTTACAAGTGCTATATGATTTAAAATATATATTGTTTACATTAATAGAAGTTTTACTCTAATGCGATTTACCACCAACCATCTAATTTAATAATTTTTATTACAGTAAAATATCTTGAAAATGTTTAACTTACGAAAGGCCCGCCTCGTATACAGCACTATTATCCTAAACTGTCACGATAAAGTGCCAGTCGCATTATGTTTTTAATTTTTCCTGACTTCAGCAAGCTACTTTATATTTTGTATGGATACAACAATTAATTATCTAGCCATTTTAAATCTTGGTGAAATGACAGGGGATAGCGCCATTATATTTCTGTGTAAAAAAAACTTTCATAGAAACATTTTAAAACTCCAGAATCCTGGAAAGGCATTTATTCATGTCCATCAAAAAGGTTTTAAGTTATCATAGATTTACATCCAAATCTAATTTAAAATTTAACAGCTACATTTCATGGTTATATTAACGTTAAATTTAGGTTGTGTAGGTTTTATTTGGGATCTGTTTAATTAGTTCTAAAGGTTCTGGATTTGAGCTATAGGTTTTGCTGTAGCTCTTAGAAAGGTTCTAAAACGAGGGCCCTTTTTGCACTCAGGAGGTTAGTATAAGGTAAATATAACATTACTGAGCTGTTATGACTTACGCGCAAATTTCCATACTTACATAGGTTTTAACCCTTTCAAAACCTTTCTAAAACCTAAAATGTTACTTGGGTAATGCTGCCACAAGCATGAAAATAGCGACACGGTAAGCTAATATAAGCTAAGATAATATGAAGACAGTTAATGTCACAACTTAGTATCGAAGTAAGTACTTAGTGAACACCGAAGACATTTATTTACTATCTAGTAATTTTTATGAACCGATAATCTACAGCATACCTATACCTAAAGTGTTAATTTGATCATTATTGATTAAGGTAAAGAAATTCAAAGAACTCGCGGCGACGGATATGGTTCAAAATGGATTTACTTTCCTGATGAAGACGGTAATCTACATTATGTTAATTTGACTGATACTTTCGATCAAACGTTGTCTGCAAGAATGGATTTGGAACTCGATTTCAAATTATACTCAAAGTAGGTGTACTTATATATGAATGTAGTTTTAAAATTGTTTGCGTGAATATTTAAGTTTTATTGTCATAGAGCTCAGCGCCGGCCCTAGGGTAAAGCGAGCGGAGTTTGATCTAGGCGCTTGCATAATGGTACGTTTACACGCTTGCCAAGTCTCGACAAGCATCCACAAACACAAGCGTGTGAACGGGTTGTTTGGCGTGACTTGCATGAGCTTGCAAGAGCTTGTCGCTGATCCGGACCACTGTCGGTTTTTGAACACAGACCAAAGGAAGCTTGCGGCAAGCGCTTGCGACGTATTTACACGTTGGCGCGTGTTTAGTGTCGCTATTGCATTTGATAGTTACTTGTTGCGGTTTAGCTATGAATTTTTAACATCCACCATCTTCTCGGCCGAACTTTTCGCTTCCTTTGTTTTCGTTTATATTTTAAATAAAAAATATATCAAACTAAATGCTAGCGCCGAAACAACTTCGACGTCCGTAACATCCCCGTCTACCATGCTTGCCTGTCTGAAACACACTAACGCACTCGCAAGCGTGTAAATGACACTCAAGCGTTTGTCAAAGGGGACGTTTGCCAAGTCTCGGCAAGCGTGTAAACGTACCATAAGAATAAATTCTTATGGCGCTTGGTAACCAGGGGCGCCAAAATGCTAAACGCGAAACAATTTCAAGTATAATTTTGTTGCCTCCTTTTGAGATGAATGAGTTATATCGTGTTTTATTTCAATTCTCGCTTTACCGCCTGATTAAGGAGTAGGGCCCGGCGCTGCATAGAGCACCATACCATAGTAGAATGACCATACTCTGTATTGGTATGTACTTTGGTGTACAATTTTGCTATTTATGATTAATGGATAATATTATAATTTTGATGCGAACAAATTACAATTTGAAAAAAGACAAAGTGTTGAAAAAACCACATAACCATAATCATAAATATGGCTTGCCTTATTCTTAACTGATCTTTAATATCTAAATATTAAGATCGGATGTTGATGATAGTTGTCGACATTGAATAGGGCTCCTTTGGCTTACAGAATAAGAGTAGATAGTGTTGATTATTTTCGGCGATTTGGATAAAGCCACGATAGCATAGTTGGTAGTGCACCTGACCCGGCATGTCATGGGGTGCGGATTCGAATCCCGCTTGTGGAATTTTTCAACATATTGTCTTTTATAAATTTGCTATTTAATTAAATATTTATTACGGGTTCTTTTCAAATTCCAGGAGACGGCAACATGTGATTGATTTGGATGATTTTGCAGCACCATTAGAAACGTCCATGAATCCGATAATGAATGGTATACTTTCAGGCGTACCTATTAAAATAATCACTCATGGTTGGTTGTCGTCAGCAGAGGAAAATGCTGTAATGAGTATAGCAAATGCATATTTATCAAAAAAAGAAGTTAACGTTATTACTGTTGACTGGAGCCGTTATTCCATGAATATCATTTATACCCAAGTGGCTTCTCAGACAAGAGAAATTGGGTCAAAAGTCGCAAGATTCATAAATTCACTAGTGAAGCGTTATAAGAACATATCTGGAGATCAAATACACCTTATTGGTCATAGCCTTGGGGCACATGTCATGGGAGTTGCTGGTTTTAAAACTTTAGTTACGATTGGCCGCATTACGGGTTAGTACATTAAACGGGTATTGGATTGGCGTTTTTTAGTTATTTCCTCCAATATGTCAGCAGGGGCAAGGGGCAGTGGAACTACGTGTGAAGTTGACTCTGGCGGCTAGATATTTGCCCCTAATCCTGATATAGGTACAACCAGGTAATCCACAAGTTGTTTAAAACACGAAATATTGAATAGAAGGAAGGAAATTATTATTTTTTATTAGGTAGGTATACCTAATAAAAAATAATAATTTTCACGCAAATACAAAATATTGAATGTACACTGGAGTCTAATGAAGAGCGACCCTGTATTTCAGGATTCCAGGACTCACCCGAGGATCAACGAGTATGTTATAATAGTTCTTTAAGTACCAATTCAGACAAATATTAAATTTCAGGTCTCGACCCTGCATTACCACGTTTTGATAATGTTCAATTACTAAAAACAAGGTTAGATTTTATGGATGCAAATTTTGTGGACGTGATTCATACTTGCGGCGGTATTCTTGGATTCCGGGATGCTATAGGCACAGCTGACTTTTATCCAAACAACGGGACACCTCCGCAACCTGGATGCAGCTATTTTAAAGATATATTTACAATGGGTAATTAATTATTACTACCTTTGACAGTACTTTCACAGTCTTCGGGTGTTGATGACGGAGACATAAAACAGTCATTACGGGAGCGATTCTTTTGCCGCCTGAGAAAAGCACCTAACAGTCTTTTATCGGGTGGCAATAAGACGCGTGCCTCTAATGGCTGGGTTATGCCTTTGCTCACATACTCCTTTGGCATACTAAGATGGACTCAGACCGGATTGGACGCCTTGGATAGAAGAGTCCGTCAAATGCTCACGACTTCCAGAATGCTACACCCGCGCTCATCTGTTATGAGGCTGTACATCCCGCGGAGATGAGGGGGTCGCGGCTTTTTAAATGCCAAGGACCTACATAACCGTGAGATGTGCAGTCTCAGGGATTATTTACTTAACAGTGCGTGATGCATTTGGATGTCGTGGCAGTTGATAGACACTTTACGCCGCGTTTCTTGGTAACAGCAAATTAGCGCAAACCAGTGGTGCTAAGCACTCTCGATCGCAGGGAAATATGGAAGAGCAAGGTGCTACACGGGCGCTACTATCGGGCTCTAACTGGGCCTGATGTAGATTTGCCTGTGATACTCTTTGTTCAAACCACCGAGGCAATTCTTTCGTCTTCTTCGTTCGTCGTCGTGATTCGTCTTTTTCTGAATAGACTGGCATTCTCGTCATAATTTAGTTAGCTAATGTTGAATTATTGATTTTCAGACGCATGCAGCCATGGGCGATCTCACAAATATTTCGCAGAATCAATAATAAACCCAGAGGCTTTCCCTGCCTATAGTTGCAACACTTTGACGAGTGATTTTAAAAATGCGTGCCATCAAAACGGTTACATGGGTGAAGGAGCAAATTTGAAAGCCAGAGGAATATTGTATTCGATTACGAACTCACAAGAACCATTTGGCAGGGGCCAACCTAAGTAATTTCTAATAATAACAACAATGATCCAGACAGACATCCAGAAAACAAAAGAAACCGAACACGGAATTGAAGTAAAGCAATTTTGCATTTCTAATGGCATAATTAGCTTATAATATAACTTAGCTTTACAAGTTCAGCAGCTTCAAATGCATTTTCAAAATAAATTGATTATAGGTCCTAGTTCTGGGATTATGATAATCGGTGTATCATCTGGCGCATGTATGTTTAATAAAAAAATCATATATAAAACGAGGCACTGTTTATTCTATTTTTTTAAATCATGGGTGTTCGCGCCAGAAACTGTCTCATTCGCTCGTTCACTCAATCACTCATCGACAAAAAGATACGCTACACAAGCCGACGCGACGGCGCGGCGCGCGGCGGAGGGTATGTTGTGTTGCTTGACCGTGCGTGACCGGAAGGTTTGAGCTCTCCGCTCAAACCTTCTGGATTATCTCGTTCGATAGCCTACCGGCCGGTACTTAACCGCTTTTATAGTGCATTCGGCTCAAATATTCAATTGCGTGGTTGAAATCCCCTTCATAAAGTGCGTGTGCGCGTGTGTGTTGTGTGCACGAACTAATACGTGATATAGTTGGAAACAGACATTATCTAGAAGAAGAAGAAGAGACTTCTACCAGCTCGGCTCCATCCCCACGACAATTGTATCGTGGCTACGCCAACAACATCTGCTTGAGATTCCCCATAGTACCAAGTAAGTCCCATAGATCCCATTACATTCCCACGTCGCTGTACGGCATTGCCTGCCTTAGGCAGCCGATACATTCTGGTCCATTCGATCCGTTGAAGATCAGTGACTTACTCAGCTCTTAATTATGTACTCCAGTCCACTGCTCAGCACGTAATTTCAACATATTGGTCGTTCGACCCGTTCATATTAAATTTTCAAGTACCCACATTCCCATTGTACAGTCCACTCCCCATAATTTCAGCACATGATTATTATAGTAGCATTCCATTTTATTAGTACTTACGTACTATATCAGCTCCTGTTATAACATACTTATTTCTGCACGATAGTCTTTACGACGCCCAAGCTAACTTTAATATTTTTCTACCGCCCATCAAATAGATTCGTTTGCGTTAGAACTTTCCACATCTACCTCGCTGAGACTGGCTTGCGGGCGCGCGCGAAGTTCCCTATTATACCTATTCATGTGATATAAGTGTACGTACACAATTTTGTCATTGTCGGTTGCATTTATTTTGTTTTACATACTACGCATCTATTTAAAAGTTTTACCAATTTGTAATAGGTATAATACCTACTACATATCAGCTCAATTACTTTTATTTGTTTGTTTCTGTTTTCCTTTTCATTTATTGGCTAACTTACGGCGTGCGATTTGTTCATACACATAAAAAGAAAACTTACTAAATAAAGTAAAAGTGGCAAAGGCGTATACAAAGGCGAGCTTATCTATAGAAGAAATTTCCTCCAGCCTTTTATTTTTTTATCGCTTATCGGCACATCTTGCTTGCGCTTTTTTATACACATACGTTTCCCACCTCTGGGCAATAAATATACAGCGTGTTGCATCTAAGTAACTACTATTAATTGATTTTTTATTTTTTTATTTCGGTTATCAGCTCATTCGGCGATATACATACGTTTGCCCACATGTGGACTATATACAGCGTGTTTCATCTAGGTATTTAATATATTAAGTTTTTATTTACTTTCAGTTTTCAGCTCATTTAGCGTATACTAATACGTTCAAGCACCTGTACCCTATATACCAAGGCTGGCCAATACATTTTCCAGGTGGGCAAAATTTCATGGACTGCCGCGGCGCCCGGGTCAAATACCAATTCATAATATTATACATATCCATATATATATGAATTGGTATTTGGCCATTGCGCGCCGCGCCGGCTAGCTGGCCGACCAAAGTGCTGGCGGGCAAATTCAAATACCTTGGCGGGCCACCTTATGGCCCGCGGGCCTGGGTTTGGCCAGCCTTGCTATATACTATATAGAGTGATCACCTTTTAAATATTTTTTATTACTGCGTTTTAATATTATTTTTTTTTTCTCTCTCTCACTTTTGACACATCGTTTACACAATGCCGACCAAGTCACAAGCCGCCCCTGCTCACTTTAAGGGACCTCATCACCTACCTGGAGGAGCACGCACGGCACGCACGCTGTGTGGAGACAGAGTTCTCCAACCCAGCCCTTTCTCAGCCCATTCAGCCCCAACCCGGCCCTTTCCGTGGCTGCTCCTCCGCTCCATCGCCTCACCGTAGCACAAAGTCAGCACATGCCGTTCTACTCGGCGTTACAGCCGAACCGCACGTCATCACCAAACTCGGCGCCTTATTGCCCATACTGCAAAGCCAAAGAGCATAAACTTATAGCGTGCCCACAGTACAGTCCCTGCCAACACAAGGCAGATGAGATTTTGTACAGGCACACTAACGCTGCCAGCGCTGCCTCGGCCCACACTACGAGAACGAGTGCAAGTCGATGAGGGCATGCAAAGAGTATGGAAACTCTGACCACCACACATCCCTCCACAGACCAGTCGACCCAGCGCTCTCATCAGCCCAAACCTGAGGGAGCAGCCGAGGCAGCGTCCGGTACACAGCACGCAGCATGTATCCGCCCATGCGATACAGTCCACCTCCGCTCACATCAGCCCACCCAGCTCGCCGAGTAGGCCCCGCGAACGCCATCAGCAACTATGACAGGGGATTTTTAGCTAGTTTCATTAGCATTTACATTGCTTACATTACCGCATTCAAATGCCGACGTTGAAAGGGTGTTGTTTAATGAAATTTTAAAAAATAAACTAAGGAATAAAATGAACTTGGACTCTTTAAATTCGAACAATTTTAACAAGACTTGCCATACATACGAAATTCCCCGAGATATTATTAATAAAATTGGTAAAAAAGAAATGTAGGTACACATTTCAATTAAAAAAGTCGGCTGAAAGTCATCGTGAACAACCATCCACTTCAACGGCGGCAGAACAAGGAGAAGAAAATACACGGCAGCTGTACAGATGACAGTGAAGATGACTGGATATAGATTTAAAATAATTTTATTATTTCAAGTCCATTAAAATTATTAGCACTATTTTTGAAAATCCATATTATCCAAAGTGCTAGACTTTTTCAGATGTCATCATTAAGCACCTATTTGTGGTATTGTGTTGGCAACCCTACCAATGACAAATTAGTTCTTACCTCCGTATATGTGTTCTGTGGTTCTTACGATACACAAATTGAGATAAACAATTATTATTAACCTGCCCTAAAACTAGACTGGCAAAATCATAACGAGAGCCATCTTACAAGAAATTGAATTGAGATAAACAATTTTCAACTAATTTTAAACATCAGCATTCTCTTAAATTTTCACATAAAATTTTGAATATCGTGTACCTACCTACCTAAGACCTACCTATACAAAATAATGAATCGAAAAAGAAACGTCAATTATATAAAACCCGAGGACCCAGAGTTTTTGAAGGTGTTAAAGAGGCAAGCTGGTTATGACGATAAAAACCACAAATTTGATGAACTCAACAATGCTGAAGAAGACTTTGTAGACGATGAAGAAAGTGAGAAACCACAAGTAGTAGTTCTAAAACAGGGTGACCTCACTGCAGAAGAAGCAGAGAATGAACAAAAAGAAATTGAGAGGGTTGAAGCAGAAACCAAAGCTGATTTATCACTAAGAGTTTTGTTCAAGTCCAAACAAAAGTCAAGTACGCAAACGAAAACAAATAAAAGGAGAAAAAGTGAAGATACCAAAAAGAATAATAAGAAACGCCCACTGTTGTCATTTAATGATGAAGAACATGAAGAAGACTAGTTTCAATTATTTATAGGATAGATTTAAAAGGTTAAGACTCAATAAACTGTTTTATCATAAAAAAATATTATTTTATTAATATGAATACAAGGCATGGTGTAAAAATATTACTGAGCTTAGTTAAATTTTCAGAACATTTGATGAAATTGTATCTAGTAAAAATATTATATTGAAGCTTTTAGTACTTAATTGTAATATTTGTATGTAGTCCAACAGTTACATGAGGTAATTTACTTTTTACTTAAGGTATTACTGGTTACACTTTGCCACTGTCTTCCAAGATATTCCTTTTTTTTAGTTTTCCTCTTGAACCATTAGATGCCAATAGAAGATCATTCTGTCGATATGAAAGTGACACATCAGGGTCATTTTCATACTCTAGTAATTTCCGCAGCAAAAACTTTCTTTCTTCTTTAACTATAAGTATACTCTCTTGTATTTTTGCTACCTCATCACACAAAGCTGCATTCTCCTAGAAAAATAAAGATTAATAAACTTATCTGTGTGTAATGCTTATAATATTTCGTGCCAGATGAACTCAAATCAAATCATTTATCGCATAATATCACATTTCAATAAATAAGATGGAATATTTAGGCAAGTATTCATGTGACACCCTGCAAGGGCACATCAACAGCATCAGAGGGCTATCTTATTATAAAAGTACTTATCTAATTTTAGTTAAAAAAAATCTCTGCTATTAATAAAGGTAATGGATTTATTAAATGCATCAAAAAACATACACCACATGTCCTCCCATTTGATAAGCTGTTTATATCTTAAATGGTATTTATAGTTATGTCTGTTTGTTGCTAAACTAACAATTTTAAACAAGTTAATGGAACAAATAAAATAGAAAAAAATAAGTATAATAATTATTTAACATGTCATAGGTATTAAAATTAAAATACCTAATTAGAATTAAATAACAATATTACAAATAGAAATAAGTTTATTTAAAAACACAAATGTTGAAAAAATGTTGCGTTAAAAATTATTTGAACATTTATAAGTTTATTTAAATTTATTGTTAAAAAATTCATTAAAATTTTAATAACATTTACTAATTGGAAACAATTTGAATTGCTTATTATATTGCAAGGGTTTTTCTACGTTCTTTATTTGAGGTATATGGTTATAAATTTTTATTGACGTGATGTGAGGGCTCGAGGACACTAATCCCAAATTTATTCAGATGTCTATTATTTTATTTTACACTTGTAATTGGTGTGTAAAATTCTAAATGTTTTCTGACAAATTTACATGATTCAAGGATGAAAGTGGGGCCTACAAGATTCCATTTGGTCTATATTCGTCAGTATTCTTATGTACTTCTTTTGCAATACAAATAACTTAATAAAATACCACCAGAAGAGTTTTCCTACAAAATTACACCACACGAGATTTTTGAATGCACATATGCATAATAGGCAAAGATGTTGAATGAAAGCGCATAAATGAAAGAGGAAATTTTATTTACTATTTTTTGTACGTGCTGTTTCCATGTCAAATGTGTATCAAGCTCTATTCCTAACAGAGTAGCAGAATTTACAGTTTCTAGTTTTTTGTTTTTATAACTGTATGATATTTGTAACAGAGTTTTTTGATATGGTTTAAATTGGATGATTTTAGTTTTACTAAGGTTAAGTTGCAAATTTGGTGATTCTAGGCAGTTTATTGTTTTTTCTAATGTAAAGTTCAATTTAGTTTCCAATTCTATAGTATCACAGCAAGGGATCAAAACAGAAATGTCATCAGCAAAAAGTACACAGAGCTCGTCCAGTATACTTGGAAGGCTGTTAATGTAGATAAGAAATAGAATGCATCCCAAAACGCTTCTCTGTGGGATTGAGCCAGTAGCATGAATTGCATCAGATCTAGTGTGCGTAATTTTTCCTGTCTCGAAGTTGGTATTTTCAATTTCTACGTATTGGTAATGGTTATCTAGGTAAGATTTGAACCAATTGTGAGCAACTCCTCTAATCTCTGTTTGATTCAGTTTATTTAAAAGAGTTCTATAACAAACCTTATGATAAGCTTTACTCACATCGAGTAAAAGGCCTACTGCATACTTTTTGCAATTAGTTTCGTCCATGATGTTTTTTAAGTATTTATAAATTGCCAAGGTAGTGGAGTGATTTTTCTAAAGCCATTTTGGTTTACATGTAATATTTTATATTTTTCATAGAACAAATAAAAGACATTTTACTATTGCGGTTTCAAATATTTTGGCTGGTGTTGGTAGGCAGGCTATAAGTCGGTAATTATTAATGTTGGTAAGGACTAATTCTTATTTGTGGACAGGTTTAATTACATATATTTTTAAAGCATCAGGGAATATACCGTCAGAAAAAGAAATCAGCACAACTTTTTATCAAGGTAGGTGGTATCTCATCTATACCCAAGGATGTTTTATTTTTAAGGTTTTTCATTATGGTATTTATTTCTTTATGTTCCACCGGACTTAAGAAGAAAGTATTTTCGATAGCTTTTGTTGATGGTGTTAATATTAAATTATTTGAATCTGTGTGTAAATTTCCAATAGAGGCGAAAAACGTATTAAATGAATTAGCTACAACTTAAGGGCCGCGTAATGTTTTAAGTTGTACATGCAAACTAGACAACTAAGATACAATCCTTTACAAAATGTAATGAAACAGTTGCTGTACAGATTTGTACTACACATGAAATACAGTTTAAAATAATATATTACTCACTAAGAGTAGGCTTTTGATTCTTATTTTAATAAATTTGTACTTAGTCCGATAGCGCTTATTTTGCTTTTCACTTATAATATTGTTCATAATTTGCATTTGTTTCTTTTTGAAAAACTATTTCAGGAAACCAAATTGCTTGTTTGGTCTTTTTTGTATTTTTAGTCTTGACAGTTGACGGGTATGTTCCGATATGCACTCATAGATAAAGGTAATAGACGTGTGTCGCTCTTTAGGGAACCGACTCAGTGTTCCGAAACATGAAACTGATACGAATGTTCCGGAACAGTTGCCTAGTATAAAATGTTTCATTTGAAACTCGCTCACTGCGGCCGACGAGGCGACGAGAGCGACGCGGCGACGAGCCGCATCCGTTAAGCTAGCGTACACATGGTCGATTTCACGTTTCTTGTTATGCCATCTTTTAGAGCGTAATTAGTGCAAACACGAAATAATTAGTGCCTCTTTAGTTTAAGAAATACAGACCTTTTTTGGTGTGTACGCTGGCATCACGATCAAGCTTGCGTACACGTGATCGTTCTCGAAAACTACTTATATTATAGCAACGAAATTAACACACACATTTAGAGCCTAAGTAGAGCCCCCGCTATGCAAAATTTCATAAGGATTGCTCTTAAAGGAACGGAGATATTGAACAAGACTTGTGAATGACATTTCGAGCTGGCGTCTATTTAGCGTACCCATAATAGTGCTTAAGAAAGCGAACTTCTCATTTTATGATTGTTATATGTTGTTTTAGAGCGTGAAATTCTAACTCTGTCAGTAGAAATAGTTTATGTGAATTCGCAGTAGAACTATGTAAAAAAAAAATGTACAGTCCTAGGAACAAATGTGTGGTCATACAGTCGCACATAAAAGTAATATTATTAGTGACATATCATATTACATAGAATTAGAGAGATATCGTAACTTTTTATAAAGTAAGTTTATTGGTTTAGCCGATTAGCAGTTCTCAAACTTCTTTTGAATACTACTCTTAAGTCTGCTGGTTATACTGTGATGTCGCTAAATTCTATAAAAAAATTAATTCCAATATTGTTGAATTGAGTAGAATGAATATATCTGCATGAGTGCGAGTTAAATTATTATTTATTATTTATATCATTACTCATTAACATCTGATTCTATTAACAAACAAACAAAATATTGTAATAAAATATATATAACTTGTTAAAAAAAACACTTTGACACTGGCTAAATGTGCTAAAATAATGAAAAAAAATAGAGTATAACCGCGTAGGTATTATGTTTTTTTTATTTTTTTTAATTTATTATTTGGACAGTCAACAAAAACATATACTAGCAATAACAATGATACTGTTACAAACATAAGCCTTATCTAAGCATAGTTTTCAATTAAAGACAGCCACGGCATGCGTTGTGGACTTATTAAATCATTAATAAAGCTAATCTAATTAATCTAAAATCTAATAAAATATTAAGTACATTAAAACTATAGATACTAAAGATACTAAAGGTATGTTTTTTCTTAATTGGTCGCTCGCTTCTATATTAATATTTCTCGTTTTGTGATTTGTGTGCCGTCAGCCTTCAATTTATTATGTAAGTTTACAACATTATATAGTCGTGTATATCATATTATTAATTTTATGTCATCTCATTTCATTATTAGTTCTTGGAATTACTTTAACTTTCTCAACTGTCATCTTGGTTTCGAATTAACCATACCTAGCTATATTGTAACTATTCCGTCTTGTTACAAAACGTGAACTAAATATTGTACTAGGTGTAGATCTAGCTTTAAACTTAGGACTAACGAAAACGTTATTACTAAATCAAGTTTATCCCTAGTTCGTCGACTATCTACCTACTTAACAGTAGGTAGGTACTATAAAATGTCATCTCTTTTTCTTGTTGTTCCATCCGTTTCCTTACGTGACAAAAACATGTTTGTTTGTACATGTTACGGTAATTGTAATTTATTGAAATTTATTATTATTACCGGTCATTGTTAATAAATAAAAAGATTGACGGTAAAAGTAATGAATTTATTATTATTTTTTACCGGTTATTATTAATAATTACACCTTACTTTTGCTAAATGTAAAATAATTACAAAAATGACGTTCGCCAATTCAACTTTTAGCAGCAAAGTATACAATAAATTACCAAAGCTCATTAAAACTCACAAGTTGCCAAAATTTAGGATTGGCTCAAAGAAAAATGTTTTTATAGTATCCAAGAATACCTATCTCTACATTATGTCATCATTATGTTAATGTCCGTCATTATGTTATTTGTGATTAAGTCGTTATATTCGTGAATACACTTGTAAAAGTAGAATTAATTGTTAGCAATAAGACACTTATAATACTTATCTACATGTAACCTTTTCCTTTACGCAATAAAGTACTTACTTACTTACTTACGTAAAGTTGTATCTAACAGTCAATTAAAAAAGAAATTTCCATTTTGCTGGCGCTACGCCGACCGCTGCGCTGCCGGCCGTGGCACGCTAGCTAAAACTGTGTGATTATTTGTTACGATATTTCAAAATATGTAATTCTTTATAACTCATGATCATGCAGTGTTACAATTATTTCTTGAACATTTCTTTAAAGTGCATTTTTTCGTATTGAAATAGTGTGGAGTTTTATTGGGATATTGTTTCTAGATTTGATTTTAAGTTCGGTAACTTTATTAAGTACACGGGCTAAGTGGATAGGTACAGTATTCACTATACCATAGAGCTATCTGAGTAGCCTGGTAGGCATTTTGATTAGTTAGTTTACGTTTGTATGGTTTATGATATTATTAAAAATATATAAAAGAGACTACGATAATTAACGATCTAATCTCCTGCTAGATTAGTTTTTGGTTTTATTGCAGTATTTCTAAAACAACTTTAAACGTATAGAAAACACTTATGAACTTGTCTGTACTTCTAGTATGAACAGAACTTTACATATTTTTATTACATAGTTCCACTGCGAATTCACATAAACTATTTCTACTGACAGAGTCAGAATTTCACGCTCTAAAACAACATATAACAATCATAAAAAGAGAAGCTCGCTTTCTTAAGCACTAATATGGGTACGCTAAATAGACGCCAGTTAGAAATGTCATTTACAAGTCTTGTTCAATATCTCCGTTCCTTTAAGAGCAATCCTTATGAAATTTTGCATAGCGGGGGCTCTAATTAGGCTCTAAATGTGTGTGTAAATTATATAAGTAGTTTTTGAGAACGATCACGTGTACGCCAGCTTGATCGTGATGCCAGCGTACACACTAAAAAAGGTCTGTATTTCTAAAACTAAAGAGGCACTAATTATTTCGTGTTTGCACTAATTACGCTCTAATTACGCTCTAAAAGAAGAACAAGAAACGTGAAATCGACCATGTGTACGCTAGCTAAACGGACGCGACGAGCCGTCACACTGAACGACAAGAGCGAGTGATGAGAGAGAAGCGAAAGCGAACTTCGCGTGCAACAGTGTACGTGTTGTTGTGGAAGAGTGACTGAAATAACGATATAATGATAAGAGTGCCGGCCTAACTCTAAATAGCCGTCGAACGACTTTAAAAGACGATAGAGTCTCCAAAATACTTTTTTTAAATTTTAATATGTATTGTAGAGTGTACATACTTGTATGTGACAATCAGTGTATATAAAATCGATTTTTAACCCAGATAAACCTACCGTCCTATATGTAGGACAGTGAAAATAATTATTTTTATCTAACTACCCATGCAAGCTATTGATTTCAGTTGTCGTGTTTCGAAGTAAGGTTATAGTGCTGTGTTATATAAAAATTATAATACAAAATCTAGCAAAGGAAAATTTATAATTATTTTACTGAAAAGTGAGTACTTACAGTGAAGATCAACAATGGCGAGAAAGAGGTACGTATTTTTTTTATTTATTTAAATCTTGGTTTGAAATTTTATGTTTGCTGTGTTCTAAAGAGTATTAAAATTATTTTTGGTAAAAAAATATTATGTTATACTTTGTAAAATTATAATAAATTGCTTCTAAACAAAGGTGTTCTACATATAGGACAGTAGGATAATAAGGATAATATTTTTTGTTTCTAGGCAGCTTACCGCGCATGAGATTTTAGATGCTTTGGAAGACGCTTCCGATAATGAAGGTGGTAACAAAGAGGTTGCAATATGTATTCTTCCACCTCCTGTTGACCCTGGTTGCTGCACTGATGAAGATTCAGGGGAAGAAGATAACGTAACAGTGAATAACTTGCCAAGGAATATTTTGCTTCAACCTGCCGAAATCTATAGTCAAGAAGACGATCCCATTAGTGACACTGAAGAAGAGCCTAACGAGAGTCGACCTAAACGTAAAAAGACCTATGCGTGGAGGAAAAAGGACATAGAAACATCTCCAGTAGATTGGCCAGAACTTCAAGGAGCTTTTCAAGAAAAACTTCCTATTGAGTGGTTCGAAAATTTTATGGACGAAGATATCATTTCTTTACTGGTCTCAGAGAGTAATAAGTTTGCTGTAAAGAAAAACATGCCAGGAGACATTACTATTGAAGAAATGAAATGTTTTATTGGTGTATTGTTGGTTAGTGGTTATGCATGGCTACCGCGAAGAAGAATGTACTGGGAAAACTCCCCTGATTCAAAGAATGAGCTAGTTAGTTCAGCTATGTCAAGGGATAGATTTGACTTTATTTTTCGCCATCTTCATGTCAATGATGACCTCGATGTCCATGACAAATTTACAAAAATACGCCCACTTGTAACAAAGCTCAATGAGAAGTTTTTAGAGTTTGCTCCAGTCGAAGAATATTACAGCGTAGATGAGGCTATGATTCCATACTATGGTAGACATGGCTGTAAGCAACATATAAAAGGTAAGCCAATCCGGTATGGTTTCAAGTCATGGGTTGGTGCTACACGACTGGGGTATGTTTTATGGATGGAGCCTTATCAAGGTGCCACAACTATGTGTGATCCAAAATACAAAGATCTTGGTTTGGGTGCTAGTGTAGTGCTCACCTTTTGTGATGTTTTGATTTCACGTGGTTTCGACATTCCATATCATATTGTTTTTGATAACTTCTTCACGGGGACGCCTTTGTTGGAAGAGATATCTAAGAAGGGCCTTCGTTGTACTGGCACAATTCGGGAAAATAGAACACATAAATGTCCACTAATTTCATCAAAGGAATTGAAGAAAAAAGACCGAGGTGCATTGGATTTCAGAACCACACATGACAACAAATTCATAATAGCTAAGTGGAATGATAACAATATATTTAGCATCGCCTCAAATTCTGTCGGAATAAGTCCTATGTTACCTGCAAAGCGATTCTCTCAAAAAGAAAAAAGAAACATATTCGTCGACGAGCCAAATATGGTAAGAATTTACAACAAAAATATGGGAGGAGTCGACCGTTCTGATGAGAATATTTCTCACTATCGTATTGGCATAAGAGGTAAAAAATGGTATATGCCATTGCTTACACACATGATTGATCTGTGTGAGCATAATGCTTGGCAACTTTATAAAACAAACCATGGAAAACTTGACCATCTTGGTTTTCGCAGGAGGGTTGCAACAGCTTTGATTGAGTCGAACAGAAAAAGTGTGAAAAGAGGATCAAGTCGACCCTCTCAACATGAACATGCGGATAGCCGCAAAGACGGAAAAAATCATTTAGTTATTCCTCAAGAAAGGCAGACACGTTGCCGTCAGTGTCACAAAAAATGTTTGACTCGCTGCAGAAAATGTGATGTAGGATTGTGTGTTAAGTGTTTTGTGGAGTATCACTCATAACTGATTTTGATTTTTTATGCTTAACTCAAATTTGTAACCTTTTCTTTACGTTTTGAATACTTTTAGTAATGTTTTCGTACATTTTTCTTAAATAAATGTCTCATTTTAACTATATTGATATTTTACATTACCTACCACCTATTATCCTACTGTCCTATATATAGGACAGGCTTTTCCGGAAAAGCCTACAATCCGATATTTTATTAAATATTTATTCATGTATTTTAGAGGTAGTTTAACTAAATAAAACTTTTTTTTTATATATTTTAAGAAAAAAATGGTTTTAGGCTTATCTGGGTTAAATACGCCAGCTACCAACATGTTATTAGATAAACTAGCTGTCAGTCCTAAGCCTGAAAAAGTACCTATGAAGGAAAATCGATTTAATTCTTTGTTATAAGATATTCAATAAACAAAAAAGTTCATTATAATAAAAAAGTCGACGTGGTTTCAGTTGAAGTTCCACATCTGATACAAATCTGCGGGAATATTATGTTACTCTGTAAAATGTTTAAATAATTTTTAACGCAAATTTTGTTGCGAACAAATTACAAACACACAAATGTTGAAAAAATTTCCACGAGAAGGATTTGAACCTGCACCCTTCTGACATTCCTTCATTCATTTGTTTCATTTGTTAATGACGGTAGTTGTTGACATTGAATAGGCGCCTTTAGCTTTTAAAGTAAAAAGTAAATAGTGTTGAATAATTTCGGCGGGCTGGTTAGAACCACGATAGCTCAATTGGAAGAGCACCTGACCCGGAATGTCAGAAGGGTGCAGGTTCAAATCCTGCTCGTGGAAATTTTTTCAACATTTGTGTGTTTTTTTTTATGTTACTCTGTTTCAAAAAACTCAATGTTCCAATTGTTCCAAATGAAACATATCACTGATTTGGAACATCGTACTGTTGCAGATGCAAATGTTTCAATCTTTTTAGGGATACGTTTTTCCCCCGACTAAAAGGTAATACTCATGTAATACTGTCGTATGCACTGCGAGCACTGTAATGTAAGATGTGACGTCAATTTAGTATACTGCGAAGCCGTTCCTTTATACTAGTTGCTGTTTCAAACGGAACGCAGTCCAATATACTGACATCAATGCCTGTCATTGTCACATGTGATTTCTGGACGCTGTTGACGTTGGACTTCCGTGATCAAAGTAGTCTTGTGCTTAATCGGACACTTTTCGGCTTAGTACTATACTAGTACACCTTATTAGTACTAATAGACGAAGTAACTATTTATTACCTTATCTGTGCTAATAGTACCTAACAGTAGTACCTAATACTACTACCTAATAGTTTGCTACTTATCTAACCGAGACTCTCAAACAGGAGGAACCGAAAAACTGAACAACATGTATAGTACTTTCATGGTTCCATAACGCAGATCAATTCTTTTTTGTAGGTAACGTAGGATCTTAATTTTTCAAATTTCCAAATGCAATTATTCGAAAGATTTTTTCTATTTCTATGTAAGTTTCCAAATAAGCCTGAATTTAAAAGCAGCAGACTTAAATTAAAACAAACATGTCAATATACAGGTATGTACCGAACTCCAGAATGATATCATACAAACGAACAGCGAAATATACCTAATGCTGTCAAGGTTTATAATAAACTGCCCTCTGAAGCTAAATCTTTGAATGATGCAAAGTTCTTTAATGCGTTAAATGTGTTAATCGAAGTGTCCATATAGTTTAATAGTAGTTTATGCAACTGTCATATAATGAAGGGTATTAAAACACGAGTGTGAGTTTATGAAACGAGCGCAGCGAGTTTCATAATAGTAACGAGTGTTTTAATACCCGTGTTATATGCAGTTGCATACACTACTTTATCTTCACTAATGCAATTAGTCAAACAACAAGAGTAAAAGCTGACAATAGTTTATTTATAATAATTGTTCAAATTTTGGATGGTACAATTTTGAAAGTTAATGTTAATTACCAACCAAACCAATCCATCCACCATCCAATAACCAATGAGAGCGCAGCTGCGCGCGCAGGGCCAATCAGGAGCGAGCGCGCGCTGTTCTTTTTTTATTCAATTGGCACAAGATCTTACCAAAGAGTTTTGTGTATGTAAGTTTAGTAGTTTCGACGAAGTTTTCACGTATAACCCAACTGTTTTCAAGAGCCAGCCTAATATCAAAATTTTATACAACTTGTATGAGGATTTTGACATAAGGCTCGCCAGGTTAATTGGTCGCGTTTTATTGATGTTATAATGAGATTTTACGATATCGATGTGGATATTATACCATCATGTGAAATTGCTTAAATTGAGTGTTTTGTTGTCTGTGCTATAACAGTAGTAATTATAAGTCAAGTATTGGAAACATAAGAAGAATGTTACAACATTAGTGTAGATAAAAGAGTTTATGGAATAAAAAACGTAATGTTATAGAAGTAAATTCTACGGTGTAGGTGTTGTTATTTCTGTCAGAAATTAACTATTATTTTGCTGCTTATAATGTTGTATTAATTTAATAGATATTTTATTTTGATTTTTTGATTTTTTTATCATCAGTTATGTGTTTGCCACTGGTGTCACCTTCCTGCTTCATAAGTCCGGTAATACCACGGAGCCGAAGAACTACAGACCCATAACGTGCTTGCCTACATTATACAAGTTCCTTACATCCATTCTGAGAGAAAAAAATAATTCGCACATTGTTGCAAACAATATATAAGAATATATATAATATAGAAGTATGGAAGAGCAAAGAATTGAACTGGCTACGCTGCGGTGACCTCTTTGGTGAAACTGAAGGTTTTGTTTGTGCAATTGCTAATGAAGTTAGCAAGACGAACAACTACCGGAAGTATATCCTGAAGGACGGTACGGTCGACATATTATGTCGGGCATGTCGCCGTCCTGGAGAATCTCTCAGGCATATTATTTCCGGTTGTTCTCATCTTGCTAACGGCGAGTATTTGCACAGACACAACCTAGTAGCCAAGATCATTCATCAGCAACTAGCTCTTCAATACGGCTTTGTTGAGTCTGAAGTGCCGTACTACAAGTACGCACCGGCGCCCGTTCTTGAAAATTGTCGTGCATTGCTCTATTGGGACCGGTCAATCATCACGGACAGGACTATTGTTGCCAATAAGCCTGATATCGTGGTGGTAGACCGGTCTTAACGTCAGGCGGTGCTTGTTGACATCACCATCCCGCATGACGAGAACCTCGTGAAAGCTGAGAAGGACAAACTCGGCAAGTACCTTGACTTGGCTCACGAGGTGACCGCCATGTGGAATGTTGATTCGACGATCATTGTTCCGATAGTCGTTTCAGCGAACGGTTTGATAGCGAAGAGCCTCGACCAACACCTTAAGAGGCTCTCGCTTGATGGTTGGATCGAGGGTCAGATTCAGAAACCAATACTGCTTGACACGCACGTATTGTCAGGAGGTACCTTACTCTGCAGCCCTGACCACCGGTAGCTTGGGCCCTGCCCCGCTGCTGGTGGTATTCTAGGATTAGGTTTTTATATGTTTTATTGTTTTAATATTAAAATATTGTAAAAATCTAGTTTTAAGAAAGAAAATAAATAAAGGAGATAATAAAAATAATATATTTTTTTTTTATATTTTTAAATGTTTTATTTTGTTTTTAAAAAATATTTAAAAGTGTAAATTTATGTATGAGAAAAATAAATAAGGAGGATAATAATAAAGCTTATTTTTCGTAAGTTGGATGGATATACAGATAATGCACTTCAACTTCTTTTCGAGATTAAGTTCACTTTTAGGAAATACTTATACAATAGTTGGAATCCTTTTGCCTACTAGCACAACTTATAACACGGCAGTTGCTGTACATTTAGTTAGGAAACTAGGTGTATCACAGCTAAAAAAATTGAGACGATAAGTTACGGAAATTAACCTTCTTACTACAACTTTTGTTGCGTTGTTAAGCAACAAAAGTTGTAGTAAGAAGGTTAATTTCCGTAACTTATCGTCTCAATTTTTTTAGCTGTGATACACCTAGTTTCCTAACTAAATGTACAGCAACTTCTTACTACAACTTTTGTTGCGTTGCTAAGCAACAAAAGTTGTAGTAAGAAAGGTGCGGAGAGGGGGAGAGAAAACTGTCAAATGGCATACGGGAACCATAGACACTTGGTTTTTTTTTTTCAATTTGTTGATGGCTTTGTGCGATTAGCACATTTAGCCAGTGTCAAAGTAATTTTTCTAACAAGTAATACATAAATAAACAATATTTATTTTCTGTATGATGATGATGAATGATAATAGAAATGAGAAATGATATACCACCCAACCCCTCGAGTATCTCAGTAAAGATGTGGGGCTTTACTAAGTCCTCGGGCGGACTTCTTGAGAGAATTTGAAAAGTGACGTTGCACTGTTTTGTTTCATTTGCTAACACTCATGCACACTCACGAACACTTAACGGTTAATGATCCACCATTATTTCACATTAATATTCGACATAACACAAATTTTAGAAAATAAAACAAAACCGCAGACATGACTCTTCACTTTCCCGCCAAGAAGTCGACACTTGGTTGAAATATTTTATTCATAGACTTTTTTTTTTTGGTGATGGCTTTGTGCGATTAGCACATTTAGCCAGTGTCAAAGTAATTTTTCTAACAAGTAATACATAAATAAACAATATTTCTTTTCTGTAGGATGATGATGAATGATAATAGAAATGAGAGTATCTCAGTAAAGATGTGGGGCTTTACTAAGTCCTCGGGCGGACTTCTCGAGAGAATTTGAAAAGTGACGTTGCACTGTTTTGTTTCATTTGCCAACACTCATGCACACTCACGAACACTTAACGGTTAATAATCCACCATTATTTCACATTAATATTCGATATAACACAAATTTTAGAAAATAAAACAAAACCGCAGACATGACTCTTCACTTTCCCGCCAAGAAGTCCATTCATAGACTAGGTACCGGCTCGCGCCGGTGCTAAATACCAATAAAAAGCCAACCA
Source organism: Eudonia mercurella (assembly GCA_963082485.1). Classification (NCBI taxonomy): domain Eukaryota; kingdom Metazoa; phylum Arthropoda; class Insecta; order Lepidoptera; family Crambidae; genus Eudonia; species Eudonia mercurella. The sequence goes on from OY720032.1 coordinate 8,513,145, forward strand.
CCACCGCTTTTTATTTTCTAGATTTTTTTTCATTTTTGGAAGGCAACGGAGTTTACTCTGTTAAGACTAATATTTATAATATAATATATTGTGCAAGTTTTATAATCTACTAAAGCTATTGTTCCTGAGTGATGGATGCATGAAGCTGGAAATGGATGGCAGATGATATCAATCTTAAAAAAAGGCCATCTATTAGGTACCTTTTTAAATATTTCTACTGCTTGATTTGTCGGCAAAATGGCGTCACTGGCTTAGATCGAATGAATCCACATAAATTTTCCTTCTATGCACCGTTCATTCAATTGTGGCTATGTCCGACACTATCAACCTACCTATCTATCTATTTACCGGCATCTCGAAAATATTAAATTAAGTTTGGTATTAATTCAACGGAGAAGCATTTATTAAAATGCTTTGATTTTTTTAAAGTTAAAATGACCGGAATAACAGAATTTAAGCATTTATTTCCAATCGATAGTATTCAGAAAGTATGTGAGTTATTTGAAGAGCAATTGCGCAGTGAAAAAGATCCAGATCTTGCATTGTTTTCAATAATAGTCGGCGCTGTTGAGAATAACCTTACAAATATAAAAAATAGCGATAAAGATGTAAATTTATCCACTAATAAATTTGTAAAAATGAAATTCCCGTCTGTTGAATGGGATGAGGTGAAGTCGCTGTACGAGAGATTCGTATCTTTGATGCGTGGAGGTGTTGATAATAAATTGTTAAGCGGTGAATTTGCTACTAGAGATTTAGTGAAACGCGTTGCTGATATTGTGTGGAACTCCTTGACACGCAGCTACTACAAAGATCGTGCACATCTACAATCCATTTACACCTTTTTGACTGGTAACAAGCTCGATTGTTTTGGTGTAGCATTTGCGGTAACCGCCGGCTGCCAAGTTTTGGGGAAACGGGATGTCCACTTAGCATTATCTGAAGATCACGCCTGGGTAGTGTTTGGAAAGGAAGGTGTAGAAACTGCAGAGGTAAATTCATTCTTTAAAATGCAATACTGAAGTGCAATTGAATCATTTGAATAAAGACTTATAAAATATAAATATTGTAATATATTGTTGTTGATACTGCAATATCGTGGAACCAACAGTGGTTAATACCGTGGAACTTGGTAGTGATCAGTTTTACAGGACAGCGAAAAAACCTGTTATATTCTTTATTACTACATTGTTGTCCAATTAAACTATAAATATATTTAAAGATTTAGCTACTTTAGCACACAAGATGATGTCAATGGCTATTTAGAACCTATAAGTGCATAGTCCCAATCTTGATTTTTTTGTAGTTCCACATTATTAGCTGTTGGTTACACAGTATTACAGTTTCAACAACGATATGTAAATATTCTTTATAAATTTATATCTACTTTATTGTATAAATATTTAGCTGTAGCTCTTTTAAATAAAAATAATTTTCAATCTACATAAGGTTACATGGCATGGTAAAGGAAATGAAGATAAAAGGGGACGCTCAGTTGGAGATGGAGTGTCAGCTCACTCATGGCTGTATGTAGCAGGAAAACCAGTTGTATGCACTCGCATTATGGAACTTGCAGCCTTAGTGTCATCAATCAATCCTACGTTGACTCCAACTATTGATGTACATGAAGTAGCACAAATGCAGCATAGACTATTATGGCTTCTTTATGATAATGGTAATTTTTATTGATTGAATCATTTATTGCAATTTTTTAGTCTTAAATGAAAATTAATTAACAGTTATTATTAATTAATTTTCATTTAAGACCAAAAATCTGAAATGATCTTGATACCAATAAAAAATAATGAAATAAATAATGAATAATTATTATTATTTCAGGTCATTTAGATGCTTATCCTATGGCTCTTGGGAATCTAGGAGACCTAGATGAATATATGAAGATATCAAATAGTCCAGATGATACCCAAGATTCATCACTACCTCAGACATTTGGAACCTCAAGGCCAGACTCAGCAGGTCTCTATACTCAGGCAATTCGTTCATCCCGTACACATTATGATGACAGGCATGTGTACCCATACACATTTCAAGGGGGATACTATCATCGTCATAAAATGTACAAGGAAGCATTTCATGCATGGGCCTGTGCTGGAGATGTTATAAGAAAGTTTGTATTTTTTTTTCTAATCTAATTTTACAGCTTTGATTTACTCAACTCAAGTTTTACTTAACAAGTATACAGGGTGGTCCAAATAGTGTCGTCAATCCATTTTAAACAGATTCCTTACATCCAGGGGTATCCAAAAATACCCCATGTATGTTCCCCGATTTTTCGTGGTTTAAAAGTTATTAATAATTTTGGTGTGAATGTTAAAATAATTTTTAACTCAAATTTTGTTGCAAACAAATTACAAAAACCACGATAGCTCAATTGGAAGAGCACCTGACCCGGAATGTCAGAAGGGTGCAGGTTCAAATCCTGCTCATGGAAATTTTTTCAACATTTGTGTTTTTGTAATTTGTTCGCAACAAAATTTGCGTTAAAAAAAAATTATTTTAACATTTATAAATAGCTTGCCCACTTCTTAACTGATTTTATTTATCTTTAATATTTGTAAAAATATTATGATCGGATGTTAGTGACGGTAGTTGTTGACATTGAATGGGCGCCTTTGGCTTTCAAAGTAAAAAGTGTTGAATAATTTCGGCGGGCTGGTTAGAACCACAATAGCTTAATTGGAAGAGCACCTGACCCGGAATGTCAGAAGGGTGCAGGTTCAAATCCTGCTTGTGGAAATTTTTTCAACATTTGTGTTTTTGTATTTTAGTGTGATTTCAGGGTTTTTCGGTCGGATTGGCTTAAAAAATTTAAAAGTAGTTTTTGGTGGCTCATTCGGATATTTTTTTTATGTATGATTGATTATTCTCATTTAGTGAACTTTCACACATAAAATAATCAGCTTCTTAACATTAATGAAATTAATAAAAAAAAAAATTAAGATAGAAAATACTTTCAGTAAGGAAAACAAATCAGTGACACTACATAAAAATCAAAATTGAAATCAATTGACTATTGGTAATTTTGCTAACTTTTTTGATGTTATTTAAGGGTTTTAGTAAAATGATCAATAATAAATAAAATCAATTTGTTTTACAGTAGAAGTGTCTGCCTTCTACTTCAATACACAGTCTACAACATTTTAAAAATTATGTTTCAGCCTTCGAAAAGCGCTTAAATTTAGTCTTATTATTGTTTCACTTTCTCTTAATTTTTGTCTGAGCTCTTCTTCGGAGTTCAATTCGCGAGCATAAACGATCTCTTTGTAATAGCCCCAAATAAAAAAATCGATTGGGTTCAAGTCTGGGGAGCAAGCAGGCCATTCAATTGCCACTAATCCACCTTCCTGGGAAAGCTTCATTTTGATGCTCCCTTAATTGTCTTGCATAATGGCAAGAAGCACCGTAATTTTAAGGTATAATCCTTCTTCTTGTCTCTAGGCACAAAACAATATACAGGACTAGAAGACGCACTTTCGACACAATTGCAATACAATATCAACCTTCAGTGCGCGCCAATGTGACGATATTCGATTTCATAAAATTTCCGCCTCTGTACCTTTGAATGCCGATTTCAGTGAAAAATAGCCCATTAAGTACTACTTTTTTAGTGTTACTATGAAAGATTAAAGTCTGACAAAGATTTTAAAATTACTTTAAAGCTATAAAATGTCTTTTTTCGATTTTTAATTTAAAGTGGAAAGTTCAACTCTTACTCGCACGAACATAATTTTTCGAAATTGAATAATTTTTATGTTACTTTCATTAATGTTATTTTTGTTTTTTTGTTTTGTTTTGTTTTGTTTTATGTGTGAAAGTTCACTAAATGAGAATAATCATACATAAAAAAATATCCAAAAAAGCCACCAAAAACTACTTTTACATTTTTTAAGCCGATCCAACCGAAAAACCTTAAAATCACACTAAAAAAATTAATAACTCTTAAACCATGAAAAGGTCGCGGGAAGCCGCTGGATGCGAGCAGCACAAAACCGGTCGTTGTGGAGATCCTTGGGGGAGGCCTTTGTCCAGCAGTGGACGTCTTTTGGCTGAGATGATGATGATGATGATGAAACCATGAAAAATCGGGGAACATATATGGGGTATTTTTGGATACCCCTGGATGTAAGGAATCTGTTTAAAATGGATTGACGTGACTATTTGGACCACCCTGTATATATAAAATGTTTAAATTTTTAATTTACTTATACTATTAACAATTTAATGTCTGCGTGTATAGTGTCTAAATAATGTTTTTTATTGCAGTTATAATTATTCCCGTGATGATGAAGAAATATACAAAGAGTTTTCTGAAATTGCTAATGAATTGATACCTCAGTTAATGAAGGCAGAGAGCTCAGGACATTCAGCTCGATCAATTTTAAAGGATCCAGAGTGCTTTGCATCACTTTTACGGTGTGTTTCCTTTGATATATATAATTGCTTAAATTAGATTAATGCTTCAGACTCCTCCAGAGTCTCTGTGTCCTAAGTGTAAAAAACCTAAATCAGCTAAATACTCTACTACAACTACCAGTTGTTAATTACTAAGCAGTTGCTTTACTTAGTAATTAACAACTGGTAGTCTGGAAGAAATCCCTCTAAAGCAATAGGACCACCAAATTTTACCTAGATACAATTTTATCTTTTTTGTTTTTTTTTAAAGCAAACTGTCAATCAGCAATCATTTGGCCACCAACCTGCCTTTTGGTGAGCGGGATGTGGCCTAAGGTGGTTCATGCTTAGACAGGAAATGCCTATTCACTATTGTAGCTATATTGTAACTATATATATAGCTCGACCGCTTAACTGAGTCCTCGCCTTAGAGAGTAGAGTAGATTAGAGTAGGTACGCAGGGCGGGAGGTAGGTAGGGCCTCTGCCTCTAGTACGAGCGTATTGCGACGCTGCGGCCGGATTTCTAGTTCATTGCGCGTTATACTACGGCAGTCATAGTCAGCAGTGATAGAAAAAACGCAATGAACTTGAAACCCGTTTGCCGCGTCGCAAGACGTCAGTAGTCGTGGTCGAGAGGTAAGGTGGTACACACGTGATAATTTTAACAAGATTCATCTGAAGATAAGCAATTATAAATATGGGTGCCTGTCTACTTAATTAGTCAATTGTATTGAGAAAAATAAAAAAATTGAATCTTTTTTTACTTCGCAGCTGTTATTTATTATAGAAGATTTGATAAGTACAATGGTTATGATATATCTTATTATCTCTTATCTTATCTTCACTTTCGAAGCAGCCATCATCAAAATCATCTGAATCGTCCTGCACGTTAATAATAAAATCAACAACATCATGTATAACGCTGTCATGTTTGCAGTATTTGTCCTCGACTTTAGTTATAGGATTAATCCATTAATTCATAAATTAATTCATTTACTGAAATTCATGAAATTTATAGAATCGTGATAATCACTGTCTACAAATCCAGTTTGGCTTCCACAATGTACGATGATCAAACGGTCTCCTTTACCGTTAAGAGAAAGCACGCTGTGTTCATCCTTTGATTGCCAACATTTTGAAACGTTATGAGACGCATTAACGTATGTTTCGTCAAGATATGTCTTCCTTCTCTACGATATTTTTAATTACTAAATACTTTAGGTATTTCCACCTCCACGATGTTATATTTGGCTGTTCCATGACGATCTGAATGGGTAGCAGGTAGGTAAAAAAAATCGGACGGTTTAAAAGTAGCTTATAATTGCTTCTCTTCAGATGAATCTTGTTAAAATTATCACGTGTGTACCACCTTACCGCCTGGCTGAGACCCCTGACGTCTTGCGATGAGGCGAGCGACAGTTCATTGCGTTATTTCTATAACCGTTGACTATGACTTCCGTTGTATAGCGCGCAATGAACTAGAAATCCGTTCGCCGCGTCGCAATTCGCTCGTGTACGTGGCAGAGGCTCTACGTACCTCCCACCCCGCGTGCTTACCGCAGGAGAGGACTCAGTTAATCGGTCTAGCTTATAGCATAGTGAATGCAAAATTCAAAAATAATAAAAATTGTAACTATTTTTTAATAATTTTCATGTACATTGTTCATTGTTGTATTGTTGCGAATAAATAATAACCTATCTATCCAACATTTTAACCCAGTAACATTTTGTGGAATTAGTAAATAAATTTTAAAACTATCGTAACTGGTATGCTTAATTAAAATTTAATAATAAAACTTTATTTAAGTGTGTACATTTTACAAGATTCTAATTAAAATTATGTATTTGCAGGTTTTATGATGGTATCTGCAAATGGGAAGAAGGTAGCCAGACACCAATCCTTCATATTGGATGGGCAAAGCCCTTAGTAGGTACCATTTCCAAATTTGATGCTGAAGTCCGAGCCCAGGTAAACATTATTTGTAGTCCAGATTCAGGTGAACATAAGGAAGAGCCAAGTGAGTCTTCAACTTCAGACAAAAAAGAGGAGCTCGAAAGTAATGACAATGATAAATGGAATAACAATGCTGATAATACCGAAATGAGTGTTAGAGAGCAACTCACAGCTGCAGTGAATAGTCGGCCGCGGGTAACTCTCTACAGTCATAAGATGGCCGCATTGAAACCTCTTCTGCTGGCTGAAAGATTAAATACTCATGCGTTACAGCTTCAGCTGACCGCGCAAAGTCAGCTGCAGCGCCCTCTAGCCCCAGCGAAGCGACGACAAGACGATGAACAAAACCAATCAGCGCCTTCTGCGCGCGGTAAACGAGCTCGAAGGGAACGTTGAAATAACAACATTTACTAACTATTCATAATAATACGCTTTCAGTCAGACTGGTACCTGATGTACCATAAGTAGTAAGTTGATCTTAGAATAGAATCAGTATTTAAATATGCATTTACTATTATTAGATTAGATTCACAGTATTGGTATGTGATGTAAATGTGTGATGTAGTTTTTAATGAATCTCTCTGTATATTTGATTTTTTTTCAGTATTTCATAGCGAGTACTTATTTTTTAAACTGTGTTATAATAAGGTATATGATACCTTCTAATTTGCATTTTTGTAACTTTAATATCTGGGATAGAAGTCTGGGGGTCGGTTTTATCGCTGATCTGATCTGATTGGCGGACACTGAAAGGAAGGAAGTGGCGGAACTGGCCCTAAATGTTATGTGAGAAGTAATTGAAGATGACCTCTTTACAAAGCTTAAATGTAATGTACCTAAATTTAAATTTTATTGTAACTTATTAGACTCACACTGAATGTACAAATATTGCCGAGTACCTATCACATAAGAGTGTGTCAAATTTTTATAGATAAGACTCCATGTTATATTTAAAAGCGTAAAAGTATATATTTATGTAAAAAAATATTAAAAAAAGAAATGTTTACTGTAAACATAATGTTCTACTTTCTACTTCAAGTATATGTTTTTTGGTTATTGTTCTATTGTCTGATCGTTAGATGTTAAACTATTCTCCATTTGTATAGAAATGTCAGTAACAATATAATTGTTGTCGCAGGTGCATTTAGTAAGCATAATCTATATTTATTAAAGCAAAATAACACTAACATACTGAAAAAAGACAGTGATGAAAAAGCGGGATTCGAACCCGCACCCCATGACAAGCTGGGTCAAGTGCATTACCAACTATGCTATCGTGGCTCTATTCAACTCGCCGAAATTAATTATTTATTTATAACATTTGGTTTTTATTACTTTTTTAAAGTTCATATGCATTTAAAATATTATATAATAGTTTTCACTTTAAGATTAATGAAATATCTGTTAAGACTACCAATCATAATAATTTTAATCATCACGGTCTATTGAGATTGCGCAACACTCAACAGAATGTTCAAAGCACCATCGTGATCATAAATACCTAAACATTTGGTAAAATAAGTCTAAGTAACACACAACTATAAGTCAACTTTTGCTATAGCTAGACCGCGTAATTGAGTCCTCGCCTGCGTTAGGTACGCGGGGCGGGAGGTACGTAGGGCCTCTGCCACGAGTATGAGCGTTTTGCGACGCGGCGAACGGTTTCTAGTACATTGCGCGCTATACTACGGCAGTCATAGTCAGCAGTGATAGAAAAAACATAATGAACTAGAAATCCGTTTGCCGCGTCGCAAGACGTCAGTAGTCGTGGTCGAGCGGGAAGGTGGTACACACGTGATAATTTTAACAAGATTCATCTGAAGATAAGCAATTATAAATACCGGTGCCTGCCTACCTAATTACTTAATTGTTTTGAGAAAAGTAAAAAAAATATCCTTTTTCTTACTTCGCAGCCTTTATTTATTATAAAAGATTTGATAAATACAATGGTAATGAACTTGTGTACTATTTATTAACACCTTAAACGCCATATGTCCGACAAACAATTGAATTTCTATTGTGTCTGGGTGTGACGGCGGTCAACGTGTTAAGCAAAAATTATCAATATAATAAATCAATCACTTGTATCCATATCAATATCACTGGAACTTGATTCTTCACTTTCGATGCAGCCATCATCAGAAACATCTGAATTGTCCTGCACGTTAATAATAAAATCAACAACATCATGTATAACGCTCTCATGTTTGTAGTATTCGTCCTTGACTTTAATTATATGATTATACAATGCCCACTTTTCTACGGAATATCCAGCAAATAATTCCTCCAACATATTTTTTTTGGTCCAGATTAGAGTCGATACTTTTTTGTGCTAACTGTCCTTTAATATCACCCCAGACCAACTCAATTGGGTTCAGGTCTAGGTAAACGCAACACTTCATGTCCATTTCTTTTTAAAAACTCGTTAATTTTGTAAATATCTTCTGTGAAATGGTTTTTAATTAATTTGAACAAGTCATCCTTTCTAAGTTTTTCATCAAAAAGCACTTCATGCTGTCGTAGCCAAACTTGCATAGCTGGCTTGGTAGAAGCCATAGTCGGCTTTTTCTCTTCTCGAACCGAATGATAAGCTGCGTTATCCATTACTATGACCGAATTTTATTGTCACCTGTTTTATTTGGATTTAAAGTGCTCCGTATACAAATCCAGTTAGACCTCCACAATGTACGATGATCAACCAATATGAGAAAGCACGCCGTGTTTATCCTTTGATTGCCAACATTTCGAAACGTTATGAGACGCATTAACATAAGTTTCGTCAAGATATAAAATATGTCTTCCTTCTCTACGATATTTTTGAATAGTATTTAGGTATTTCTACCTGCACAATGTTATATTTGACTGTTCGATTAGGAGTTTCCTTTTAGATCCGCATTTCTTAAATTTAAAACCCAGATCATGTAATAATAGTCTTAAATATTCTTTGTAGCACCTATATTTATAATTGCATATCATCAGATGAATCTTGTTAAAATTATCACGTGTGTACCACCTTACCGTCCCCAGCCCCGCGTACCTACCGCAGGCGAGGACTTAGTTACGCGGTCTAGCTATAGACTCAAAACTTTGACAGTGATTATTGACAAAAACTTACTCTTGATCTCATAAAAATAAGGTATTTTTTTACTTAAATGTACAGATATTATTGACAAAAACACGGTGGTTATTTTGATTATAAAAATGTTGATGTCTGCGTTTTCAAGAAACCACCAGGGTTGTAATATAAGTAATGCAATAAATTAATGAAGTGGTACAAAAAGGCTTATTCTAGAAACCGTAAATTTTTAAATTTGCGCCATTTGTGTCAATTGCAATCGATTTTTTTCATTATGTTTTAAATCTTATTCCATTGCATGAAAAGTTACATTGTTTATATGGTAATGCTCGTGACTGTATTTGAGAAACAAACTTTTTACAAGGTGTCGCTGCTTATCCCATATCAATTGTAGTTGACTTTTACTGGATCAAACAAATAAATAGCAAACAATTCGCACCTACTAATTAGAATGACTGCCATTCGGTAAGTGCCTGTCTGACAACCGGCGTCTCTTATGAAAATACGTTTTACGCAATAGTTTTGCAACTATAAATACAAAACGTGGTACACGTTTTACTTGACACGCAGCTTAAGAATAATAGTGCTGCGGATCTCTGCATATATTCTCTGATTCGACCACAACATGTTATGATATCCGATCCGATCCGAACCCTTTGGAAAATCTAGTAGGGGACACGCACTAGTGCGTGATGCCGTTCCCTCTAGAAAACCTCCGAAAGTGATTCGGTTCAGGAACCCTTTAAGTTTCTCGTCGCCCCCAAAAAAGCCCGGTGAAGCTGAAAATGCCGTCAGAGGCAATCAGCAAACTCAAAAAAAAAGTTATGACACCATCTATCAGTTGTTTCAGCCTTTTATAAGGGGCCCATAGACCACGACTCAGTGCCGTAATACAGATCCGTCCCTCCCTATTTTTATTGGCTTGAGCTTGATGATATGGTTTGTGAATTTTTTGGTTATTTTCGTACTAGGTATAATATTCTATGGACCTAAAGCCTACTACTATGTGTATTGCGCAAAAATATTCGTAGGCGTTCTAGCTTAACTCTCATATTTTTTGGCAGTTTACTATTATATCTTTGCAAGATATATATTTTAAACTAATGAATTTGTAATAATTTAAATTGAATTTACTTCTGTTATTGTGCATAATGATTGTTATGGATATAAAAAGATATTAGAATCATTGTACCTTTGCCAGCACATCAAGGTACATCTCTACACCACTCGGATTGTCAGCAGTACAGTTAGCAACGAAAATAGCTGAACATTTTGATACCATGTCATAGCTTTCCTAGTAGTTAACAAGCACTTGTTTTATATTTTAGTTGACAAAGTCCAAAAATGTTATTGCTTTTTTCGTTGCTGACTGTACAGATTAAAACATTCCGCTATATGTACGGATGCATTTGCAAAATACATTTTTCATTATATTACATACCCAATAACTTATTTTACTTGTTACATGTTTCTCTGCTACGTGACACAAATGTTATATTACATAATTATTGTTATAGTTGTGTTAAATTAGTAATTTTAAAAAGTTCATAGGGTACCTAATTACCAATATAAAAATAACGATATATAAATAGAACAATAATACTAGCATAAGAAAACACATTTACAAATTATGTCTTGTATAAATTATTAATCTTGTAATCAAAGCAAGCTTCAAATTTGGTTATATATTGTACGGTTTAAGGTATTGATAAAAGTAAAATATCCTTGGAAGCATCAAATTAATAGACTATTTTTGAGACAATTAAATATAGTAATTTATACTTTAAGAATTGTTTGTTCTGATTCTGATGATTTACATAAATAGTTCAGAGACGGAGTCACCGATTTTTTTAATTATAGGCTGTGCACACGAGCGGTGGCGATATAATAACAATATGATGAAAATGTTTTTGTTTAAAATTTTATAATAAATATTACTTAATTAGTATTTAAGATTTAGGAACTAATTCGTTAAGCAGAAAGAAAGTTCCAATTGGTCAAGTGTGTTTTTACCGCGTGTTTTTGTTCTGATTTGTCAAGCAATGCAAAAGTAATAATTAGTCAAGTCCCAATTTTGTTTCGATTTGCCAAGCCTTATTTTTGTTTCAACTAGTCAAGCCAATAAAAAGTTCTGAATTGTCAAATGTTTTTTTTTATTTAAACACAATTTTCACGTGACCTACGGGAGTAGGGCAGCTAGTATTTCTGTTGTCTAATAAAAAAGAAAATATTTGGCCAAGTAAATTAACAACATTTGACAATTCAGAATTTTTTATTGGCTTGACCAGTTGAAACAAAAATAAGGCTTGGCAAATCGAAACAAAATTGGGACTAATTATTACTTTTGCATTGCTTGATAAATCAGAACAAAAACACGCTGTAAAAACACACCTGACCAATTGGAACTTTCTTTCTGCTTGACGAATTAGTTCCTAAAACCGTATTTAATTATGCCAGGCCGGGCTTTACCGTACAAGCTTCAAAATTCATTATTGCATGCTAGGTTCCTTAATTGTAACACACTTCAAAAATGAAAGCGAGATCTAATTAAAAATATGCTTCTATTGCTGAAATTGTGGAATATCGTTTATGTTAAAGTAATGAGAGTGCCTAAAACATTATGCACATGGGTTATCAGCGCATCCACTCTCAATGTTGTTTTATTAATTAAATATTTTTACAGTACCTACGCATTATTTCGTATTTTTTATTATCAAATGATAAACATATCCTAAAAACACTTGTCTGAAACGTCAATGACATGAATTATAAAAAACTATTGGCCCGCTCGCGATTTTGTCTGCTTGAGAAGCCCATGATAGACCCTCATTGCAGCGTCACCTACTGGGTCTAACTGGAAATCTACACCACCCAGAGACCCATTCAAACACACAAAATAGGTCTCTGGGTGGTGAGAAACGAAAATTCGTCCAGCTGTTTAGGAGTTCAGTGACATACACACACGTAAAGTAAGTAAACTTTATTTACTATCTATTTTGAAATCGGGCTTTGGTTGGGTCCTTGGTCCCAAGTAGAGTTGGTCGCCAGGAGAGAGCCAATCCCGGAGTGCCATAAGTGTGGTGCTGCGGAGGACAGCCGATTACACCGTAGCGGTGTTTAGACCGATAACTGCGCAGCGCCACACATTGACAGGTATTGTCGGTGGGGACCTCCCAATCTACCATAGTAAAACTATGCTAGTAAATGAGAGATTACAGACGGCCTCTTTTTGCAAATCAGTGATTTCGCATAAGGAGGTGACGGTGGGGGATGGAAAATCCCTAGCCGTCGTCGTGAGCGCGTTTTCTCTGGCGGTCTGCTGCGGTTGCCACGTTGAATGGCAATGCTTAGTCTCTGACCAAGGAAAAAGCCAGCCTTTGGGTCATGGGAAGTGTCAACCAGCCGTTTGGAGATGTCATTAAACAAAACATGAGCATTCGGACCCCACGGCCCGAGGGTTTCAACCCCAAACGGCTCGAAAATATAATTACCGATAAGGTTATTATACTTTCACCGCTTGAGATTTACTGCAGCCGCAGCAGCAGCACCAGCACAGCACGCAGTGCTAGGAAGATGGGATGGCGCAAGAGTATCGACACAAGTTGCATCCCGCACTAAAGGCCTACCCAACTTCCAAGGAAATAAAGACATGCCGTCCGGTCTCTTGCCATCGTCGCGTGCCAAGCCATTGGGTTCTAATACAGCTGGAACGCCGACGGTGACAAGAGCTCGTCGGATGATGTCATTAATGTTCGCGTGCCGTGCTAAGCGGCCCGCACTACGGCTGCAAGACTGACCGTGGTGTCCGAGGCCGTTGACAACTTCGCCACAGTGACAGCGATGGGGAGAACAACAAGGAGCTCCTAGACGCAGGGAAGCAGCGAGGCGGAAAGTAGTGTCGTCGAACAAAGGACCTAAGTTTGATGACGGTAGTGCATGAAGCCAAAGACCCGACTCCCACTTGCCCACAGCCAGCAGGTGCGCACGCTCCGCAGTAGTAGCAGACGTGACAAGTAAATTATTCTATACTACTCTGCAAAGCGGCTCATCCCACCCAGAGTGTATCTGAATTCGGGCAAGCGAGTTTCCAGGCATCCATAGTCTCGGTGAAGCACGGCACATCAAAATTAATCAGTGTGGGGGCTAGGATTTTCCTGATTAATTTTTCGATGCCATGGACCGAGGATAAGAAAGCCGGTAAACTAATACTGGAAATTTTGCGGACGCCGAGGCCTCCCATGCTAATTGGAAGTGGAATTGCCAATTGTGGATTGTGCCCATGATCGGTCGTCCAAGGCCACATTTAAAATCGACGTTAAAGTATGCCGCATAATTTGTTCCATTTTATCTAAAAGATGACTGTGCATCCATAAATGGGAAGAGCGAAGGAAATATATTAAGACCAATGGAATGAAGTTCATTTTTAAGAAATTGAAGGTCATTTAAAACAGTTTCTACGTCGCCTCCCAAGGTTCCATCATCAAGATACCAAACGTTAAATTTGGAATTCAGCTGACGAATAATTGGGTGAATGGCTAAACTGAAAATCACAGGCCCGAGGGGGTCACCTTGTTGACAGCCAACAGCAGATTCCAGAAGGTTGTCCCGATACAGTCATTAGAGGGGTATCTGTAGCATTGCCAAAGGAAACTATAGATTTGGGGTATTTCTTTTTTAATTTCTATCAAAAAGGTGTCCCTATTAACAGAATTGAAGGCATTATTTAGGTCAACCTTCAGGATGACCTCTCCTTTACCAGAATTTAGGTAGGTCGACAAAGCGTGTACGGCAGCCTCACAGCCCCCTTTGGAGCCGAAACCTAGCTGCAGGGGCTGACATTTTTCCGAAACAACCTCACCATAAAATTTACAGCAAATCTTGGCTTCCATACGACGATAAGTAGTTCCCACAGTAATGGGACGAACACCGCCATCGCTTTTACGCAGGGCGCATAGATTGGCCCCATACAAAACGTCGATGATGGCCTCGTTCACCTTGCCGGAGAGCATAAGGTTAATCAGAGCCGTAAGCTTCTTCAAGAGTAACTCACCAGCAGCCCCGGCACCTGAACAGGTAAGGTCCTTAAGGTGCTGAGGAGTCGGGCCGTCGAGGCCGCCAGCAGAGCCGCTCCGGAAGGAGCAAACGGTTGTTACCAACTCTCCACCTGTAATGGTGAGGGTGTGATTATCTGAATCAGGGGGGTCGGGATATAAAGGCCATCCGCTGGGGCAGGGTGTTTGCTCTCCAGAGCTGCGAGCGTTTCTGGAGAACACTGTGCCACGCCACTACATCACTACTAAAAAGAATTCTGGCTGCTCCGCTAATGTAACTTAAATAACTTTCTTATAACCATAACTTTCGTCCGCTCCATAACAAGCTCGGTGGCCGAGTGGCTGCGACGACGCATCGTGCAACATAATGATAGAGAAATTTCAAGTTCAATCCAATTTAATGATTTTTGATTTTATGTTCATTTTTAAATTTTTAATATGTTTATATCAATCTTTACAATAATATTCTTCAAATCTTGATACCGTTACCAAATCCAAATTTCCACTATAAGTATCGGTAAGTAACGTTATTTCCATAAAAGTATTGGTAGCGGTAATGCAGGTAACGTTATCTAAAGAAATAAGTATAGTTACTTTCTTTGTTACCTAATGTGCTTTAGCCCAATCCACGTAGGTTATGTTTATTTACCAGTATAATTTGCTACCCAGGTAACGATTCCAATGATTGTAGGCAAAACGTTACTTTTCTTTTTACCGGTATCTGCGTTCCCTGCTCCTTAAGTCCCTTGCCGTTATGGGTAGAATTAAGCATTATAATATCTTTGGAGTTTTGGACCTAGTCTACCTTTCAGGGTGCATGTGTGGCATGTGGGGGATTCCCTGCCAAGTCCTATTAAGCTTAGCAACCTGGAATCCTTAATTAATTGAGATAGTACTACAGTCGTTTACGATAGAATGAGTCGTTCGGTTTTAATAAAGCTTGTTTATTAATAGTTACAATTTGCCATCCGTACGTTCTTAACAAAATATCAATAAAAATAAAATGTAATTGAAAATAACTTTAAAAAAAATAAGTATCTAGGTACTCAGAGAAGTTTATGTGTGCTAATCGTATTTGCAAACTGTAAATTTTCAAAAATAAAAAGTTTCGCCTTAATCAGGCTTTATATTACCTATGGTCAAAGAGATTCAATAGGTAATAGAGCGGCTATTAGAGACTTTTTCATATAAAAACTTTGAGCTGGGGCGCTAGTAACGCCATCTAACGTTAAGAAGCAAAACAGCGTATTAAAATCAATTAGAATAAGTTTCTACCACACGGTAGGTGTCGTTAGTACACCAGTAGGGATGTTCCGTTATGATTTCGACGTTTCGATAACTTTTATAAAGGTTAACCAAAATCAGTATAAAAAATATTGGGTCTTTACCTGTGAAATTGACGATTTTTTTCTCACACATTAACAAGTGTATTACTTCCAAAACTTAATACCATTTGTAAATATTTGTATATACATTTAATTAAGACTTATTATTAAGGCTTTAGTAATAAAAATTATTTTTAATCTTGTATCTTTATAACCTATTTTTTTTAAATTGACTCTTTTTTTAGTTGTAGTTAGCGGAATTGACCTTTTGTTTCATTGTACCTTTGAAGGTACTTGTTTTTTCTACTTATAGTCTGCTATATTTAGCTAGTGAAACAAACATGCTGGCCTTTAATTTTTAGAAAGTTAACATCAATAAATGCTAAGAAAATTTAAAAAACTTAAGTATAAAAAATATAATTAAAACAAAACTCATACAAAACGTCAATTTCATAAGTAAGGACCTAATATATAACAATAAGCAAGTGGCAATCAAGGTAGAAAATAAAATTCCGGTAAAAAAAATGAAAAATGAAAATTTAAAATCCGTATTGGCCCTTTAATCTGTCAGGTACCGTAAAACCAGACACAATTGAAAACCAATTGTTATAGGTTCACATGTGAACCTGCGGGGTATCAGACATTAAGTTTAATATAAGTAGTAATATTCTGATTCAATGATCATCGCGTCGGGGGACCGCTGAGGTATCACTTAGTTTTACTGTTCCAGTGCATAACAGTCCTCCAACGCAATGATCATTGTATCAGAATATTACTACTTATATTAAACTTACGATATAAAAATATTATATATAACATTAATCGATAAATAAAACGACATCGCTTGAACATCACTAAATCATCTAAAAGTAGTGCTTTTGCTTCTTACCACCAGAGGGCGGTATAGGGTATAGGCAAATGTTCTAGAATACTTTATTGGAAATTATTATATAGGCTGATTATTGGGTAAATACACAAAATACTAACGAAAATAAACTGTAATCACGTTCAGCCGTTTTACCATATCGGGATTTGCAATATCGCAACACGCAATTTGTCATATTTTCTGTAGATATTGTCAAATTTATTCGCGCACAAACACGACTGCATTAGAGGTCGTATCACATCAAACTGAGCGACTTGTTACCACTTGGTAATAAGTAGTGGATTACAGTGTCGATCTCTATGTCCTGTCTATAGTAAGTAGTTAAATGTCTTTGCCTATGGTTTTTGATTAGTTTCCTTGGGCTGGGGACATACCTGACGTATAAGATTGTTCTAAAATTTTGTAATATTTATATTCTCTCAGATTTGATTGATTGTTGGTGTGTGCCCTGTGCGTGTTTAACTTTCATTTAGTCAAACAACTTAGAATTATATAAAAATTAACACTGGCGTGGGATGTCTAGTTTGATACCCTTAGATAGGGTCGTTGAGTTAATAAAAAACATCACTGACGGCATTCGATGTTCTATTTGGTAAGAAAAATAAACTATCAACAATTTGTTGTAGTAGACCTTAGACCCTAATAAATTGAAAGCGTGGCAAACCTGAGCCTGCGTATTTGGCAAGATGAAGCGTGTAGTAAGTTAAGTAATATTTTACTCTACGTAATTTTAGTGACAAGTCAGATGGAGCCCGTGGGAGATACGAGTGCGGACACACTGCCTGCGATGATTGTCTTAATGTAGCAGAAGGATGTGTGCTGTGTCTAACACCTCCAAGTTCTTCCACACGCAACAAATCTGTAACTGATGATCAACTCACTAAACGAGTGAAGAGTGCTCGTGGCTTACTCAATGCTTGTCAGGAAGTGTTTAACATTGATGGTAAGTGAAAGCTAGTAGTTTTTTAATAAAAAAGTAGATCATAGCATTATTTATATTGAAAAATGCATTCCAAACAGAGACATGAACAATAACAAAACAGAACATTACCTACAGATACAGTCTAAAGTCTAAATAATTTTCTTACTTTTCTACTTACAAAAATTTTATTTGGTTATTTTCATTTCATTGCAGTGTATAAAAGGAAAAGAATCTCTGAAAAGTTAAAGATTGAAAAGGAACTGTTTCCAGAATGCATACAGGCCCCAGTAAAATATGGTAACCTAAGAAAAAGTTTATCTTCAACAAATAAAGAAAATAGATCAAAATTGTTTCTCCCGGGGGAGCATATCTCACCACCAAAACAGTTTAAAATGAAGAAATTTAACAACTCTGTAAAACAGTGGCTCAATCAAAATGAAAGTTATTCCAGAAAAGCATTCTCTGAACTAAATGTTAACCAACATAGTAATAATAGAAATTCGAATCTCAATGAAAACATAGTGAGGAGCAGAAAGAGAATACAGTCCTATTCACCAGTAAGAAAACAAAAACAAGCAAAATTAAACATAAGCAGCACACATGGTAACAAAATCATTTTTGAAAAACCAATTCTATCGAAAAACAATCTGCAGAAAAAATCTGTGCATGATGAAAGTGGAATAGTTCTCGATGATGAGTTTATTTACATAGACGATTCGCAAAGTGAAGTGATTGATAAAGATAAATTGGCTCTTTTAGCTGTGGAGGCAGCAGACAAAGAATTGTTGGAGTCAACTTCTTTGAAATCTTCGGTAAACATTCAGGATACAATAATACCTCAAACTAGTTATGTGCCACAAGAATGTAAGACTATAAGCTTACCTAGTAAAACACAAATTAATGTCCCCTTTTATAAAAAGAGTCAGCTACTGGAAACATGTACACTTTGTATAGAAAATAATGAGAAGGATTGTTTAGCTAAAAGTGCCTCAAAAAATGTGTTGATTTCCATAGAAAATAGTGATTTTGTAACTACAATCAACATATCTAACTGCGTTACCTCACCCCATGAAAAAAGAAGTTCCATGTTGGTTCAAACTGATGATGTTCAAAATGAATTGTTTAAAGCAGACACAGAAAAAGAGATTTTGAAACATGAAAGTGCTTTGTTGATGCACTGTAATGCTAGTAAAAATGAGAAGCCAATGAATCAGGACCTAATTAAAGATTCTAAGTTACAATTGGATCATAACAATGAACCAGACCATTTTAATACTCATGAAGAGATATTTTTTAATTCATCTAAATGTGAGGTTATGCCGAAAAGAAAAAATGTTATAATTGATGATTCAGATAATGATACAATTGGTGAAGAAGCAAGCCTCTTGCATGTATCTGCTGATGTTCATGTATCATGTGAATCACAGTAAGTTAATGTTACTTAAAAGATTTAATTGTTGATTTAATTGATCCTTATTTATATTATAAATGTGAAAGTTTGTTTATCATTCCATTCCATGGAACCAATTGTCATGATTATTTTTTATAGACGCAGTTCAATGAACCGAAAGTATATTTTCTCCAGGTCAATGTACCAGGAGTATGAAATTGTAAATGCTTGTTTTTTCAATTGCGTAAGCTAGTGTTACATATATAATGATATACCATATTCTAAATTTTTGATGATATCTAAAAAGTATTATTACACAATAATTTGGTATAACAAATGTTATGTCATTATTGCACTGACTGAATAATGTTTATTTTTCAGTGATTATGATATCCTTAATGAAATATATGCAGATAAATCAAAATGCAGATTGAGAAAAAGAGCCAGAGGTGCTACTCCAGACAGCAATAACTCATCAGATAAAGAAAATTGTGATCCTAATAAAGGAAGAAAAGGAAAAGACAACAAAAAGAATAAAAATTTGAAGAAATGAACACATATTTAAATCTATTTATAGTTCATTTTTCTGTACCTACCTATCATATCAGTTACTTTTAGCTGATAATTAATTGTTTGTACTATCCAGTTGCATGAACAAAATAACTTATAATAATGTTGATTCTTATCAAAAGTAACATACTATTGAAATTGATTAAAATAATTTTTGTATTTGCCCATCAATCACAAAAACGAAACTAAGATTGATTCGTGTATAATAATAATCCATTAAAAAAAATCGGACTTTAGTTTTATCATAATTATGTTTAATGTACAGTTATAAAATATATAGGTATTAGAAGTTATAAGAAACCTTTTTTAATGAACCTTACCACAGAGTAGTAGACTATACCACCCACCCTGTACAGTCATCATCATTAACATGTTTTTTTATATTAACGGGTAAGCACAGTGCCTGATCTCACCTGATGTTAAGTGATGATAAGGCCAATGATGGAAGCGCACTTCACCCGGGATCCTCAACTACTGAGGCACTGGCTATCTTATCTTTATCTGCCGGAACTCAACAATGCTACAAACATTGATGTTATGGCGACATATTTAGATAAGATGGTGGTAGCTAGCCAGGCGGACAAACAAGCCCTACCTGGCATGGCTGGGAATCGAACCCGGGACCTGTGAGTCTAAACCGGTGGCTTAGCCACACTAGACCACAGAGGCGGTTGTGTATGTAGGCAGACTTATTCCATTGTATTGAGAGTTACATTATTTACATGTCAATGTATATATTGTGTGTATATTATCATCATTGGACAATGTCTATTTCAAATTTTTGCAGATCAATGTTATTATGGTTTTAATGGCCACACAGTCATTTTGTTGTAAGAGGGCAGTTCCTGTCCTTAAAATGTGTAAACTCCGTACCCAAATACACTGTATTTAAAATTAAGCAAATAATAACACAAATATGAACAGAAGACAAAAACGTACTTACTTGTAAACAAGAAACCAAACTGCACTTAATCAGTCACTCAATATGTAGGTACTAACCACAAATTATGATATAACTGCAAGTTGTGCCTTATGAATTTACTTTTTACTTCGCAGACAAGAAAGCTTCAATCACTAATGAACGTTACGTTACTAAATAATTGTTATTGGTAGGTAGGTATTACTCAAGAAATATATTATGGTCACCCCTCGCAACGAATCCTTATGCAATATCAAAAATTTCTTTTTTAGCAATTAAAACGAATATACAGCAATGAATTGTATGTAGCCATTTAGTAGGCATGCCTACTATATGTTAGCATCTCTGGATTTTGATTTCGTTGTGATATCAGGTAAATATAGTAAATTATTGGTTTGCTAAACGTCAGGATTGAGGAGCCAAGTAATATGCGTTTGTTTACGGAAATCACTATGATTTAGTATTTCATTCATATTGTAGGCAATAGGATTTACTTCCTTCTAAATTATCATTATATCGAATATATGAATTGACCGAAAATATTCCTAAAAATGTACTCTATTGTATATGGATTGAGGAGCCACAACAAAAGTGTTGTAGTTTCTTGAATTTTAGAACTAATGTGCTCAAAATTGTAGTAGATATCCTACGTAATAGATACAAAATGATACATAATTTTCAGTAATCTACATTTAATACATTACCAGTTCTAGGTGGCTCCTCAATCTAGATGTTTAGATTGAGGAGCCACCATTGCAGTGATATAACTTTTGATGTATTTTACTACAAATTCCAGAATTTGACCTACAAAATTATCTGCATGGCTACTAAATAAGGGTGATAGCTGCCCTTAAAAATCTGGAGTGGCTCCTCAATCCAAACGGACATCCGACAAAGCAAAGACCAACATTTGAGGGATAATAGGACGCGATTGTAATTTTCTTTTAAGCTGTTTATGTGGGAAAGCCTGCGCCCAGTAGCAGCGTCCCAACGTTTATAGGCTGATGATTGTATGTATTTTTGTTTAATGTCGGTCTGGTAAAGCGGTCTCAAGCTGCTAATTCAATAACGCCTCAATGCTGTCTCGGTAGCCTGATTTGATATTAGTAGGATAATGGCACTTATAGTATTCGCCACTTTAAGCCAATGGGTTTAAAGTTGGATAAAGTTTTCTTTTCCAAAAAAAAAAAATTTGGCGTGATAGCAAGGATGGGGGTGAAGCAGGTGGTCGGTATTCTATTGTTGTCAGACTAAAATCGGTTGTTGACCCCTACTTTTAATGATTACAAAACAAAATGTCGATCAGTGGCTCTGACGAACACCGGAAAGAACCCTACTAAAAAAAAATTACAAATTCAGGGTGCCAAGTGCGAGTTTCATTCGCCATTCGATCACGATAACGAAAACGAGAATTCGTATGGCAAAATGTTAACTCCTCTGGTATGCCGCCAGGTGCTGCTTCAATGCCATACTAATTTTCGTTTTTGTAAACGTAATCGATTGCATACGGATGTTATCAAAACTCACACTAGGTACCTACCCAGGCCACAGACATTAATAGCGAAATCGAGGCCCAGGCTGTTAACAATGCAAAACGTGTGGAATAAGTAGGTACATTCACACTGCGCGCGTGGTGGTGGTTACTCTTGAAACACAATTGCAATAATCAATTTCCAATCCCAAATCTAAAAAATTCAAATGGCACTCTTAAAAGTGCTACTACTCATAATAGCGCTACATTGGAATTAAATTGCGTGGAAATTGAGTGAACAAAATATTATCGAGATGAGCGTTCCGAAATTGCGAAACTTTTCCCAATATAGATACATATTAATCGCATTGGAATTGTATTGAGATTGAGTTTGCGTCAAGAGTAGCCTACCAGGTATATGTGCGCGAACTTAGACCATTTGCGTGAAGGCTAATAGATACTTTACTATTAACAACAAATAAAATGATATTAGAAGTAATTTACTCTTTTATTAATTCGGTAAGTATTACACAACAGACATTATGTAGGAGATATCACCACCAGCCGCCTCCGCGCCTCCACCCGCTGCCTAACCAGCCACCATGGCCTCCACCTGAAACATTGTAACTCTTGTCACAATATAAGGAGACGTAGAACGACAACCTCTAATCATCAGCTCATTTTATGTCCCCACTGCAGAAGCACGAGCCCCTATGGATGGAAAGGGAGAACGGGCCATAAACCACGATGTGGGCCTGGTGCGGATTGGTGGTTGTTAACGACTGCTAATGCAGCCGGGACCAACGGCTTTACGTGCCTTCCGAAGCATGGAGGAGCTCGAGATGATAAATTTTTGGTCACCCATCCGATGACCGGCCCTTGCGAAAGTTGCTTAACCTCAGCACTTGCAGACCGGGCGCGTTAACCATTGCGCCATCGAGCTCCTCGACAACCTCTCACGGGCACGGAATCTCGCAACAGCTGCGCTCGGACGGTTCCGAGCTGTTCTGAGATCCGTGTGTTCGCGAGAGGGTCTATTTATAAAAAAATAAATAAAATAAAATAAAATGCGTTTATTTCGACCAACTTTGGATCATATAGGTACAATATCAAATAATTTGAAATAAAAATAAAAATTACAAAATAAAAAAATATAAATACAGAATAAAAATTACAAAATTAAAATTCAGCGTGTTTAAATGACAAAAGCAAAATTTTCATTAAAAATAAATTAAAAATAAATTAAAATATTAAATTAAATTAAAATTTATGCGTTGCTCGAGTGCGTTTTTACGAAGATTACCTTCTGCAGTCTCCTTATGTTGTGCTCTAGTCTTGGGCTCCACTAAAGCGGAGTCGAGACGAGAGTAGAGACATGATAGATAGATGGATAAACTATTGCTTAGATACACTAAGATATGAGTCGTAATAGTCACCCAATAAGAATTTGTTTTTACCCTTTCGTATTGGTTGATTAGGACCAATCTCTCCTCTGCGCACGTCTCCGCTATGGTGGGAGTTCGAGCCTAACTACCTTACCTACTCGAAAACTCTTTGCTAGGCTAGGGTTAATATCACCAATGATTGTTCGTTTTGAATTTTTCTCCCGTAATGAACTTCTTAAGCACTTTTTTTACCGATCCGATCCCCCAACCTTTCAGAGAAACTAATAGCGCACGGAGACACGCACTAGTGCGTGATGCCGTTCCCTCTAGAAAACCTCCGAAGTTGATTTGTTTCACACGGCTTGAGGAACCCTTTAAGTTTCTCGCCGCCCCCAAAAAAGCCTGGTGAAGTTAAAAATGCCTCTTGAGCCAATCAGCAAACTCTCTCCAAAAAAAAAAAACTTTTTTTATGAATCATTTAAGTGTAATACTAAATTATCATTATATTATGAGTTCGTGTGAGATGGCTTAAATTGTTTAAGTAATGTATAGAGGTAGAATGCGAAAAAGAGCAGTTATCTATGTAGTATGAAACATTATTTCATAGAATTTATGACACGAGATTTTGAAAGTACCTACTTCGTGGTAGCCCACAGAATACACGACTTTTCTGAAACTGTGGAAAAGTATCTAATCACGGAACCACCAGATCTTTGGTGTATCTAACCGAATCCGCCGCCAACGCCGCCACCGCTAGGGTTTAACACTTTGATTTTTGGTGTGTGTGGGAGCTTCTACCTCGTACCAGCAGATCTGCTGGTACCTCAGCTCGGGATAAACTTTTCTAAGGACGTCCGAACGTGCTGTTTCATGTTAATTACCCGCGCCGCGTGTTACAGGCGACACGCTTGACGCAGCGGACGCTCTTAGTCAACGTGAATGTTGGAAGTTAAAACAATGCTTACGTCCACTGCTTACTAAGCCACCATACGCCCTGCTGCCAGACCAGCCGCCAGACCAACCGCCGCCTGACCAGCCACCACTACCGCCTACCGGCCAGCCGCCAGCGCCGTAGCCGCCGCCGATATAGCCGGCGTGCGAAGCCACCACAATTAATAAGAGACACAGGAGTACCTGCAAACAAATATTCTTATACAATAATAATTGTGCAAAAAATCCTACGACCTAAGAGTTTTAAAAAACATTACCACTTATAAGTCCAAAGCCCTTTTAGTTAAAATTAATAATTTCGTGCTATCTGCATTATTTGTTGAATTGGATCTATTGCCTGTTTTATTTTATAATAAAATATATAATGAAGTAATATCGTTTTCAATTGAAACCTACCTTCATGATGAATTTGAATGTTCTATGTTTTTTGTACTGGTTGTAAAGGTATTATATACCTTTATGCGACACCACGTCCCCACCACGCTACCGCCCGCGAAAAGCGCTGGAGCGAACGGAAGTTGATCCGCGGTAACGCAACATTGTCCTTAATATTTAGAGCGCCTACTCGTATATCATCTCACAAGCAAGGTTAATTCAACACCGTATTATCGATCGACATATCATGATGTAAATAGAGCAGAGCCCTTTTTATTATACAGGGTGTTTGGTATTAGTACAGTACCTACATAGCCTAAAACTGTCCCACGGCTGGGCAAAGGCCTCTATAATTGAAATCAAGTCATCACTGCAATTGATTGGTAATGAATGGCTTAATTACCATGCTTGCCGAATACGGGTTATTGATCGCAAGCCCGGGCTATGCATCGAAAAATACGAAGCGCACTGCCCGACCAGGGAATTGAACCCCGGACCTTCGGGCATCGGGCCGAGCGCTTTGCCACTCGGCCACTGCACCGTGGCGTTTGGTATTATAATCCCGAACACGATAAATAGCGGGCACCGTGCATAAAGTCCCGGAAAATTCTGAACATGCCTGAAGATCACCATTATTATAGCTGAGATATTGAGGTTGTTTGTTATGAAGTAAAATTGCAAAGTGACAACCTTAAGATCAGCTGACACCTACGTTGTTCTTGGTCGTTAACCTCATCGTCCAAAAAACAGAAGTCAAACCTTGTAAGGGTACGACAAAAAAGAGACAGTAAAATAAATTTGAGTTTTTGTATGGAAAAGTATAAATATAATTTTGCATAACTAATTATCACACCACTGCGCCCGGTCTGCGAGTGCTGAGGTTAAGCAACTTTCGCAAAGGCCTGTCATCGGATGGGTGACCAAAAATTTATCATCTCGAGCTCCTCCGTGCTTCGAAAGGCACATAAGGCCGTTGGTCCCGGCTGCATTAGCAGTCGTTAACAACCACCAATCCGCACTGGGCCCGCGTGGTGGTTCATGGCCCGTTCTCCCTATCCATCCATAGGGAAGGCTCGTGCCCCAGCAGTTGGGACATAAATGAGCTGATGATGATGATGATGAATTATCACAGCAAGTAGCACGTCGTTATCATCTTGAGATGTCGCAGTGGCGGTGAAGAAATCTCCCGGAAGCCAAAGTGTGGTGCCGGAGGTAAGTTGTGCTACGCTGACTTTCGTGTCGTCCCGTATTGCAGTCCGAAGTCCGAAGGATCATAGGTAGTACTTTGACCCAGTTGACTCGGCCGCACTGATGACGAAATGCAACCGAGTCAACTGGGTCTGGTTCTCCCTGGGGTACCTATATGTCATATAACCTTAGTCTTACTTAGTCATGTTCATTTTGAGACCTACTTTCAGAGACACATCGTACAGCATTCTAGCATAACTTAGAGATCTTGCATTCGCTCACTGAATAGGACCAAATCATCTGCAAAGCGGAGATGAGACTTGGAGACACCGTTGATGTTTATTCCTTTACTGTCCCATTCAAGCGTTTTCAGTACATCTTCTAAAACTGCAGTAAAAAGCTTGGGACATCCACGTACCGTGTATCGATGTGGCAGCGATGGAGAGAATGGAACACGGGCCAGTGTTCTATGATGTCGAAGCCTTTTTCGTAATCTACGAACGCAAAGCACAAAGGCCGTTTCTACTCATGGCACTTCTCCATCAACCTTTACGGCGTGGACGTGATCAATTGTTGAAAATCCGCTTCGAAAACTTGCCTACTCAACTGGCTGGTAGTCATCGAGTTTGCGTGTCAGTCGATGATATACCACTTTGGCAAAAAGTTTGTAAGTCTGGGAGAGAAGACTTATGGGGCGATAGTTGTGAAGCTTGGTGTTATTATCCTCACATGGTGTGTGTCCGTTTAGAAGTACACACGCCAACACATATCAACCTACCACAAACTTTCAAATTTCCTCAATAGACTTTAAACTTTATGCCTTAACAATATGGTTGAAAATGTATTGAAGAAATTTGACAGTTTTGTATAGGTTGATTTGCAGGCGTCTGTACCTTGTTGAAGAGTTCTACAAGAATCCCCACGACAGTTTTTCCACAAGCCCAGAAGCTCAATTGAGATCCCGTCTTCACCGGGTGATTTATCTGCCTTCGTGTGTTGCATCGCCCATTTTGTTTTTGGCTCCTAGCGTGAGAGATAAATCAAACAGCCAATATGTTATCTATAGCTTCGTGACCTAAGAGTTAAGAGATTGTTTATTTGTGTTTACATGTTATATACTAATTATTGCTAATGCGTATGTGCGTCAGCTGGAAACAGCGAGTGTGTGTGCTCTCGATACGAACGGACGCTACATCACTCCCCCTCCAAAAAAAAGGGTAAATATAATTAAAACAGGCTTCCAGAAAAATTTCAATGAAATGCGATATTATATTTTGGCGACGAAAACTGTTGTCGAACACTCACTGGTACCACTACGACACTCCAGAGAATTCAGACATTATGCCGCACACTATATCTTACCAAAAAGGCGATAGAGCAATCAAGAAATGTATGATTACATTTATTATCTTTCTAAGTAGATAAAGGTGTAAAACTTTTATTTGCAATCTGAAGAAATAAATGAGAAAAAAACAGTGTAAGAGTCTATAAATACATTTATTCATTCACTAAAGTTCTTGTGACGTAATCACCACGACCAACCGGACGAGCCACCGCCGCCACCGCTCTTCCAGCCGCCACCGCCACCGCCGCCGCCGCCGCCATAGCCGCCTCCGAAACTGCCGCCGCCGAAACCGCCGTGACCACCACCTGTTAGACATTATGCACAATATTAGGTACCATATGAAGTTATTGCAAACGATGTTTTTTGTGACTGAGAAGCTCGATGGTGCAGTGTATAACGCGCCCGGTCTGCGAGTGCTAAGGTTAAGCAACTCTCGCAAAGGCCGGTCATCGGATGGGTGATCAAAAATTTATCATCTCGAGCTCCTCCGTGTTTCGGAAGGCACGTAAAGTCGTTGGTCCCGGCTGCATTAACAGTCGTTAACAACCACCAATCCGCACTGGGCCCGCGTGGAGGTTTATGGCCCGTTCTCCCTATCCATCCCTAGGGAAGGTTCGTGCCCCAGCAGTAGGGACATAAAAATGAGCTGATGATAATGATGTATTTTTTGTACGAATATACAACGTGTAACGGAAAGGTGTGGGTCAAAATGAAAAGATCCAAAGTGTATCTGATCTAGATCTTGTTTGCAGAGTTACTAAGACATAACTATTAAATGTAATTTGTTATGCCATTTTTAATAAAATATTTCTTTTGTGAATTTGTGACGTCACATAAAAATAAACAAGTCACAGGCAGCCCTAGCGGTTTAGTAACCTCTGTGTACTAATATTTATGACCACTGCTGCTTGCTTACGCGCGTCTGACGCATAATCAAATATTTCATTAACCATTGCATGACAAATTAAAGTTAATAATTATGTCTTAATAACACCACATACATACAAGTTCTAGTTGGGATACACTTTGGACCAGCAACGACGCGGTAATGGCAGTGTAAATTCTCATTATTTAAAATTAGTTAATATAAAAACACTTACCGAAACCTCCGCCACCACCGCCGCCGCCGCCGCCAGAGCTGATAACTTTTATTATTTTGACTTCTGTAAAACAAAAAACAATACAGTTATCACAATGATTTTCAAACTGCGCTCTATATTGTTCACTTCATGAGTTCATTGATGCTATGTTTTATTTTAAATGAGCTAATGTAAACAAGAAGTAACTACATTGAGAAAGAGGCAAATGAAACGAGTAGCGAGCTGTAAAATATTAAGAACAATACTTGTCATCAAACGAATTAGAAGTATATATTTTTTATTCTCCTGTGCTTCGGAGCACTGAGTCGTTAGTCCCGGTTATTACATTATTTCAACAAAATGCTTACGGCCACCACCGCCTCCGTGCCCACCGCCAAAGCCGCCGCCGCCGAATCCACCGCCTCCGTGGCCACCGCCCAAACCACCGCCGCCTCCGTGACCACCGCCGAAACTGCCGCCTCCGTGACCACCGCCGAAACCGCCTCCTCCATGGCCGCCACCGCCGAAACCACCGCCTCCGTGGCCACCGCCGAATCCGCCACCTCCATGACCGCCTCCACCACCGCCATGACCGCCGCCGCCGAATCCACCTCCGCCACCGTAGCCGCCGCCGCCACCGCTGCTGCGGCCGATGTAGCCGGCATGCACGGCCACCGCCATCAATAGTAGACACACGAATACCTGCAACACACTCTCACCATCAAAAATAAGAATCTTTTTTCCCTATAGTCTTCTCCTTCGCAATATTTTTTCATTCTATGATAATGTCGCTTTTTTTTGTACACAGAGTAACAATTGAACATGAACAGAAGCAAATGCTGAATTGACTTTCAATCGGAAGAAAAGATCACACAAGCATCCAGGTCATTATTTAAAGTAAATATAGTTTGTAGACATAAAAGATATTATTGCAAGTTTGTAGGTAATGTTCGATTTTTATTTTAAAAAGTGAATTAATCAGTTGACGTAATTGTTTTAATTTCAGATGCTACCTACCTTCATGATGAAGTTGTGCTGTAAGTACTTGCTGTGCACCGATTGTGAAGGCATTATATACGCGGGTGCATCTCCCACTGCGCTGAAACGAGCGGAAGCAAACGGAAGTAATAGTGACGCAGAAAGCCTTGTTCTAAGCTTCGAGTGCTCAGTTTCAGAATTGCTCTCTCGCGCGTTGCAACCTTACCGTCGCGGTATATATGGTAACTACGTAACATTCACAATTGTATTCGTGAAGAAATTTATATTCTTAGTCTGTGGTTTAACGTAAAATCTGTAACTCATTATTATAATTTGGAATCAATATTCAGAACTATGAATTTGCAATTACGTGTAACTTTTTGAGCTTTCTTTAGAAAGCTCCTACAATAAGGCTAAAGAAAGTAATTTAATTATGACTTTTATGTTACAATGATAAATAATATATTTGACGAAGGTATCAAGCCGAATAACACCAGCTCACCACCGCATGTCTCTATTACTTTTGATGCACAAACAGACAAAAAACTGACACAGTATGCGCATACAAACAAGGAATGCTTTTCTTTTATTTGGAAAAAAACGGATTGAAGACCTCAAGCTTCATGAAGGATATGAGAAGTTTCAGATGCTCATAGAGCTACCTGAAGGCTAATGATTGAAGAACCCAAAAAACAAGGAAAATTACAAAAACAGTAAAAAAGATTGTATTTTTTAATATGTAACTGTTGATTCACCTATAAACAAAAAATATTATTAATTATCTCCATAAATACCTACTTTCTTAACTGTTGCCGCACTTTTCCCGAAAGAAGACTGAATTTTGAACCGGTGCGGTGTGGTAGAATCATGACTAATTCTTCTGCAAGAGAGCTTACTTAAATGTTATATACACTTTTAAACTTTCGCATTCCATAATTAAACAAAAGTCAACCCGTGACCACGGCCGTTGTAACTCGGTCGAAACGTCGGGTATAAAGAAGGTATGATACCTTTTTACTAATTAGTTTGCGTTAATACCCGTTTAAATTCTTTGTTTAATTACTTAAATGTTGTTTTTAAAATTATTTTATTTGTTATTAATTGTTTTTACTTCGTCATATTATTATATTCCCGGCAAATTTTATTACACGAAAAAGTAATACCATTAAAAACAAACTTGTTACAAACCAAATCTCGCAACTCAGTTCTTCTACCGTAAAAAGTTGTGAGATCCATGTAATACCAAGTTCTTAATATTAAAAATCTTTTATGTTTTAAATAAATAGATTGACTTGACCATCGCATGAAAACACAATGTATCTCACAAGTAATACATTTATTATATTATATTTTTGTGGGCAGTTTGTATGTAATTGTAATACTGTAATACTTAAAACACCTATTTCATGCCTTGACATTTGTTCGCTAGTTTATAGTTAATGGTCGTTTTTGCAAAGATATTTATTAAAATTGAATAAGACCGCAACCTTGTGCGAGGTTGCTTTGCTATAGTTACGTTTTACGTCAATTCTTTAAAAATACTTGAGTGTTTTTATTTAGTGGTTCTACGTAAGAATGACGGGAAACGAGCAGGCGAGCCTTTCAATGGAAATGAGCCACCGCTGCCCGCCCAGATGGCCATATTAAAGCATCTGGGGAGCTTATTACGTTAACGACTTGGAGGCAAAGATTGATTGTTATGGTAGTAAAATAAAACATTTAAATAATATAATACTATGCTTCAAAATATTTTATTTATAAAATATACAATAAAAATAATTTCACTTGTTTCATTTTAACAAATCAATAGAGTCCAAAAAAGTGTTAGTAACAATGACCTTACGCTGGGGCTAGTAAACATACCTAGTAATAATAATTATATTTATACGTGAAGATAAAGCTTTATACCCCTATTTAAGCACATTGCGCGCACGCAGGAGTGTGAGATTTGGCATAGTCAAAGTTCATATTATGGAGAAGAAGTTCGAAAAATAACTTCGAAATAAAATAAATAAACAGTTTTTTAACGAAATACAGTTCAATTTGGACCACTAGTTTTAATTATTGGAAAGAACTACTTATATATTATCAAAAGAGCACATAGCACATTGTCCATTGAAATGTAGAGCGCGTTGATGTCTTGTGTATCAATATAAATTTTGTTGCTAACACTAGAATTGTTATTTTTAATTTCACCGCCCCCTTTCCTTTACAGCTCTATATTCAGTTGCATATAGAGGATATCTGAGGAGGATTCCTCAATTACTAAGGATTACTGACTGAACTTCCTCAAAAACTGGCTTTCTGATCTCTTACTATCGGATCACAACAAGCACAACCACATTATTGTTGGTGTCAGACTTACAGAAGATTTGCTTGCCATGATGACTACTATAAGGTCTGCCATCAACCAAATCTAGAATAAAATAAGTAGGAATCCCAGGTATGAGCCCGAGACCAGGGGTCTAACTAGTAGACCAAAGAGGTTTTTTGGAGAGTCTGCTGATTGCCTCTGGTGGCATTTTCAGTGTCCCCGAACTTTTTTAGAAGTGGCGAGAAACTTATAGGATTCCTCAAGCTTTTGAACGAAACACCGTTAGAATTATTCTATAGCGAATGGCGTCACCTACTAGTACGTGTCAACGTTCCCTACTAGATTTTCCGAGGGGTTCGGATCGGATCGGGAGCAGTATAGAGGTGGTTAAAGTGTGTTCCATCTTACCTGCTCTGTTTGGCAGTTCGGCTTTTACAATACGCTAAATAATTCCAAAAACCAAATGGGTTTGTTGTAGAAACCTATATCCTATAATTATTCCTATTCTTATTGTGCCGAGTAATTCGTAATTACCTATCTAAGTAGGTAATCTAGATATCATTTTAGAAGTGTTTTTAGTGAAATACATTCTGATTGCGAGTTCTCATCGAGCTTGGTCGATCATAATTATAGATCTCAATTTTAGAATGTACGAGTGCAACTTTGTATAATTTAATAATTTTGAACAAAGTAGTGTATATTATATGATTTGTGTCGGCATTTTTATACTAATGACAAACCCAAACAAACTGAACGATTAATATCTTTAAATACTATTAAAAAACTCTGAAGTGATACAGTGTGTCACATTCAAACTTCAGAGCTTTTTAACCAACAAGCCGATTTAACTTTTATTAAAGTTTCTATGGTTAAGGGGAATATAGAAACTTTGACAGCTAAAAGAAATATCAAAATAATATGAAAATAAACGCTGTTCACCGAACGGTGCACCGAATCCCGCTCGTGGATTTTTTTCAACACTTTTTTTTCTCAGTTATCATATTATCTCATTTATTTATTTATTTTCTTTCTTAAAACTAGATTTTTACAATATTTTAATATAAAAACAATAAAACATTATAAAAACCTAATTCTAGAGTACCGCCAGCAATGGGGCAGGGCCCAAGCTACCGGTGGTCAGGGCTGCAGAGTGAGGAACCTCCTGACAATACGTACCGAGTACTGCTTACTGAATCTGACCCTTGATCCAACAACCATCAAGCGAGAGCCTCTTAAGATGTTGGTCGAGGCTTTTCGCTATCAGACTGTCGCTGAAACGACTATCGGGGCAATGATCGTTGAATTATTATTATTATTTATCTTTATTTATTTCTTTCGCATATAAATTTACACTTTTAAATTTTTTTTAAAAGAAAAATAAATAAAACATTTAAAGATATAAAAAAATAGGGGTCCGCCGGCATCGGGACCAGGGCCCAGGCTACCGGTGGTTAGGGCTCCAGAGACAGGAACCTCCTCACAATGCGTGCCGTATCGATGAGAACTGCTTTCTGAATCAGGCCCTTGATCCAGCCGCCTAACGAGAGCCTCATTAGATGTTGATCGAGGTTCTTCCCCATCAGTTCATTGGCCGTAACAACAATCGGTACGATGACAGCCGAATCCACACTCCACATGTCGACAACCTCGTGTGCTAAGTATTATCAGCTATCACTTTCGCACGGCAGGACAAAGGCCTCCCCTCTCTCCTTCCACCTATCCCTTTCCTGAGCTAGTTCGTGCCAATTAAACTTAAAGCATAACATAATGTTACGTTATTGTGTTATTATACTCGTATATGTGGAATTTTTAGTAGTAAACTCGGAAACACAAGAGCCATCGACCAATGTCAACAATATTCTTAAGCTATATAATATTTTATATACTTTGTCAATCTAGTAACTAAAATAGGTACATTGGTATAATATTGTTTAATTATGAATGATTTGTTTCGGTTCATTAACTTAAAGCTAT
The DNA here is from genome assembly GCA_963082485.1 of Eudonia mercurella. NCBI lineage: Eukaryota > Metazoa > Arthropoda > Insecta > Lepidoptera > Crambidae > Eudonia > Eudonia mercurella. Next base: position 8,546,712 of record OY720032.1, read on the forward strand.
AAAAATTTCCAGAATAGACGAGCGCCAACAACATTTGAATGGCAAATCAATGGGAAAACGACGGGCAAATTAACGTTACAACTGCATTAACGAGCGGACAAATATCAAGACATGAAATAAACTTAGTTTCCGAATACGAGTATTTCAGTTGTACCAAACTATGTATTTACACAATCTTATGGTAATAAAAAATTATCTTACGCTCTTTATTAGTTTTTCCTCTTTTGAAATTAGAGAGGCAATCGTTTTGTGCACCTTTAAACTAAAGTTTGGAGTTCAGTATACACAAAACCTCCTGTGGTGGTGTGTGATATAGCACTTGAAAAAAGACGACTTGTCTCGATTGGGATTCGAACCGCCCAGACGGCAAAAGTCGTGGGTTTGAGTCCCATCTGTGAGAAGTTCTCTTGTTTCATAAGTGTTCTTTTCAGTTACGAATTGTGATTTTTTCTTTCTAAAATACTTTAATTATGGCCACTATCTCACATACTCGTGAACGTACAATACGTGAACAAAGATTTTAATGGTACAGATTTTTTTTCTTAATATCTTTGACGTCATTTTAATAAACAAAGGTAATAAAAAAAACTCATTTTCGCGTTCAAATAAACTAGGATAATTCTAACAAAATTCGCATGGCTGCCAACGCTAGCGGCAGCTAGCTAAGTAGTGCGGGTTCGAGTATCGCTCGAGGACACAATTTTTCAAGCATTTTTAATACATTGTTTTACTTCTTAGATAAAAATAATTACGCAATAACATAAGCGTCAATTAAATTTATAGGTATTTTATTGTAACGTTCTTTCGTCAAGTGATAGTGCACATTAATGTTGTCTATTTTGCAATCTCTTCGTTGCAGCTTTGTTTTGTAACCGATAATAATAGCGGTGCTAAAACAAGCTTCTTTTTATTTATTTGGCCTGTCAACAATTAGCCAATATTACACGCGAAGGTGTGTAACGAGTAGGGTCGCTTAACTGATAGGGTCAGTATAGATAAACACAATATTAAATTCTGTAAAAGAAAACTGCCTGAGATACTGAAAAAAAGAAATATTAATTAAATAAAAGAAGCTCTATGTATATTCATTTAGGTATCACCATGGAGAGTCTTTGGACCAGGTATATGACGACCAGCGATCGTTAATTAATTATGATTAAGATGATTAACAAAATGAGGGATAAATATTAAGGCATTTATAGACTCCTGCTTCCACAGTAAGGTCTTCATAGATTAATAGTCTGGGTCGAGGAAAGAAGTTATACCACGGAGGTCACTTCTAGATTTACGCAAGCGCATTCATCGTCTTAATGAACTATTAAATAATCTGTGTTCGTCCAAGTACTACGATTGCGACCAATGATCTCACTTCTTATGCTAAACATTCATTAATGAAGGTCATATCCAGTAGCATTTGTTTGGTCACAGATGGCAGAAGTCATTCGGCGACACACTGCACATTTTTAATTTACACTCTTCACTATAAGATACTCTGTATGAATACAATTTATTTAACTTCTTTTTTTACTAGCAAGCAGAGGTACTGAGTACTAGAGAGCTTAGACAAGTGGCATAACGCTAGTAGAATATGAATGGAATAGAATGATCGACGTAAGGGGTTGACATAAACCAATCAAACGTAATTTATATGTACCTATCGTTGGCTTATATCGCATACGATTAATAGAGCACAAGTCCGCCAGGTAGAAAGCGACACTAAAAGTATCACGCGTGCATTGCCGCCCTGACGCTTCAGTTCTTACGCCTCTATGATCTGTAATATTTCCTATTTTTAAGTTTCTCATCTGTAAGTGATTTACCAAAATACCTATGTCTTTGACTTTATTTATGAGATATTTAATTTAGATTTGCAAATTAAAACCAATATATGTAATTTATAAGATGGCGTTTTCTTTATTATTTACGTTGTGCTTTTAAAGTTATTTCAAAAAGGCATATAATATGCGTTCTGGTTTGAGTCTCTGGACCCCATATCAATTCCGTGTAGTTAGTTGCAATTCCCTCAGTATTCAGTAGGTATGCGACTCTTGGTCAGCTGCATTTGGCGGCATTTTTAAGGAGGATTTAATGAGTAAAAAGACTTTGCAACTTGGATGGGAATCAGTTGCCAAGTTGCCCAAGATTGAAACATTTTTGACAACAGGGTTGAAACCCTTTTAAGAATGTAAAGTCATCATAAAAATGTTCAAAACACTATCGTAACATCGAAGCCTTATTTTTAAGGGATCAGAGTAACGAGAGAGAGAGATCAGATTAGAGTTTTTGAGAAACACTCAGCCTTTTAGAGTTGAGCATAGTCTCTAACAAAAAATCAGCCGTCTCCGTGGTGTTTCGATCATTTTGATGCTGACCGTATATTCGTACACTGCAAATTAAGTAACATCCCATGAAAAACAATACTTGTCAAAAAAAACCAAGTCTCGCAACTCAGTTGTTCTGCGGTAAAAAGTTGTGAGATCCATGTAATCGGTTATTAATTTATTCAGTCTCTACTTAAGCGACTTTCTGTCTTAATACGTCCAGTCTCTAAGACCACGATCGTGGTCCATAACATTCTTTAATGTTTTGTATAAATATATTGAGACTTGGCCATCGCACTAAATAATTGAATTTACATGTGTTTTCAGGCGATTGAATTTACACGTGTTTTCAGGCGATGGCCAAGTCTCAATATATTTATATAAAACATTAAAGAATGTTATGGACCACGATCGTGGTCTTAGAGACTGGACGTATTAAGACAGAAAGTCGCTTAAGTAGAGACTGAATAAATTAATAACCGACTTGGTATTACATGGATCTCACAACTTTTTACCGCAGAACAACTGAGTTGCGAGACTTGGTTTTTTTTTGACAAGTATTGTTTTTGATGGGATCTCATTTCTTTTTGTATTTTGTAGAGACAGTTCTACTTTTATCCTTTCGATTTGGCAGGGGCACTATCATGCGCCTATATTTATATGGGACTAGCTTAAACCCGCGGCTTCGCACGCAATAATAATAATTGCCGTAAAATAAATAAAATAAAACATCGTTACGAATAAAGCCAATATTGAAAAATTTAACTGAACCTATTATTCCATTATATTATACATGAATCAGTGGATTCATTAACTGCACATGTAACTTTGTAATCCTATACATTTATATGGGATTACAAAGCTATTCATGCAGTTGGTGTATCTAGAAAACTGGACCGAAATTGCAAAATATTTTAGTTTTTCCTTGATTCGTACACCAAACACTACTTATATTCCAAATTTGAAGCTTCTAGGTCTGCTAGAAGTGCCTTAGAATTTTGATGATCGGTGAGTCAGTCAGTGAGTGACAAAATTAAGAAATTTGACCCGTTATAATTCTTAAAATACTGGTTCAAATTGAATGAAATTTGAAATATACGTGTCTTTACAATGCCTTCATGGTTACTGAAAATTTCAGTCTTCTAGTTTTATCCACAACGAAGTTACAGGGGGTCGAAAATGGTCTGAATTGCTTCGAGAAAAGGATGGTACGGCCGCACAGTGGTCCGTATTTTGAATATAGTGGACTTAGGACCCAAGGTCAATATTTCAGGCTGAAAAAAATCATATGGACAGATAAGTGAACGCCCATCAACGTTTGTTCTAGCGGTTTTCATGAAATTGATTCATTTTGCGAAAAAAAAATATTGAAAAAAAAATGTATAGGGAAAAAGTGAAATATCTTTTTTTCTCGCTTTGTTTACAAGTGTTAGCAATGAAACCTTTTGTTTAGTATTGTATTACATTTATTAGATAATTTCACTATAAAATCTTTTGCATGCACTTGCAGCTTTGGCCTTTATACGCGATTTAACTTAAAATATTTAATATAAAAAAATAACATGAAATCAGTATTTTCTTGCTCTTTTAAAGTGGATAGTGATTTACGTGAATAAAATTATTTATATAAACACCGAAATATATATAAAATTACTTAAAATTGTTAATTACATAATTTTTACAGTACAACATAATAATCGAAGTTCGTTTACATTATATATTTCAACTCAGACATCAAATAAAAAAATAATATAATTTTTGAAAATTGTTAATTACCTACATCATTTTTACAGTACAATATAATAATCGAAGGTCATTTACATTATTTATATGAACAGAGACATCAAGTTGCTAAATAACATAATTCTTTGTTAATTAAATACTTCTTCGAGCACAATAAAATATAATAAACGAAGGTCAAGGTACTAAATAACATAATTATTTATTAATTACATAATTCTTAGAGTATAATATAATAATCATAGGTCGTTTACATTTTAAATAATACATTTTTGAAATAATAAAAAGACTTCAACTTCATTCCAATGGATCTAGCACATTTTCTGGAGCTACTTGATCAACTTTTATTTCTTCTTCCTCAACTTCCATTATTTCTTCTGTTATTAATAATTGCATAGCTTCTGGAAACATACTTGATGACTTCAATTTGGTGTATTTAGGTTTCAGATGAGATATATATGGATCTGAAGATATCAAATAATTGTGCATAATGTCTTTATTATTCTGCAATCTTCCTGTTTTCCTCGTGTGGTGCTCTCTGGTATTTCGGAAATCCTTATTTCTTGCTTCTCCTGCTTCTTCTGACAATATTCCGATGGGAAGGCAAGAGAAATGTTTGCATATGTCAGCACCATGTATCAACATTTTGTGTATGCTAGAAGGCATGTTGTACCAAGGGTAGTGATGTACAAAGAGCTCAGCAGTTTCCTTGCAGTATTCACGGAATTCATCGATATTGATAGAATTCCCAGAAGATAACACTTGTAATATGACTGCGAAGTGTTTTATCAAATCAGCATCAATCTTCGTTATTTGAGCAGTCTTTTCGTATTCCCGAAAAAATCTTCTGGCCGTGTTCCCGTCATTTGTCGTTCCAAATCCCTGCTTTACAACATCAATCAAAAGTCCCATCTGTTGTTTGAATTCCGATTGCACCGTATTATCCTTCCGAAACTTCTTAAGGTTCTTGTTGTCACCTCGAGCACTTCACATTTCAAAATCTAAATTATACGATATGTGTAAAAGACACTCCATACTTCGAATCCACATATAAAGAGTCGACAGTCCATATTGATATACATCTTCCCGAACAGGTCTTGAAAACATTTGAAAAAGATTATTCATCTCGCTAGGTTTTGCAAGACAAACATTGCAAGTAGCTGCAGATGGAGTATCTGTAATTATCATAGTCACTTTTCCATCAATCATTGTCATGTGCAACTCATGAGCCACTTCGAAGTTTCCGCAACTTGAAATGTTCAAATTTCGTATTTCTTCCTCCATTGCCGTCTGTTCTTGTTTAACAAAGTCAGTCGTTTCCTTCGCAAACTGAAACTTAATTGGTCTGCAATAAGATGTTGAAGATGGGTTTGGATTATTCCAAATAACAACATTTCCGGCCTCTAGCTTCAGAGGAACGAGACTCGTCATGAACACAGAGGAGTCGTCAAATTCTGCCAATTCACTTCTTTGCTTGTAGTTGCTCTGTGCTGAAGACCCATCGAATCCCCATTTGCTGGTCAGCTTCAAATTTCCACTGGACATGTTTAAATCATCACCAACGACTTGCAGAATCCTTCGAGTTGTCACATCTAAAAGTGCTTGTAATTTCACCTTCACTCCATCCTCTGATATATCAATATCTCTGGCATCAGGATAACACCTTTTCTTAGCGTCTAACAACTTTTAGTAAGACGGAAGCTTAAATTGTTGTGATAATGCCGACCTTAAAGTGAGGTACTTCCACTTTGATAGATCCAATGAAGTAGTAAGGGCCAAAACTCGATATTCCTGCATAGTCTCTTTCTTTCTGTTTATTAATAAAAATGATTCAACTTCTTCAACCTTTTCAGGTTTCTTAATAAGTTGATTGATGATGCGTGCAAGAACTTCTTTCCCATTAGACTTTAGCTTTGTGATAAAAGCAAAAGCCAGTTCCTCTTCCGGATAGTCGAGTAATGTACCCGATCGCCTTTTCTTCTGCTTGTTTCCCAAGTCTTCAAATGGCTTCCTTGGTATGACATCTGCAGTAGTGCCCATATCACTAGTCGCCTTCGAAGTAGACGCAAGAACAGTTGCTTCTTCTTCTGGGGAGTGATGATCCAAATTTTCGCTTGCTTCAAAGATTTCGGTGAGATTTACAGATTCACATTCAGGCCACTTAATTCTTGTCTCTAACCAGTCCATATGCTTCTTTATGAATGTTTTTTGTACCCTATGTACTTCGGTCCATCGACGATTTAAGTTCACAGTTAGAGATCTTGCAAAAATCAATATTTTTTTTAGAATCTTCTTGCGAAATTTCAAGCGAAATGCAGTCCATAAATTGCTTGATGCAGTTTTTTGTAGTCCTTCAGGTCTCCTTTTCGTAGAAACATGTAAATATTCAGGTATGTACCAAATCCAGACATGTTAAGTAGGTAGTTTTCTTCACGTTAAAATGTTCAGGTATGTTGACTCTTCAAGAGTTGAATGTCTAATGACGCTCTAGCAGGAGCTCTCGTCTCTTTTATTTGATTCATAAGCGCGCAACTAGCAAGGGTTTAAGGGTTAAGACCCTTGCAGAAAAAGCGACCAATAGCAATAAGGGAGGGTGGGGGAGAAGGGCAGGAGAGGGGGTAATGAGCAGGCAATGCCTCATTCTGTCACTAACTGCGCTTTGAATAAACAGCGCTAACAACTAAGAAATAAAATATTATTTAAATTAAATCGTGTCTATTTTTCAAAATAATTGAAAGTCAAGAATCGTCGGTAAATAATGATTTTTAATATTAGTAATATTGAAAACATACGAGAATTATATGACTATGAAAAAAAACCTTTAATTATCACAAATAGTTGAAAGAAAAATATTGAAAGTTCCGATGCTTATTTTGGCCAAGGCTGCAAGTAGATGCGAAAAAAATATTTGTGAAATTAATAAATAAAGGTAATAGAATACTATACAAAAGGTTTCATTGCTAACACTTTTAAACAAATCGAGAAAAAGAAAAAAATCACTTTTTCTCCATACATTTTTTTTTCAATATTTTTTTTTCGCGAAATTAAGCAATTTTATGAAAACCGCTAAAACAAATGTTGGTAAAGGTTCACTTATCTGTCCATATGAATTTTTTCAGCCTGAAATACTGACCTTGAGTCCTAAGTCCACTATATTCAAATTTCGGACCACTGTGGGCCGTGACGCTTTTTTGCTCGACTTGGTGGGGGCACGGCCGTGCCCCCAGATACATAATGCAACGAATTATAAATTCTAACAAGAATACCATAAATTTTTTATGTCTATTTCTTTATTATATTAATAAAGAAATATACATGAATATTGGACATGGAAAAATGACGCCTTAAATGTAAATTAGCAAGGTCACCATAACACATTATGAGGATTAGAGTTAAGAATTTCATTATCAAACCCCTTCACATATTTAAAACTTGAATTGTGCAAAGTAAATAAAGTAGAAAAAGTTAAGATTGAACATCCTCTTGCCTTACTACAAAAGGATAGTTGAACTTAGACATTCTTAAAACAAATGCTGTCACTTTTTAGCTATATTTTTAGACAGAGACACAATATTTTAAATACGTATTTAGCCATTGTTTAACTTATAGCCACTTGTACAAGGGCCTATGTTTACGATTTGTTTAGACAATAAATACGCGCAATCTGTTGGGCTACCAATTTATTCCTATAGTTAAATAAAATTTTAAAACCATGACACGTAGATATTATTAAATACAATATTATCTTCAGATCTGTATATTTAGATCTGTCTGTCTTTAATAAATACAATAACGAATTGTTTTAGAAGGTTAGTGAAGGTTTATTATTTTTAATGTTGCTTATTTCACTAAGGGATAGTACTTGGTGAAGGTCATACAACAATGTAAGAGTATTCTTGTGTTCGGTCAGGTAAATGTAAGATAGCCAACTGGCAATTTTGCTGTAACTGAAGAACGCCTTAGTAGCTAAAGATTTAACTGATGATGACACAATGCTGGGTACTTAATGTAAGTCGCATTGTTGTGCGTTATGGCAACAGGTGTGGTAAGGTGTCAATTGCTAGACTAGCTGACTTAGAAAAAGTCTTAACATTTACCAAACTAGTACAATGTCTGACTTTTCAGACTACTCGCCTATTGAAAAAAGGGGGTACTTCAATATTCGAATCGTTTAAATTTTAATTAAAACAAATGAGGTTGGTATTGGAGGTATAAATTTATTTTACAAAGGTACTAAAGAGGAGCGCTGCGAAAATCACCACCAGCCTGAGGAGCCGCCGCCGCCGCCACTCGACCAGCCGCTGCTGCCGCCGCCGCTAGACCAACCGCCGCCGCCACCGCTTGGCCAACCACCGCCGCCGCCACCACCGCTCAGTTTCCAGCCACCACCGCTGCCGCCGCTTGACCAACCACCGCTGCCGCCGCCCAGTTTCCATCCACCGCCGCCGCCGCCGCTGCCTCCCCCGAGCTTCCAGCCGCCGCCGCTGCTGCCACCGCCGCCGGACCAACCACCGTGTCCGCCGCCTGTTTGTTTACATCAATCAAATTTATGTCGTTGCCATTTAAATGAAACATTAAAGGAACAGAACATTTTTTCAATTTGGTTTTTATATCATCTTATTTCAATTATAGAAAGTTTAATGTATAGATCCCACCACCATTTTTGAGATTATTGATTAGGGACTTTTCCCGGCCCGTGACACCGGATAAATTTTCCCAGTAAACATGGGTCACAATTAAAGATAACAAAAAAATTCAGCCCTTTATACTAAACCGTGCGTTTTATTCAGTATGAAATGAAAGCTCTATATTATTAGTCTTGTTATTTTTGAAAAAATTCTGAAGTCCAGGTTCTGATAAATACAATGTACATTTTATATTTAACGGGGTTATTAAACTCTACTAATAACGAACTGAACAAAAGCTGCCACAATTCTTAATAAACGTGAATATGAAAACACGTTTAAAACAAATATAAAAGATGAGTCCATTGATGAGTCCATGTAACAGTTTCCACATCGGAATTCGAATTACTGTCAAACCCCATGCATGAGTGTTGGCATATCATAGCAGAGATTGTGTAGAGCACAATAGTACAACGACCACGAGTGAGCGGCACACTTATCCTCCCATTGTAGAAATGTTTGCAATTTGATGAGTCTGAGAATTTTATTTTATTAGGGACAAACACACAGTTGTACATTGTATATTTTGTGGATAAACATACATTATATACACCAGCAGCTTTATCGACAAGTTACGAAAAGATTATGACAAGTGCACAATTTAACAAAACTAAAATATTCAACAAAACAATACTAAATGTTTTATGCAACTATGCGTACCTGTAGACAGGTTTCTGTGTTTTATCATGTTAGTTATAAATATCATTTTTTTATAATAGTTAGCACGGCAGATGAATCCAATCCACTAGATGTTAAGTGTTATATGGAGGCAACAAGTTTTATATAACTTTATTAAATGGTGTGATATGAAAATTCTAGGCCACGATCAAAAATCAGAATTTGGATAGTGAGTTAATAAAATTTTCGTAAACACTAACCATAAAGATAGACTAAGTCCTTGTTTATTAATAATAAGAACTGCACTGTAGGTAGTGTGATAAATAGATAATTAACAGACACTACTGTCTGTTAATTATCGAAATTAGTTATGTCCTTTGTGGTAATAAATCTTTAGCAGGTTGTTAACCCCATGGTCATAGAGTCATAGGTAGGTATGGCAATTTTATTAATATACCAACCTATGTCGCCTATTCTACGATCTAACGTCAAAACAAAGATTTTAGTGCTAGCAATAAAAAAAAACGTCCCATAGTTGGGCAAAGGATTTCAATAGGGATATCGTGCTATAATTCAACAAAGCGA
>OY720032.1:8556860-8640064 GCA_963082485.1 Eudonia mercurella
AAAAACACAAATGTTGAAAAAGTTTCCACGAGCAGGATTTGAACCTGCACCCTTCTGACATACCGGGTCAGGTGCTCTTCCAATTGAGCTATCGTGGTTCTAACCAGGCCCGCCGAAATTATTCAACACTATTTACTTTGTACTTTGAAAGCCTAAGGCGCCTGTTCAATGTCAACAACTACCGTCGTTAACATCCGATCATAATATTTTTACAAATACTAAAGATCATTTAAGAAGTTTATGTACCTCTGTTGTACGATAAATCGACAAAACGCCAAACTTATTGCCTAGCGCTAAATTAAATACCTAAAGATATTTATCCACCAAGCCATTCCATCCAGCCATTCCCACCAAGAGCATTTTTGGAGCACGAATTGGACCACAGACATTGAGGCATCTGGATGAAGTGCGCTTCCATATTCGGCATTATCGTCACTTAGTCAACGTCACGTATCATCAAGTGAGATGGAAACTGAGCGTTTCCCCATTGTTTGAAATAGTGAAAAAACCGCAGGTAAGGAACCTCCATGGTCTGTATTGTACAACCATATTTTTCGCTAGAAAGTTAAAATTCAGCATGTCTTATATGTAGATATATGTATACTAGTTGTCGCCCGCGACTTCGTTCGCGAAGACTACACTATCTCACAGGAACCTGTTACCAGGATAAAAAGTATCCTATAACCTAGTCCGGGTTATGGTCTGTCTATGTGCAAAGTTTCATCCAAATCCGTTCAGCCATTTTCACGTGATGACCGATCACACAAACAGACAAAAATTCTAAAAACTTTAGGAACGTGTTCTGTTATCGATTCCAAGTATCCCCAGTCAACTTTTTTTCGAATATCTCTCATGTACAAAGTCTATACAGACTTTCGACCCTCTTTAGCTTTATTATATGTATAGATAGATATTATATTTACAGCCACAAAGTAATAATGTAACGTTTAAAAAAAGTGTTTGTGATTTTTCACCCTACTTTCTTACTTTTTCTTTTCTTACTTTACTTTTACATTAATTCGATTTTTCAAAATCAAAAATCAAAATCAAAATACTTTTATTTCAGCACTAGAAAAATATATACAATATTATTATTTGGAGCCTTCTATTAGACATGAAAATATCTGTAACAGAAGGCTCCGCTCTTCCCTAATCATACATAACTTTATAATATTTCTAGTTCTATTTCAAAGTACTTAAAATTTACTTAATTTTTCGAATAACAAATGAGGAGGGATCGTTTACGAAACATTATTTTTAGAAATGATAAAGTTGCTTCTCATATATTTGCTGCGGTTATTTTAGTCTTATATTATACTAGCCGTCACCTGCCCGCTTCGCTGTGCGAAAATTTGTGAATAATTTTTTTTTTGTCTGTGTGACAGACACAAAAATTACAGAAATCGTAGAATTGGTGTCAGTTAGTCAGTCATAAAACGAATATTTATCCCATTTGTCAGAAAAATTGCATGTACTTACAGACAAAGCCTACAAATTTATATAGGGTTGTATTTAATTCAAACTAACCTAACCTAACCCACAAAAATACTAAGTCAGCACCTAAAAATACAAAGTTAGCACATAAACTACTATTTAGATGCTAACTTAGCATTTTAGGTGCTAGCCTACTATTTTTTTGTGGATCAATTAATATTTTTTCATAACATAATATTAACAATATATATATACAGACATTATTATTATTCTAAACAAACTTAAATACAGAACTTAACTACTTAAACTTAACTTATCAATTTTTCTCATTTATATAATAGTATAGAAAGATTTTGCCTGCGGTTATAACTTTACAGAAGAGTATCATAATAAAGAACTATATTTTACCTTGAAAGTTTCCGATTTAGCCAATTTTGGTTTGCCTTGCCCTGCAATCCCTGTATATAAGTAAATTCGGTTCTTCATATGTATAAGTATATTAAATAAACTACTTAGGTACACGCTTTTAACATGAGCATGAGAACAGCATGATATCAAATTAGACATAAGTTACCTAATAAAGAGTTTGGATTTAATTTACGGAATAAGATGTTTGTTACTCAGATGCAAGGTTAAATTATGCCAATCAATCGCCGCTTACTTATCACCTCGAACTTCATCACATCATGTTGTTTTTGTACGATACATAAACACTGATGTAACGTGACATTACTTCTAAAAGTTCCGTACAAATAAAGTGCCTTTTTTATAATACTTAGCCTGATTTAGTAACACGTAAACAATTATAAATAACGGATTGCTTGTAAAGTTGAATTCAGTTTAATATAATCTTAAAAGCCATCTTCTGTTTAAACAACCTGTGATATCTGTTCGCTGCAAGCATGTAGTCCCATCATGGCATTGAAGTCCCCCATAACGATGTTTAATGGTCTTAAAGGTGAGGATCCTTGGATATATGTATTCTTATAAACTCGCCCATTTCATCTTCCGAGTGTTTAACCTGAATAGAAAATATATCAGGGTGTGAGTTTCATTTCATTTGAAATTCGATCACGTTTACGAAAACGAAAATTAGTATGGCGTTGAAGCAGCGCCTCCTGGCGACATACAAGAAGAACAAAAATTTTGCCATACAAATTTTCGTTTTCGTAATCGTAATCGAATGAATACGAATTGTAAACAAAACTCACACTAGGCACTCTGGCATTCAGTGTATTATTAGTACCCCTTGCCCTCCCGTAATCCCCATGGCTGTCGTTAGACTGATCGCCGTCGTGATGTTGATACTGGGGATGTTTTTAAATAAGGCTCTTCTTAGTAACAGCGCCTTTTCTTTCCTTTCCGATTGATAACACCTTCATTATCTGTCCATAGAAACCGTTTTTGGCATTTTAGGTTTTTTAACCATAGACTTGGCAAAGTTTTTTTGTAATTTTTTTTTATAAAATGTGTTTTTTTCACTACTCAAAAATTTTTTTTTAAGTTAAGTATCTCAAATAATCTACTATGCTAAGAATAGCGTTAATTTGGGCGAGTTGGCCAGTGCAGCGGTAGTTGATATTGGTAGTGTGGCTAACCCTTTTTTTTTTACTCAGGGAAATCTCCTCTCAGACCTTCTCAACCGGGCTATTGCAAGCGCCGGGAGGTGTGTGACATGCCGTCATGGGTGCGGGTTCGAGTCCCGCTCGTGGAAATTTTTTTCAAAACTTTTTCAAAGTTTTTTGTTTTTTTTTTAATGTGTAAGTATTTGTGTTGAGGTGTCAAATAAACGTTTATTTCTTTCCTTTTATCTTTCTTTCTCATTTTTGCTTGTTATCGCCACGCTGGGTATCTATGCGAGTAGGCGAACTCCTTGGCTCCTTGCTACCGACCGTTATTGCCTGGTCCGTTGTTCAACGTAGTAGGGTTATAAAATTGTATTCAGCAAGGGCCCTAATACATGCACCTATAATATGTATCTCATTTAAAGTTTGCTTCCATCTCTTTCTAGTGTTCATGGTCAGAGCCATTTGTGTCAGATAACATGTCTCCCTTAATAATGTTGTTTATATTTTATTCTTGGCGAAATTAATTGCTTCAAAAACTTACATCTGAACATTTAGTTTATTCTACGTTGACTGTTATGTTGTAGATACTTAGTTTTTTCAAATATCAAAGTTATGTCATTGACATATAATGCAGTGAGACGTAAGTACTTACGCCGCTATACAAAATATCAAATTAGATACGGCAAAGAGCAAACAATTCCCCATCCGTCTAAGTGAACGTTGAACTGGACAATATGTAATTATGTGTTTTACCATATTATTGTTTGATATTGAGACCTGGGACACTGCTCAGTTGTGAAAACGAGACGCGTATAGACGCCGCTACAAGCGTCTCGTTTTCACAACCGCACCAAAACTACTACAATATTGCTTCAAGAGCTCATGTCATGGCGTGGCTTATGGCCCGATCTACACATGTACTATTTATTTCTTACTAGCTGACCCGGCGGACTTCGTACCGCTTTGACAGTTTCTATGACAACAAAACAAACAAATCGTTATATATCTAGGAACATTTTGTATTGGAAAATTAGATGGACGTTTTTAGTATTTTCCGTTACTTATTATTTATGTTTCCCACCGATTAAACCTTCCCTGAACTTCCACAAATATTTCAAAATCAAAAATTAGCCAAATCGGTCCAGCCATTCTCGAGTTTTAGCGAGACAAACGAACAACAATTGATTTTTATACATATAGATGTGGGAATTAAGATCCTAACCCAGCAGTGGGACGTATAAAAGCCTTGACGATGCTAGTATGACATAATGTGACACAACAAATACGTTACTTTAATTTATTTAGAACAAAATTTGTATGTATTTTTATAGGTTCCAATCTATTTGAGTCAAATGTGCTAGTTTTTACCAAGCGTACCCTAAGTTTTTTATGACCTATCAATGAGTAGTGATTAGCGATTAGATTAGTGGTGATTAGCCACTTTATTTTAGCTCGTGTCCGTTTTTATAAAATAGGCAGAGGTAAAGTAAAGTATTACATTTTTTTAATGCAATTTATCTCATTCTCTCATGACTGCTAATGCAGCCGGGACCAACGGCTTTACGTGCCTTCCGAAGCACGGAGGAGCTCGAGATGATAAACTTTCGGTCACCCATCCAATGACCGGCCTTTACGAAAGTTGCTTAACCTCAGCACTCGCAGACCGGGCGAGTTAACCACTGCGCCATCGAGCTCCTCGAACTGCAATTTTAAATACCAGTTTTTACCAGTAAGCTATTTTGGAGACTACATAGACAGACTAGACATGACTTGCAAATACCTAGGGGTCTACCTCATTTCTACTAAAAAATAGTTGCTCTACATAAACCCATTCAAAATTTCTTGTTGCTTGCTCTCTGTCTATACTTTATTTACTATACAACGTGGCACAAGAAGGTGTGGTAAAAATAAAAAGATCCAAATCCTAAGTGTATCCGATCTAGATCTTGTATGTGTTGTTGTTCATCATCATCATCATCATCTCAGCCAAAAGACGTCCACTGCTGGACAAAGGCCTCCCCCAAGGATCTCCACAACGACCGGTTTTGTGCTGTGTGTGTTGCCAGTGATGACACACGGGACTGAGACGTGGTCGCTCACTATGGGCCTCATAAAAAGGCTCAAGGTCACTCAAAGAGCAATGGAGAGGGCTATGCTCGGAGTTTCTCTGCGTGATCGAATCAAAAATGAGGAGATCTGCAGAAGAACAAAGACAACCGACAACAACAACCGTAACTGACATAGCCCGAAGAGTTGCTAAGCTCAAGTGGCAGTGGGCAAGGCACATTGCTCGCAGGACCGATGGCCGCTGGGGCGGAATAGTCCTCGAGTGGCGACCGCGTACCGGAAAGCGCAGTGCGGGCAGGCCTCCAACAAGGTGGACCGACGATCTGGTGAAGGTCGTGGGAAGCCGCTGGTTGTTACTATGACATAATTATTAACTTTATTATGTCATGCAATAGTAAATTAAATAATTATATTAGAGAAGTCATGCGCGTCAGGCGCACATAAGCAAGATCATAAATGTACACAGAAGTTACTAAACCACTAGGGCTGTGACTTGTTTATTTTGATGTGACGTCACAATAGAAATATTTAATAAAAAATTGCATAACAAATTAAAGAAAAATACTTAAATCTTAGTAACTCTGTATAGAAGATCTAGATCGGATGCACTTCGGATCTTTTAATTTTTACCACACCTTTCTGTTACACGTTGTATACATTTGATGGAGTACAATAATATCGCCTGCCTGCTTGTCTACAACTTATACTAGGTAAGCTCTCAAATGACTAATGACCTGTTACACCACGTACTATTATTATACGTCAAACAGCCAATCCATAAGTTACTTTCATATTTTTATCGTATGACATAGCTAAAAGTTATGCATATAGGAACTAATCACCATCTGTGTGGTATAGTGGTTCGAACACCGACCTAGATGTCCGGATTTGATTTCTAGTGGATGGTAAATAATAATCGGTCTGCCTACCACCCTCTTATCTAAGTTTCACGCCATAACAATGTAAGTTGTATTTTTTGTGTTCCGTCCGTCAGTCAATGAGATAAGACAACAAGTGGTTGTGGTTGAGTTGAGGTTGATATCGGACGAAGAAAGCTTGCCCCATCGACTTATCATCACTTTTTTTTAATTTCTGTTTGACTCCTTTTCCCCTTTGTATTGTAAAGGGTCTTTTTATTGCTATATGGCAATAATATGACTTTACCTACCTTACTTAACTTACACTATACTTTTTTATTTCTATTATCGGCTAACTTTACAATTTAAGTGACATATTTGCTAAAATCATTCCTATAATATTTATTTTCTAAAAGCTTATCATCACTCACCATCAGGTGAGATGAAGGTCCCTAATGCTATAGAAGGGTGTACTGAGGTTTTAGTGGGTCGGCAAAAACATCGTCTAAACTATTTTTTTTTACTTACTAAAAAAAAATATTTGTGGGGTTAGACGATATTTATATTAAATACAGTGAAAAAATTAAATGCCTACCCAAACCAAGCCAGGAATCGAACGTGGGTCTTCCGCAATAAGCACTGAATTTTTTACTGTTTTGATTTTTGACTGTTTTTAGCGGCAGTAGTGGCTGGGTCGTTTAGGTATTTAATTTTTTCACTGTATTTTATAAATGTTTACCTAATTCTATTCTTTGTTCCGTGTCGTTAGTTTAATAACAGGATTTTGAAGTTAAACTCATTGTAGAAACTCCTACCGAGTTCGATAAAAATAATAGCTAATTCCTTATATATGTTAACAAGGCTACTTGCATCATCAATTAACACAAACTGATTGAATAATGACCGATGTGAGAAGTGACCTCAAATGTTTTAGATCCTTTCATTTTAATGTTTAAATATTGTAGAGGTAAAGAAACAAAAATCCATAATGCACGCAGCGGGATCCCTCGCAGTTTGACAGCTGCTCCATTTGACACTCTTCATGCTTTATTGGTCAAAGTTAAAGTCAAATTGTTAATTAAACAGCCTTCATAGACACTAATTGACGTCTAAAACTATTAAACTGGCATTTCCAAATATTTTTTTCTTTTAGCTTTGCCTATTGCCACTGCTGGCTTTACTATCTTATATCGCATTTTGGGAGAGTCTCCATCGAGAAAATATGGCAAGAAATAGGGTAAGCTTTTTTTGTCGTCTTGTTTAAACCTACAAATAAAGGTTTAAACAAGACGACAAAAAAAGCACTCTTGCATTACTTCATTAATTGTAAGCGCACATATTTTTTTCCACGATACTATTAACCCGAGCTGAGGCCCTTTAAATCGACCTCGGGGTCTTCGGCTTTCAAGGCAACAAGATTCTTGCCATTCTTTGTGAACTGGTGACACTGAAAAAGCAATAGGCTGCCAACAGAAAAGTCTATACAAACACAAACATTAAACCACCGGTCATCCAGAGGTCTCGGTTCCAATACCAGCGGGGGGTCCATATTTATGGGTTCGGTTTGGTACAGTCACGAGCATTACCATTTAAACAATTCAACTCTTAATACAATGGAATAAGAGTCAAAACTAGTCAAAAGTGTGTAACTATGTTCAAAATTCAAAATTCAAAATCATTTATTCAGTTTAGGCTACAAGTATGTAGCTCTCGTGAATGTCACTATGCCATCGGTTCGTAAGTCTACTCTGGGCGGGAGATCTTGTACTGAGAAGAACCGTCAAGAAACTCAGCAAGTGTCCAGTTTTTTTTCCCTTCTATCTAACCTACCTAATCTATTAAATGTACAGGCAGGGCTAGTTACTGCCATCTTATCTAAGACCCGCGCCACAACAACGATGTTATTATAGTCGCATTGTTGTGTTCTGACAATTAAGATATGAGACGAGGATTCTGGTTTAGTTCTCATCTTCGACCTTATCATCTCTTAAATCATCAAGTGAGATGAAAGCCAATCGTTTTTCCGTTGGTGGAAAAAGAAAAACTAGATTTTGTAGCGCATTTTCTTTAAACATTTCACCTTAGCACGACCCACTGAAATAACTGTATCTATTGTGTGGCAAATTGCAAGAATGTCAAAATACAAAGGTGTAAGAAGTCGGTATAATTATATGGCACTCGAGGCGGCCGTCACAATGGCCGTTGTGTGAAAATTGTTCTTAATCGCTAAACGTTGCACTGGAGTGCGTTATGAAGTAATGCGGTTGGGCAACCAGATCTCGAGGATGCTCCAATAACGGAGGAAGTGCTTATTTAAAAATTACTTTTGACACAGAATAGTGTTAATAATAAATATATTGTTTTCTAAAGTTTACACAAACACTACACATTGAAATGAAACCACTTTTATGGAACTACTCGCGTTTATTATTTTAATTTTAATGTTTATCCTGACGTTTCGAACCTTTTGCAGGATCTGTGGTCACAGGAAACCTGAGGTTGTGGTCGTTTCATAATTAATTAGTAACTTCATACCCTCATTTCGCCTGGCGGACAAACAAGCCTTACCACCAACCAAACCGAGTTGACAATTATGTACCCTCGCTGGGAATCGAACCCGGGACCTCTGTGTCTGAGACCGGTGACTGGACCATAGAGAAGGTTATAATTCGGTAAAAGTAAGTACTGAAAGAAATCCCCGAGCGGGATTTGAACACGCACCCTCTGACATACTGGATTAGCTGCACTTCCAATTAATGCTAAAATAGTTATGCCAGAACTTAAATAAAAAAAAATAATTATACAAAGCAAACCTTCCGACACGGATAAATCCGGAAGGGTTTTTTGTGAGCACCCACTATATCTATACAAAAACCTGTTATCACTAAGTTGATCAATATGAAAAAAAATTAGTATAGATTAATTACCAGTGTTTGCCACAATAATTAATGTATTGTCCTTGCATTCAAATAAAGACAATAAATAGATTTAAGACATTAAGAAGTACCTAGTGAACCAATAAATACTTTCAAAACTTTGATTATTGTTAGAGTTATCGTTTTCAATAAAGATTTTTTGGTTTATGAATTGTTAATAAGGTTTCTCAATTTATCAAGTAGATATGTTAAAATTTTAATTTTGCGGAAATCTGAGGCGGCAATTATGTTAAACTATCGATCGCTATAACTAACTTAGCCAGCCAAGCAACATAAATATAAATTTTACATGATTTATGATTATTTACAAATAATTTTACGCAAATATTGTTGCGAACAAATGTTGATCGACATTGAATAGGGCTCTTTTGGCTTATAAAGTAAAAGTAGATAGTGTTGATTAATTTCGGCGAGCTGGATTGAGCCACGATAGCATAGTTGGTAGTGCACCTGACCCGGCATGTCATGGGGTGCGGGTTCGAATTCCGCTCGTGGATTTTTTTCAACACTTTGAAAAAAGTCAAGTTGTAAATTGTTCGCAACAATATTTGCGTAAAATTATATGTAAATAATCATAAATATAGCTTGTCTAATTCTTAACTGATCTTTCAATATTTGTAAAATCATTAAGATCGGATGTTGATGGCGTAGTTGTCGACATTGAATAGGGCTTTGGCTTATAAAGTAAAAATAAATAGTGTTGATTAATTTCGGCGAGCTGGATTGAGCCACGATAGCATAGTTGGCAGTGCACCTGACCCGGCATGTCATGGGGTGCGGGTTCGAATCCCGTGGATTTTTTTCAACACTTTGTCTTTTTACAAATTTATACAATTTTATAATTACAAACTACTAATACAGAAAAAGTGTTTAAAATATAAGCTGATTCTTAACCATCGAGTACGAAATGTATCATATTTTAATATCAAACTATCATGGTTACTTTCATAGTTGTTAACTCTTACCATTCAAAAATAATAAATATGGTTAGAATCACGCTAATAATTTCTTCAATATTTTTTGAAAACTTTGTAAAAACTTTTAAAAATCGATAGCCTCGAATAACTACTACATTTCTCAATCCGAGTAGTTAAGGGAATTACGCTACTGAGTCATGGTTTCCCTGTACAATTAGATCGTTAGAAAATTAGATTTAATGACTGTTAGGTCCCGTTTATCCATCCGTCCGTCCAAATATCCAAAAGTAGGTTGTATAAAATTAGTTATAGATACGTTATTTATGTAGGTAAGTATATAGGTAACCTTACCTTATGTAAATAGATACATGCTCTATATCTATATCTATATATTCAATATGATCACCATTTAGTTACAAAATAATGATTTTCTCTAGCTTTTATTGTTCACAAACAAAGAAAATTACGAGTAAATAAACTTTAAAACAACTATTAACTTTAAATAAAAAAAATCCACAGATCATCCCCATCAGGCAGAGTACCCAGTATAAGTTATGTTTAGTTTGTTATTCTCAAGTTTATCCATAATCTAGTTTTTATTTTGTGTTTTTATGATAATCTAATACCTTTGAACGAGCAATTATTGTATATATGTATATATATAATCTGAATCTCGGAAACGGCTCCAACGATTTTCATGAAATTTAGTATGCAGGGGGTGTTGGGGGCGATAAATCGATCTAGCTAGGTTTCATTTTTAGAAAACGTCGTTTTATCCGTAAAAAATACTGAGCACAGCTCGGTCATCCAGGTACTGATAATGATGAGAGCATGGATAGGTACTCGAGCGCTGTTAAAGTCTCTTTTTATTGTTACCTATTTTAATAAGATTGGTAGAGCTTTATTAGGAGTATTTAATAAAACAATGCTCGGAACAGTTGAAAGTCAAAGTAAAAATAACACTTAGGTACTGAAGGTAAGTATGCATTACTACTAGTTATTCTGTGGTATTACTAAGCCTACTACCTACCCTACTACCTCTACCTCCATATTAGTAAAGTAGCATGAGTCACAAGAATGTCAAAATAAAATAATGTCTTGACAAGTACTAATAAATATATTATTAGTCCATTGTCTTCTCAATATTTGCCATAAAACATAATAGATGTTTGAGCATTAAAACAATAATCATGGCTACCCATAAAGTATTTAGTATCTCGTACATAAAATGCGTGAATGACTCTGCCACCTGCTTATCGGTAATTAGAGGCGATGTCTGACGTATAAACGTAATTTTACAGATCGCGAGTAATGGTACGAGATGAGATCAAACGCAGAAGGCCACACTAGGTGTGTAAACACTAATTATACGCGCGGTTCGGTTCCCAAACAATGTGTGGCAAGCGACTCCTCTGCTCAACATCTGTAGCTGTAAGGTCATCGCGTTCGGATTTCATTGCGATAACTCCACAATTACTATTGTGTTTCCTGAAGAAACCCATAAAATAACATATTAACTCAGACAATTATATATTCGATATAATAATATACATAAGCCCTCTATCTTAAATAATCTTACATTATTCATGTTTATTTTATACTTCTTTTTGGTAGGTGTTAGGGCTTATTTTAAGTCCGCCTGGCTAGCTACCACCCCTATCTAAATAGGTCGCTATAACACCAGTGTTATTAGCATTGTAGTGATCCAACGGAGATAAAATATCCAGTTCTTCAGTAGACAAGGACTTAGGTGAAGTGCCTTCGGCCTTATCATCACTTAACCCTTACAAAGGCAATGGCAGCTATATTGCCACCAAATATTGAACTTTATGTACTTGGAATAAGATTGAAAAGCAATGAAAAATTTCAACTGTATTGCCCGTGAAAGGGTTAACGTCTGAGGGCCTAGACAAGTAATAAAGCATAACG
The DNA here is from genome assembly GCA_963082485.1 of Eudonia mercurella. Lineage (NCBI taxonomy): Eukaryota > Metazoa > Arthropoda > Insecta > Lepidoptera > Crambidae > Eudonia > Eudonia mercurella. The sequence continues at coordinate 8,568,569 of OY720032.1, forward strand.
CTATTAGAATAAATATAAATAAAAATAAATGTCTCTCAGTTCAATGTGCCATTTGGAAAAGGTCTCGTCCAAACAACTTCCACTGTTTATCTCGGGTAATCCTTCTCTTGCTGGTTCTCGCTGTGATATAGTCGATTACTAATAGTTATTTCGTGTTTTGTTCCCGTCATGTAAACGTCATTTCAAATTAGAGTAAAAGAGATAAACTCTTATTCTTTGTTAACTTGTAAGACCCTAAATGAAAAGAGATTCAGCAGTAGCGACATAAGTCCTCCAATTTTATACAAAACATAAACGCCATTATAAGTAACGGTTGTTGCGTAATGGTATTAAGCTATTAAAGTCAAGTCGTAACCCTCCTGAGACCTATGATCACCTTTGATACTAGCAAGAATTTTTTTTCTGCGCCACTTAGAGGCATATGCTTAAACTACCATGTAAATTATAAACTAAATAGTGCACTTGTCATTTAAAAATGTGTTAGGCTTGATTGGACAGTTTTAGTGCTGATGACAGATATTTGAGTTTTATTATTTTTTCATGTACCGACATTGGCTGCTAACCAAAGAGGGTTTTTTTTTATTTTAAGCTTATTTATGGAGTATTTTAATTGTTTTTAGTACATAAATTGGATGTGGCACTCAACACATGAAATTTACTTTTTTTTTGGTTTGAGAGATCTTTAAATATTGGAGTTCTTAGGAAACTTTGATGACTACGAAGATATTGACGATGATGATAAAGATCTAGAGATAAACGTGAACGTGACCAACGAAGACCTCGGAAATCTGAAACTGAGTGGGAGGAGTCGTATAAAGAACCCCTATCCAACTTTGCTGACTCGTCTCGTGGTGGTGCTGGTTGGCGAGCTTTAAATCGACATATGACATGAATTCGTTCAGAGGTCTTTGGCAATATTCTAGATACCGATCCGCCATTACAAGAACAGCCTCTTCTGAAAAGTTCTCACGAATACTTCTCTAGATACATAAACACTAATTTAAAAAAAAAATCAAGTAATTTTAACTTGTACGAATATTTCTAGCGTAAATAGAACTGGTAAATCACTAAATACTTGTTGTAATAATGGCTATATGTATTCTGGGTCTTCGAAGGATTAGAATGTTTTAAGCAGTAGAAACAAGAGTAAAGCTTATTGCCGAAACTATTGCACGAAATAAATATTTCAACATCAGATCAAACCTCAAAGTAGTGGACGACCATCATGTTTCTACAGCAATGAGACAGGTCGATCGATTTTGGAAGATTCGCCCGATCTCAAATTGAGAAGGCTTGCAGAGAAAATCAATGAGAGAAATTTTTAGCAATCGATGAGCAAATAATTCCATTCACTGGTAAACGCAAGCAGAAGCAAGCATAACAATTTTCCATATTTTTGATTTTGCAGCTGCTTCAGCATGGATAAAATACCAACCTGATGCCGTGAAATGCGGGCTTCCCCGAAAACAAATTATGCAGTATCTGGACTATAAGATGGACTTGGTTAAACACTTGATTTACTACGAAGCAATGCCTCTGTCGATGACACAGTGCTCAAGTCCCACTCTGGACTGCCTTACATGCAATAGCCCAAGTCAAAGTCCAAGGTCATTTGTGATTGCAGAAACAGAAGATTTACCGGCGGTGCTCTTCTAAGAAGCGCAGACTTGTGGAACCTATGCCCCACACATCTAAAAGAATAAAAGCGGCACAACACTTACCTGTTTGTGTCAAAGAAAAGAAAAATAACCGATCCAAGTGTCGATCGAAGAGTTGTAGCCAGTTTACTTTTGTAAAATCATCCACATGTAGCATTTCTTTAAGTTTTTTTTGTGATTTAAAAGGTGCCACTCAGTTGATTTTTTCTAGTGATATCATTGCTCCTGAGTCTCCACAGTGGCCTCTCTACTCTCTAAGCACCCACCTCCTGCAGCAACACTTCGTCTCCCCGATCCACCCGAGTCTACGGATGCTTCGCCTTCGACCAACGAGGACGAAGTATACAAATCCATTCTCTCTTTTAAAAATGGCTCTGCAGGTGGTCTCGATGGTCTATCACCGCAGCACTTTAAAGATTTGATTTCTGGTACCTCTGGAGACGCCGGCAGAGTTCTTCTCACCAAAATTACCCAGCTTTGTAATGTCATGCTTGCCGGAAATGTTCCACAGAACATTACGGGTATACTCTACGGCGCTAACCTTTGTGCATTAAAAAAGAAAGATGGTGGAATAAGGCCTATTGCCGTAGGGTGTACCATCCGGCGCATTGTTTCCAAAATTTGTGTCAAGCACATCCTTTCTGATCTTTCTTCTAAATTTCAGCCAGTTCAGCTCGGGTTTGGCTCGAAGGGAGGCTGTGAGGCTGCGGTTCACTCAGCTCGCACCTTCTTGCTGAATGATGGTGGTGAAGTACTGTTGAAGGTGGATGTGAAGAACGCCTTCAACTCCGTAGACAGGGGTGCTCTGCTGGCGAAAGTTAAAGAGGAAATTCCTTTATTTTATAAATATTTAAGGCAATGTTACGGCGAACCAACAAATTTGATTTACCGTAACAATTCTAGCCTACCCTTACTACCACAATCGCAGAAGCAATGGGACGAGCCCTTATGCAAGCAAATATTGGAGGGGCTTATATCCACATCGGCTGACACGGCCGATCTAGCTCGTCTCACTGCCGTTTCCGAGAGAGAGTCAGGCCACTGGCTCCAGGCTTTGCCATCTACCAATGTCGGTACCTTGTTAGACGGGCCGTCTCTTACTCTAGCAGTCTGCCTCCGTTTAGGCGCCAGATTAGTCCACCCTCACCGCTGTGTATTTGGGGAAGCTGTTGACGAGCTTGGCCATCACGGCCTCTCTTGCGCTCGTAGTGCTGGCCGTATGATGCGTCACTCGACACATAACAGCATCATCCGCAGTGCTTTTGCCACCATTGGTTTACCAGCTGTCCTGAAAATAGCAAACGGCACAAATACGCAAACCTAGGTCGAAATTATTTATTTGTTCCGTTTGCGGTGGAAACAATGGGTCCATGGGGGCCGGAGGCAAAGCAGCTGGTCAAAGAGTTAAGTGCTCGCCTTATTGAGGCCTCCGGTGACAGGAAGGCTGGCAGCTACCTTTGCCAGCGTATTAGTTTGGCAATCCAAAGGGGCAATGTTGCCAGCATTTTTGGGACCGTTCCCATGAGCCCACAGTTGGAGGACATCTTTTATTTATAGGTCTTTAGTTTTTAATTTCTAATTATTTTTTCTCTGTTTTTTTTAAAGTTAAGTTCTGTATTTAAGTTTGTTTAGAATAATTATAAATTACATATAAACATTGTATTTTATATATATTATAATATAATAGAAACTGCTTTTATGAGTTCCACACTTCAAAAAATAATTCCGATTAAATCATAAAACAAGTCACGTTTTGGTTTCATTCAGACCCATAGTATCATCTGTGATACCCCCTACCTTAGGGCTCTGGGGATCATGGAATTTTTTTACTATTTTTCTCATAATTTTAATGCTACAAATAACATATATACCAAAAATCATCAAGATCCTACAAAATTTCATACCCTGGGTCTCGGAGGCTAACTACCAAAAATAAAATGTGAATTTCATAAAATGAATGCTCTTTTGTATCGATTCTTCAATCATTTCCGTGACTTACGTTGTCTGATATTAGTGTCGACGGGTCGAATCGAGTGCGCGAAATTGAAAGCATCATCTGCGAACAACCGCAGCACTCCCACGTCACTTATGCAACTGATGCCCGTCACCTCGGCAAATGCAGTGGACTTTGCGAACCGATCTCTTTACTCCTATTATCCAACATATCATATGACCTTTGACCATAAGCGTACTGTGCTTTGAGTTGACCATGAAATATAATAAAATTGTATTTTGGTATGGTATTTTTTATGGCATTTTTTTTCAATCGTTTCACTCATGTTATTTCATACAAAGTTTAAAGAGAGTTTTAAGTTTATACAAAAGAGAGTGAAAAGTTTGTTGCAAATGATGTTTCTTTGTATGTATTGTCCCTTGTTCATGCATCACGCATCTTCTTCCCCATGGATATACGCTTGATATACAGATAGCACAACGTAGCAACAATGAGAAATATAATACCTAATAACCGAAAAACATTTTCATGCAAGGTAGAAAATGCCGTTTACCCGGGTAGATAACGAAATTAAAGAATAATCTCGAGCTTGTGTGCGCGCTCCGGAAAGCTCGTTAAAGCGTTGATTCAAGGGTCAAGGTTGTTTTCGTATCGATCTACCCCATTGCTATTGTCCATTTGAAAGGCATGCTTATAACTAGCAGTATGGACGTTTGTAGACGTCTAAATTCATCAATATTTGCATTTGGTTATTATCTACTATAGTAAGCATGGACTATTATTAGTCCATGTTCAAGTTCAATAATCTTTGCGTGAGGTCAGCGTTTTAATTAATATCCGGAAGAGATATCTCTTCTTCCTATACAATTTATAAAACCTTCGTGGGTGATGACGGGATTTCACAAATAATGTTGATAATTACATTGGCTACCTAAACGTCATCATAAACTTTACATATTTTAAACCCTTTTTATCCCATTTTTATTGTTATAGAAAGCGCCCCAGTCAAGGCTTAGAGAAATAAACACATGTTATTATTTTTTAAATAAATACTTATTATGTTTATGTCGCGACTTAATAGTCGCGACATAAATTTTAAATATTTTCGTTAATACCAATCCTAACTCCAGCTACTTAATGCCCAATAATGCTATTAGAAAAGTGTACTCCTTTTTTTTACCCAGGGGAACTCGGTAAGAGTACCCGACCTTGAGGAGGCCTGGCGGTTATGTAGGAGTCGCCCCTCCACCTACCTACGTCGGCTAACTCCGAAATCACCTCGCGTAGCCTGGCTGCAGACGCGTCAGCCTTAGGCTCACTGGTCGTGCCCGGTATTTCAAGCTTGCGCCCACCCGCTGCCGTGTTCCTCATGCGCACTGACTCAAAACTGAACTCCTGCAATTGTATGGCACCAATCGCCTTTTCCATACGGACGCATATGTGGCGCCATTGGCCATGGCTTCCGGTTTGAGAGTGATTGTCACGACTAATGAACGCGGTGGCACAAGCTTGACCACGTTTCTTCCATGTGCCACGGGAGCAGAACCCTGGGCTGCCGTCTTGTTTGGTGCCTTGGCACCTACACTAGAAGCCTGGGCAGCCGCAGCGGCAGATTTCCTAGCCTTCTTCTTGGCCTTCTTTGAGAAGTTCTGCCTCCGCTCTACCGCCGGCGTACTGAAAGCCGCAGCCAGAATGGGAGAGGCTGATCGTACAGGCGGCGCCTTCTAATTAAGTGCCCTTTGGGGAAACGGCGGTTTTTCCCACACAGGCCCGTGCGTTGGCACAGCCCTTGGTCGGGCCACATGTGGAGCGCTAGAAGGCCCAGTAGTCGCGATGGCGCAGCTGGCCTCAGCCCTTCTTCTATCGTGCGCCAGAGGAGGCCTCATGGGGGACTCGCATGGGAGTTTCTTCTTCATTTCAGCCATACGAGCGTTGAGCATGCTCCCAAGAGACTTGTAGAGGTCGCTTTTGAAGGTTTCCAACATGTCACCTACTGAGGGCGCTACTTCCTTCTGCACGTCTGTGCCCCTACGGGTCGATCTACGCTCCTGCTGGTCCTCTTTGACGGCTCTAATCTCGGCCCACAAAGATCTACCTCGTGTCGGAGTCTCTATTTGTCCTTTTGGAGTCTTTTAGACTCTCCCAACATGGACATGTCTCTAAAAGACTCCATACAGACCAACATCGTTTTGATCCTGTCGTTAATATCTCTGCGGACCGGACTTTCAGCAAACTTTTATAGGCCGTCTCTAATAACTCCTGCTTGGAATTGTCTATCATCTGGACCCTCAGAGTCACCAGGTCTTTATCCTTCAGGAGTTTGTTCGCTGGTTCGTCCTTTTCCCTTTCTTTTTCCTTCAAAAAACTTTTTTTGCTGGCGTTCGTCTTAGAGGGAGCGGGAGACTCTATGTTTGGCTCTCCTTCCTCCGAGGGGTCTCTAGCAGCTCTTTTGTCCGCGGCAAGTCTAACAAAGGTTTCGACCTTCTCCACACGCTTGTCACCTCCGCCACCCTCTGCCGCGACCTTCTTTGCTCTACCCCTGGATGTAGAGCTGATTTTACGGCCATTTGGCCCTTCCCCATTTTCGTCCTCCTCGATTTAATCCTCCGATCCAATCGTAGAGAATTATCATTTCAATTGTTCGTTTATATAATAATAAACTGAACACTGAATTTAAAAAGCTTTGTAAGATTAGATAGATACAAAAAAACGATAAAGAATAAAAAAGGCTTTAAAAGATCATCTCAAAACAAACTAAAAAGGAGGAAAGCTAAGCTATCAAAATGTGATAGGTATCATTGCATCAAGTAGAATTATAAAATGGTAACAGAAACGTTATAATGGCTACTCTAATAGTTTTTATGAGGTCGATCCAATTGTGAAACATACGAGTATAGTGTGCAGTACGCGTTACCAACGTTTTGCAAAAAGTTATAACATCATCTCTCATATATTTGAACAATTAATTATTCTTTACACATAAGATAAGTGTACATTAAAAAAAATTAAAAGATTTATTTTTAATAGCCTATGTAGTCTAGTTTAGACTAATGCTGATCTTAAATTCAGAGGTCCCGGATTCAATTCCCAGCGGAGATATATGTTATGGGTTTGATTGGCGGTAGTGGTTTTAAATTCGCCTGGCTATCAACATAAATCTTATTTAAAATGTCACTATAACATCAATCTTGAGACTCGTAGTTTATAACATTGTCGTGTTCCCCGTAGAAGAATTAACAAAAAGCGGTTTTATAGACATTCTAATGTAACTATGCTCTATGGAAAGTCGATTGATGTTCGCCTCGTTTTCGTTAGATTATTCATAGTTATCAGTCTGCTTTTGTTTATTTCTCGACCAGGGCGGGATTTGAAAAAAAATCGAGGGTTCATATGCCTAAAAGCCGATCATCATCAACATCATCATCTCAGCCAAAAGACGTCCACTGCTGGATAAAGGCCTCCCCTAAGGATCTCCTCAACGACCGGTTTTGTGAAGTCGAACATAATGCAAGTTAATTAATATTTTGTGATATAATATATTTCAGTGTTTACTTCAAGTAGGATTTCGTTGTCCTCTCTAATGTATGAGTAAAATAATGCATGCGATCACTAAAAATGAAATTGAACGCGATTTATTAGGAAGCTTGCATAAGACGGTGACCTTGATGACTTTTTAAACAGCAATTTGTCTCTTAGTCGTTCACAAGTAAGTTGAAGATGTCTGTGAAAGAGATTGCAAATTATTTATAAAGTAGGTGCCATCAAATGTGACAAACAGCCAAACAGTAGGACTTTACAAATTTACCACACACTACACTCTCCGTAATTCTATTATGTATAACATAATATGTACATACTCTTTGAAATTAAAATGTTATGTATCATGTAGTGTTATAGCTATACCGCCTTACAAATAAACAAAGAACAGTTATTCCGTGTTTTGTCTCTTTTACTCTAATTTGAAATGACGTTAACATGACGGGAACAAAACACGTAATAACTATTCGGAGCTTATTCTTTGTTTGTTTGTAAGGCAGTTAGAGTATTGTAGCTTTTACCATAGGATGCCATAAATAAGACAAGTGATTTTTTTTAATTATTATTCAAAGTCTGTTTTAATTTTTCGATACTAACAAAAGATACTACACACTGTCTGATTTTACGCAAAATAAACAAAAAAATATATCAAGCTTTTACAGTAAGCAAAAGCTGTTCGATGTAATAGACATTTGTTTTTAAATTGTTAAGTCAATAAGAATACTAATCCTTTGTTTAATGTTTTTATTGCCACAGAAAAACAAAAAGTTTTATACACAATAAGCGTCTTTGTCAAATGTTATCGATATCATATCCTAACATCAAAAATGGCGATCTCAAAGTTACACTTGCAATGTTGCTTGCGAAATGACTGTCGTGGAAAAATACCTCTAACAGCAATTGCATGCACTAAAATGATTTCGAGTAGCGATCGAGAAGCTAAGATTAATATCCAGACACTAAGTGCTGAGAATTATGTATTCCAAAGTTTTCGCAATCAAGAACAATGTAATTGCATTGTTAATTGTTAACCATCCTGTTAACATTTGTTAAATTTTATTTGAGTTTTTGTAACTTGAATATTTTTTACATTATTCATAACTTTATGTACGGGCTACATTTCACCAAAAGATTTAACCTCAAGCGTGCGTGCACTCAGCGTAACAGATGATAATAATAGCTGCTAAGGCTGCTTGTGTTTAATTTCAAAATAAAACCATATTCGTGGTATTGTATGATAATATAGTAGGTATTTGTTTTAAACTGTACAAACATGTAAAGAAGAAGAAGAATAAATAGAAAAAATACATTTATTAACACACACACACACACACACGACTTACAGACAGTTATAGTACACATAAAACAAAGTAAAAACAAAACAAAAGAAAAAACACAAACAAAAATCGAAAAGGTGTGTGAGGCCAACAATGACAAAGTTTCGTTGACTTTTGAACGAAACTTTGTCATTGTTGGCCTTTGACTTTTTACGTTGAATTTTAAGATTACGGTGACCAATAACCTAGTAGACATGGGTGTGCCTGTTTGCAGACTCAGCCAAATAAAATTGGATAAGAAATTATGCTGCGTATGATTTATAAAAAATAACAAGAGCAGACTTGTACGTCTCTACGTAAAAAGTTTATAAAATAATAATTTCTCGAAACAAGCGCGCGTGCAAACATTCAAATAAATGGCTGAACCCGGTAACTCTGGGTCTGACACTGGTCTATCCATAGACCACAAAGGTGTTTATTTAGCAAAGCTTACACAAATCAATGTTACAAAATTACAGGTTTGGTACATATACATATGATATGGCGTGGCTACTTGCAAATCCGCGCTCTTGCAAATTATGAAACTTTTGCAATGCTGAGTTACTGGTTGATTGATTAAATTAAAATATCTTGATCTCCTTCGTCGTTCGGAAGGCGAGTAGGGTAGTTGCACCAGTGTTCGACAGGAACCATTGATCGACAGTTGTATCCTTTAATCGATAAAATAGGGGTCAGCAACTGGGTGGTTACTCTTGAAACACAATTGCAATAATCAATTTCCAATCCCAAATCTAAAAAATTCAAATGGCACTCTTAAAAGCGATAATAGCGCTACATTGGAATTAAATTGCGTAGAAATTTAGTGAACAAATTATTATCGAGATGGGGCGTTTCGAAATTGCGATACTTATCCCAATATCGATACATATTAATCGCATTGGAATTGTATTGAGATTGAGTTTGCGTCAAGAGTAGCCTACCTGATTTTAGTCTTTAGGGGATAAAGTTAATCGCGTCCGTAGGTTTACCCTTGAGACCCTACACGTGGCCCCTGGGTGGTGGTAAATGAGTGACACTGTCAGAGTGGTAAAGCAACGCTGCGTTGCAGCACGAAATGGGCCGGCTCGCCCGGCGTAATAATGCACTCACATAGAATATCGGCGCGGCGTGAAACAATGCCACTCCTTGCTGTTGTGTTTCGTCTGGTGAGTAAAAGTACCGGAAGCCCATTTCTCACCCTTCCCCTCTCCCAATTCCTACTTCCTCCTAAAGATCCAACTCCTTCCTAGGCCGGCAACGCATCTGCGATTACTTTGGTTTTGCAGGTGTCCATAGGCGGCGGCGATTACTTTCCATCAGGTGACCCGCCTGCTCGTTTGCCTCCTTTTTATATAAAAAATAATAATAACAATAATTGAATACATACCCCCTGCTTCTTATCCTTGTTATATCCTATCCTATATCTTGTTATCCCGTAAAATTTCAACTAAAATCTATAGTCATATTTTGATGATGAAAATTGTGTCCAACGCTGGGTTTAAAGTGTCGAGCACTGTACTATACCCTACATATAAACCGTTGATCCCGGTTGTCGTAAGACAGCAATCGTTTAAACCCACCAACAGCACGCATTGGACCAGCATCACCAGCACGGGATATGGCATGATCTCTCCATATCCATGTGGAAAGAGTTAGACATTGATAACCTGATGATGATAGATACCATATCCCACCTTAATGTATATTCGCAACGGTTCAGCAATGAAACACTTAGCAATCCAGACACGAAAATAAAAAAAAGGTTTTAGCACAGTGTAATCGGCAATCAGAGTCAACGACATCGACATTGCGACACCCAGGAGGGCCATATACAGCGGAGATTACAACAAAATGGCGCTTTGATGCTGCGCTATGTCGCAGCCAGGCCTGCGTGCGCGAGGGAGCGCCGGACGGGCAGATGCGCCCTGAATACTTACCGCGATGTGGCTAAACAACAACCACGTACAATGACGTGTTAGAATGGTGCATAGAGTAGCAATAACACCACACATAGTGGAACTTATTGCAATTGAACAAGGACTATATTGTCATAATCTCAGCACTTCACTCACGGCTATGCTCACGACACTAATAACTTATCAAGCGTAGGTTTACTTACTACTTACTTAATTTTAATTAAGCTTCTAGAGTCCTGGTAGGCTACTCTTGACGCAAACTCAATCTCAATACAATTCCAATGCGATCAATATGTATCGATATTGGTATAAGTTTCGCAATTTCGCAACGCCCCATCTCGATAATAATTTGTTCACTCAATTTCCACGCAATTTAACTGCAATGTAGCGCTATTATCGCTTTTAATAGTGCCATTTGAATTTTTTAGATTTGGGATTGGAATTGTATTGAGATTGAGTTTGCGTCAAGAGTAGCCTACCTGGCCTAACACATACGAATCGTGTAGTTAACAATATTCGGCTTGAACATCATTATTAAAAACTAGCTGTGCCCTGCGGTTTCACCCGCGTTAATTAGCGACTGCTCCACTCCTATTAGTCATAGCGTAATGTAATATATTGATGTGATGTAATAATTTTTCAATTCGAACCAGTAGTTCCTGAGATTAGCGCGTTCAACCAAACAAACAAACAAACTCTTCAGCTTTATAATATTAGTATAGTTGATTAAGTTTGTTTTCATTTTTGTGCGAAAATGAGAAAAAATTAAAATGGTAATAATGGTGTGGTGGATAGTATATAACTAGTTATCGTAGTGGCACCAGTGTTCAACACTTTAAGCCCAGTGTTCGACACAGCTATCATTTTTTTTCAGAAAAATAACAGATTTTCCTTGAAATTTTACGGCATTACAGCTAGGAAGCCCGGTGGTCAGTATTAAATTGTATGGAGCTCGATGGGGCGCAGTGGATAACGCGCCCGGTCTGCGAGTGCTGACGTTAAGCAACATTCGCAAAGGCCTGTCATCGGATGGGTGACCAAAAATTTATCATCTCGAGATCCTTCGTGCTTCGGAAGGTACGTAAAACCGTTGGTCCCGGCTGCATTAGGAGCTCGAGCGCGCGAACACCAGACACAATAGAATTTTAATTGTTATCGGCCACCTGGTGGTCGATCGACGCTCAAGGGGTTAGCAGTCGTTAACAACTACCAATCCGCACTGGGCCCGCGTGGTGGTTTATGACCCGTTCTCCCTATCCATCCATAGGGAAGGCTCGTGCCCCAGCAGTGGGGACATAAAAATGAGCTGATGATGATGGTAATGATGATTGACTAAAATCAGTTGCCGACAAAAAATGTTGAACACTGGTGAATACTGGTTTCTATCGAACACGCCACACCCTACTGCGAATTATTTTGTTTTATGTGTGTGCAGACTATCCACTATGACCGTTTGTATCTGCCTTTATTTACAAAATATCAGTAGTTACCCAATTAGCTGTGAGTATACGGTACCGTTTTATAGTTCAAATGTCCTCCAGACAAGGGCCGAGGATCACAATAATGGTGTAATGAGTCTGTAACCATCATGCAGTCAGTCACGGTGGCGGTGGCCCGCTCTGGTCACTTTCGCAATCTGGTCTACAGCAGAAAGTTATCTCATACTTGTAGAACGTCTATCTTTTTATTTTGTCTCAATTCGTCTTTATTTCATTATTTTAGGGGTCTCATGTGAAATGGAGATAAAAAACTATATTATGTATTTAGATATTTATGATTTTTCTAAAGGCTTATAATGAAGTAAGTAAAAAGTGTTTAATTTCAATGTGTACCTAAGCGGCCGCGTTAACTTGGAAAACACTATTATTGACAAGCAAGTTGAAAGATTTAGGTAGTATATATGTAAGGACCTTGTTCATTTATTAGTATTGTTTGACCTCGTATAATTTAACGTATTAATTTATTTATTTATTTATTACACAAAACATATTTAAGTAAGTAGGCTGCAATTCCACAGATACCTATGTGTAAACAACATACCTATTGCTTATTCATTAATCAAATCTGATCATTATTAAATGAAATTTTGTAATAATATTAATAATACATACAGGATGCAATAAATGTTCAAATGTGGATAATCTAGTCAGGTAGGTGGTACTTACACTTATATCATAAGTCATCTTACGAAAAGCAGCAAATGTCGGCTACAAAATTAGAAAGCCCACAGGGACATAGGAACCGAAAGGTGTTGAACTTTTCGATTCCAGACCGCCTGTTGCAATGCCGCTCGGGTTACAAGATCGGCCTCCTCAGACGCGGGTTATTTTACAAAGCGGGGTACGGTCAGTTGTCTATCAAGCGCGCGAAGTCCGGTATTGTGTTACGTTACATTGCACTAATACTCAGTCAGTCTATACAGCTTTCGTGCATGATGTATGTGACATATGACTGTTGCAATAACGAGATTAAACATTTGCATTTCGATCTAAAACAACATTAGCTGATGAAAGGCTGATGCCTATAACCATCCACTGCTAGGCTCAGATTTTCCCACATAATCAAAATTACTTGGGGGGTTCGGGTCGTAACCCACCAGGATGTCCAAATGCGGGTTGTGGGCTTTTTTAACGACTGCGCCATCTTACGACAACAACCGGAACCAACGGCTGAACTTTTCGAAGCACGAAGAAGATATATTTTTAATTTGCTTAATCGTGTAGTGGTCTCTCTCTGCATTGCGACAGTTCACTGCACAGAAAGAGCAGGTCGCTGCACCCACCATCTAGCTTCTCACAATAAACACTTGCTACATAAATAGTTGTTGGGAAGATAGAGAACAAACGACCACGCGGCCGATTACTTAGCCGCTGATTGGTTAAGACCAAGTCTAGGCTCTGACGGGACTCCCTGTGACTCGGTAGTTGGTTAGGGCGGTCCCTTTATAACACGCTAAAGATGGCGAGTGATTTGGAAACAACTATTATTTAACACCTCTGTTAAAGTCTTCCAAAGAATACTATATTATTATATACTATGGCTACTGCTTGGGCTTAGGTTTCTTGTATTTGTAATATTTAAAGTTGTATTATTAGCATTCAAATTGCTATATTTAAGTATCCCGAAATGGTTATAAGCACTTGAAGTTGCCCCTGATTGAAAAACCATCGCCTGGATTACAAAAGGTCGTAGGTTTTGAATCCCAGCCGAGGCAGTCGTTATTTTTAACTGTTAGGTACCCAATTTTTAAATTATTATTGATTTCTTGCATATATTTTATACATACAGTTCTGATCAAGATTTGAAAGTCTATCTATTTGCAAGGAACATTACGATAGGTTACATTACTACCTAATAACTAATCTACGGTAATATATTTGTACGAAGTATATTAATTCCTTTGGAGTTTTTGAGTATTGCAAGCATTTAACGCACAGCTTTTTTAAATGTCCCCACTGAAGAATTAATAACGTGATTTTTGCTTTATTAAGTACCTAAGTATTAACCACAGATGAATAATAAAGAAGGTACTAAACCCAGTATGATACTTGTTGCGAGTTACGAAACAATTAATTTGACGTGCTTAAATGTTGCAAGTTTACACTGCAATTTCATCCATTGTTCACATGCTCTCATGTATCGGGAGTTTGCATTTGGAGCTTCTGTTCTGTGTATTTGTGGCCAAAGTGTTTAGTTACTAAACAAAGTGGTAGAGCGGTGCATGTTTCGGTACATTAAATACAATAATTATTATTATGATGATGAGTCGGAGAGCGAAGGTCGTGCCTACCTTCAATCTGGCTTTGAGAACGTTATATTCTGTACACAAAAGCAAAGCGTACTTTACGCAATTGCGTAAGACGCGAAATATGTATTATTATTATAGAGTCGGATAATCGGTACCTATATTTTTTTCTGACGTAAACTATTTTTAAGCAAATAAGTAAATGATACTTAGTTAGGTAGGTACGACAGTAAATAAAGTATTTTTTTAAATTTACCTTAAGTTAAGAAAGTTAAGAAATTAATGCCTCGGTGACCGAGTGACAAAAAGCTCGGTCTGATACCCAAAGGCAGGACTTTTGGGTTCAATTCCCAGGTCGGGCAGTGTGTTTCGGATTTTTCGATACATAGCCCGGGTTTGTGGTGACCAACCCGCATTTGGCATGCGTAGCCAATACCCATTAATTGTAGCGATGACTCTCAAATGCTTCCATTCGAACAGCAGTGGGACAGGACAGAGTTAAAAAAATCCACGAGCGGGATTCGAACCCGCACCCCATGACATGCCGGGTCAGGTGCACTACTATCTATGCTGTCGTCGCTCAATCCAACTCGCCGAAATTAATCAACACTATCTTCTTCTAAACCAAAGGAGCTACATTCAATGTCGACAACTACGTCATCAACATCCGATCTTAATATTCTTACAAATATTGAAAGCTCAGTTAAGAATTAGGCAAGCTATAATATTTATGATTATGGTTCTATATAGTTTTACGCAAATTTTGTTGCGAAAAAATTACAATTTGAAAAAAGACAACGACATTGAATATGGCTCCTTTGGGTTACAGATTAAGATAGTAGATAGTTAAGTGTTGAATAATTTAGGCGAGTTGGATTGAGCCACGGTAGCATAGTTGGTAGTGCACCTGACCCGGCATGTCATGGGGTGCGGGTATGAATCCCGCTCGTGGAATTTTTTCAAATTGTAATTTGTTCGCAACAAAATTTGCGTAAAATTATATATAACTATAATCATAAATATAGGCTATTTACTAAGTATATAAATATATTTTTGAAAATGAATATCTAATCCATTGCCTTTTTAATCTCACGACGTAGACCTTGTTCCGAGATGAAGCCAAAAATATGTATACAATAATTATTTTTGTAAATGTTCTGTAGATGCAATAAATATCCTGTTACCTAATCTAAAACATCGACATGTTGCTTGTGCTAGCTTAAGGATAATGGGTTTAAGCCAGTAGAATAAGTTTGCTATAGAGATTGAGCCATGTTTTCTGCCCACTCGCCAATCTATGCGTAAAAGTTAAAATAAAAAATTACCATTCATGATATTCAATTAATTCTTATATCTAAATTCCATTATATGCAAATTAGTTTGCTTGTTCATCAATCACACCCGCGCCAATACGAGATGTTGCATGTAGTAAAGTGATTCCTTGGTTCAATTCATTTAAGCATTACCTACTCAAACTCAATGACTAACACTCGTTTGCACTAAACTTATAAATCGCCTAAGTCTTTGCCTAACTACTACCCGGTCAAGTTAAGTCGGCACCTGAGTGTAAGCGACGTTTTCGAGCCAGGTGCCGAGTTAATTTGACCGGGTAATAGTTAAGCCAAGACTTAGGCGATTTATAAGTTTAGTGCAAACGGGTGTTAATGTTGTTAGTGGGTTTATCAGAGCTCACATTCTATTCCTTATATTGGAGTAGGTACTTCTCTTTATTCTTTAACACCTGATTCTGATCTGTACATTTTCTTAATTAAATTATACAAGTTGACTAGAAATACTCAATCAATTTTATTGGTTAATTTACATGAAACGGCTTTAATGATATTCTTCCAATTACAAATAAGTGGAGTAATTATCAATCATCTGTGTGAAACTATTACTATTATATCATAAAGGTCATTTAACAAAAACAACAGCTTATAAATACTCAACTTTTATTATTTAACTATACACAGCACTAACACAAAACTAGATAATTAAAAATAGTCAATTTCACTTTCTCCTCCTTTTTTCCGCTCGGCTGCCGCCCATGTCCTCGAGCTGCTGCTTGAGCTCCTTTAGCTGGTTGTCAGGCACGTAGCGCACCTCCTCGTGCTCGGGCGCGTGCTCGAGCACGTGCAGCGTGCAGCCCTCGGGCAGCGACGCGCGCGCCACGCGCAACAGCGTGCCCAGCGACCACGCCGGCACGTCCGTCACCTAGAGTCGGATGATGTTTATGAGAATGTTTTACCGCCTCTGTGATCTAGTGCAATGTTCAGCAAAGTGTGTGCCGTGGTACACTGGTGTGGGATACCTCTTTGAGTGCGAACGCCGTATCATCGAATTTTGTGTCTTTGAAAACTTTTCAAAAACATCTCTATACTGCGACGCACTGTTAAATCGACGTCTTGTTACTGCGAAACTATCATATTGCGAAGCCTTGTTCAATCGACGTCTTGATACTGGGATGTTTCGTAACAATCATCGAAAAACTGTATGTCGATTTTCTTTTTTAAAACATTACCTAACGTTAGTTTCAGAATTTTAAACACATTTTTAAAAAGCAAAGAGCGAGCGCCATCTTTCTGAATATCAGCGTTTGAGTAAAGATTGTAGATCATTGCAAAGTTCGTCTGAATTCATTTCTAGCTACTTTATGCTTTGTTGTAAATTATTAAACTTTAAGTAAATTAAATAAAAAATAAAAGTAAAATAAGTTTTGGTTTACATTCATTAGTAGCCGGAATCTCCTTTAAAAAATATACAAAATACATTAAAGTAAACAAATTGATCCTTGTTATTTATAACTTACCATCATCTAAAGGAACAACCGCTAAATAAATAAAGAAAATAATCGCAGTAACAAGACGTCGATTGAACAAGACTTCGCAGTTTGATAGTTTCACAGTACAGTTTTTTGATGTAACGAAACATCGCAGTGACAAGACAACGATTTAACAAGGCGTCGCAGTTTCTCAAATAGACAAATAATTAAGTAATGTCATTGGTTCTCAAAATTATAATATAATACTAAAACAAAGACTTGAAAAAATGTGGACAAGAATATTATAAAATTTAACATAGTCGAGTTCACTGCGCCATTACTATATCGGCGCAGTGAACTCGACTATGTTATCTTTTATGTTATATATTTTATCCTACATTATAAAACTTGTACACAAGAGGTCAAATAATGTTTCTGCTCTAACATTCCTGTCAGGCGTTTCAAGTCACAAAGTTGAATTCCTAAATAAATTTGTATTAACAATTTTTTTTTAAAGAAAAGAGACGTTTTTTCGTTGGGTTACGATGCGTACAAGCACCCCATACCTAAATAATATCATAAGGTTGCCGTTTCTTTTAGATAGAAGCGTGTCCGGGCTGGGTCGCATACGCTGTAGCCCGGCCATAAAAAATGTGCTATAACTGGTGAAATACTGCAGTACTCTTTTTTTCCTCTTGAGTACCAGAAAGTACGCACCCGTACAGCTTACTGACACAACCACCGCCTTTTTTGGCGCCGTGGCCGGGTGGGATCGTAACACACTAAACCGATAAGGTGTCATTAACGAAAACGAGAAAAACTATTCCGAATAAGAGTGTATACTGCGAGTTTTATTCATTATTTGGTAGAAGTAATAACTTGAACTTGTATATGCGACGGTCCCGACAGATGATATACAATTATCATATTATATGACCACGGCGTTTGCGACTTTTGCGGCCCTGATAGCTCAATGACATTTACTTATGCCAAAAAGAAAGACTTTTTAAATAAATTTCGGCAAGTATACAAAATACGGTTGACGTTTTCAGGTGCTTACTAACTTATGTGTTTAGCCTGGAGTTAAAATAGCATTTTTTACCTGGACATTCCTTTCATAAACATTAAGATGATATTCAGCTTCAACAGCATTGCCACCAGGTTTAAATCTCTGCACTTTCACCTGCTGCGCTGGTGTCGCCCAACTGAAAACAAACATTTCAATAAGCGAAATCATTCATTATTTAATCACTTTATCCATTGCACAAGAGATCCTGATGGGTCAAAGCACAGGTCGAAGTGCTACTGGGAGAGGGAAACCTCAGCAGGCCCCATTGAGATAAGATCACTTTATCCAAGATTTTTTTTTACCATACACAGTTACAGTTAATAACCTAGTCCTAAGCTAAACAGGATATACTATAAAAACGAATTAAAGCTGATATTAGCCGCCCGGATTGCGGAAGACCCAGGTTCGATTCCTGGCTGGGTCGGGTGTGCATTAAATTTTTTCACTGTATTTTATATAAATACGAATTAAATCCTTTATAAATTTTAAAAAGTATAATTGTATAAGACTTTATTTAATTTTACCTACTTATTTATGTTTTTTTTTACATTTGGGTGCTATTGACAACGGATATGAAATAAAATTCTACTATAATAAAAATTCATCCCAAACAAACTATACACCAATACATAATGAGAATGAACTCTTAACAAAACATTTAATATTAAAAATTTTACATCAGTTTGTATATTATTCAACGCTAGCTATAATGCTTTAAGAAAACGCAGGCGCCTTCTTAGCTCTTAACGAAACTATTTTGCCATCCGGGCACTCAAGAGTATAATCAGTTAGAGGGGTATAAAAGAAAAAACGCCACTCTCCAAAAGATTAGAAAAATCAAATTTCGAAAAAACATCTTTAAGTGACTTGTAGAGGTAAATGATCAAAATGCATTGTCTAACTTTTACTAAATTACATAAATAAATAATAGAATTATTGCAGTATGCCAAAAGTCAGCTTTAAATAGCATAAATTTTAAATTTTTGACAGGACAGTGGCAGGTTTGCACTTTTGTGGTGAAACAGTGTCAGGGTCAGGTTTGCAATTCTCAACTCTTGGACAGTGGCAGGTTTGCATCGCCCCACTGTTATAGAAAATATGTAATAAAATTCTTTTTCTGGCCTTTTCAGGAACCACTGGAGACACATTTTCTTCCATTATCGAATATGATATCTAAGCGGGTTTATTTAAAAACAATAAAAATCGAGAACTTTTCCTTGATAAATATGCCTGACGCCATACTAAAAATTACATGGCTGACGCCTTGTGATTGGTCAATTTCAATTTGGACAGTGTCATTTTTGCTTCTCACTTCAATTTTTAAAGCTAATTTTCTATAGGACAGTACTAACTTTGCATGTCAACTAATTAAATGTTCAAAGATATTCCTAGACGCTCCTACAGATGGCATCAAAAGTTAATTTTTTGACAAAATGAACAGTGGCGACTTCGACTTCTATACCCCTCATTGGTGAGTAGTAATTTTAGTATGAAAACATGCTTTCCATAATATATATTTCATACATTCTCTAAACTTATAGGGTAGGTACTCCAGATGACCTACAATTTCTAGAAGTTAACATAGCATAACATTGTATACCATTCATCAACTTGTATTCCCATGACTTCAGCATATTTGTGGATTTGACTTTGGCATGCTTCAAGTAAAGCATAGTCATAACCTTTCAGCTGTAGATTCAAGCAGTCATACACTGGCTCATCTGGCTCCATACTCTGTAACATTTTAAAAGGAATTGCTAGTCAATAAAAGGCACAAGTATAACATTATCATGACTCTCCATTTAGTAACTTTTGAGAAACCAGAAAGTTATGTAATTTGATAGATTTTTGAGCAAAGCAATGATTGATTCTTGTGCAATTGCATGCAGTCTTCACCTATAATTATAATTAATTAATAATAATTAATATGATTATTTACATATAATTTTATACAAATTGTTGTGAACAAATTACAGTTTGAAAAAAGACAAAGCATTAAAAAAATTCCACAAGAGGGATTCAAACCCGCACCCCATGACATGCCGGGTCAGGTGCACAACCAACTATGCTATAGTGACTCAATTCAACTCGCCGAAATTGTTTTGTAAGCCAAAGGAGCCTTATTCAATGTCGAAAACTACTTCATCAAAGATCAGAAGAATTAGGCAAGCTATATTTATGATTATTTAAAAATTTAATTCTTCTTTTATTTTTTAATAAATAATAATTATATTGACATTTTAGCTAGAATCTATATTATAATTTTTTATTCATTTTACTTTTTACAATTCACACTAGTTATGCCACCTAGCACTTAGAAACCACTAAGGCTTAAAAAATAATGCTCCTTCATCGACATCAAGATCTTCATCATTTAAACAACCAACAGAAAATGACAAAAAATAATTTGTGAAAAAAACAAACAACCAAGTTATGTACTACCTTCATAACTAATATTCTCCAATAATTGTATATTCTAAATATAATCCTATTTACTAATAATGAGGTTAAATCATTGGTGATCTTAAAAAATAATTTAAATAAATAAATGCCATTCAAAATATGCTATTAATGCATATGCATGCTATTAAAAGGCATTGACAGGGTGATCTGGGTACAGATTGTCTTAATGTTGTATGTAAGCTACCAAGGTAGCAAGGAAAAGTGCAAGCATTAACTCAATTATAAATTCCCACATTGCTTGCAGAACAGTAAAATTACCTTTTTTTTAACTTACAATGAGATAATCCGGTTCATACAGGTCGCTTTTGTGCCTTAACTGCTGAAATGTTGATGATGTTGCAACTATCTTAGCTGACTTAATTATGTGGCTTTGTTTTACCTAGAAATAAGAAATAACAAATAGTAAGAGCCTCTTTTTTAACAGAAAATTATTTATGCATGTGCTAGCTTCTTCTTCCACAATTTTACATGCATGACAGTCAAAGTATCTCCTGAGAGAATAAGACATATTTCAGGAATCAAAAGTATCCTATGTGTTAATTGAGGTTATGTACTACCTTTATAACTAATATCCTCCAAATCTATTTAGCCATTTCAGCGTGATTAAAGTACTAACAAACATCCATACAAATAATATATTATGTAGATTTACATTTAAAAAAATAAATTATATTTTAATAATAAATAAATAATTGTAATTAAAACAGCAAGCTTAGGTCTTATTGTACTGGCTAAATAAATGTTTTAAAAGATCTTGTTGTATTGTTTGTATTAATATAGTAAATCACTTACCAACTTTAAAAGTTGCAACCCCAACATTATTGTATTTTATTTAATTTGAGAATATAGAAATAGTTACGCTTTTGGCTTTTATATTGCATTAAGTTATATACGAGCTTTATTTTCAAACTTTATAAATTATATAAACATTGAACTAGGGTTGTTTTGTTCTGATTTTTTATCTTTTTCCACATTGCCTCACTTTTAGACAGACATACCACAGAACACATAGACAGACATACATATGACATACATTCTAAATACCTACCTACTTTTTGTCATTGGCAGTCAGTTAAGTCAAGTTTTTTTTACGGTTTCTAATTTAGGAAAACAAAGGAGTCTAGCTGATACAGCTAGATCTACATGATATTAAAACTGGACTAAAGTGCTGAAATAATAATATACATATACCCTCCACTAATTATTGGAAAAAAAGGTAATCTAAAAGAAGGCTAGATAGCACTGATTATAACTACCTTCAGAACAATAATAACTGAAGTAATTAAAAATCTATCTATTTCTGATACTTTGTGCATAGAATTAAACAAAATGAAACTGGCAAAGCATATTATTTATTGGATTATTAACCAAATTAAATAAGGACGCTTTAAATCAAAGACCTTAAAAAATACAGATCTAATATTTGGTGTGTGTTAAAATAAATAAAATGTTTTTTAGTTGCATAGTTTTTATATTTTTTACGTACTGGCAGGTATGTTTTCGACCGCACATGATTTTTGACAACAAAAAGTGAAATGTCAAAAAATTGTCTTTGCAGCGTAATCGCTCGTTGCATCAAGGGCCAAGGCTTCAAAGAAATGGGAGTAAAAAATAAAATTTAAAGTTGTATTGTTTTACATTATTCTGTGGTAGTAAAGTAAATGTAGATTGTGTTGCTTATTAACCAAATAGTTAACGCGAGGACATGGCATCGACAGGCAGTACACCATTTCCGAAATGGCAACTGGCCATTCTTCTCGGTGCACCTTTGGCCATCGGCTTAGGTTACCTTTATCTACGAAATAGATTAGAAGACCCGGAGAAGAAAAAGGTAGCTGATTTAAAAGCAAAAACGACAATTTCATTAGATAATGAAGAAAACAATTCCAAAGCTACAGAAAATGCTCTTGACCGCGCCATGAAATTGAAGGGTGCCGGAAACCGTGCTTTTCATGCTGGCGAATATGATAAAGCCATAACACTGTACAACGAAGCGATCGAGGCGTGCCCTCCAGACCGTCCTGTGGACTTGGCAACGTTTTATCAAAACCGTTCCGCATGTTACGAGAAACGTGAAATGTGGGAACAAGTGAAGGAGGACTGCACTTTCGCTCTAAAACTGAATGAGAAATATGTAAAAGCATTTTTGCGCCGTTCACGGGCTGCTGAGAAAAGTGGTGACCTAGTACTCGCTCTTGAAGATGTTACCTCAGCCTGCATCCTTGAACGATTCCAGGTGCAGAGTAGTCTTGTCAACGCCGACCGCATCCTTAAGGCGCTCGGGAGACAACACGCTCGCGAAGCACTCGCTAAGCGCCGCCCTGTTATGCCATCAAAACACTTTATCAAAACATACTTTTCAGCATTCTCTGAGGATCCCATTGCAAAAATCCAGTTGGATGAAAACGTAACTGGTGGGTTTGCCAAAGCAAAACAGGCACTTGA
Source organism: Eudonia mercurella (assembly GCA_963082485.1). Classification (NCBI taxonomy): domain Eukaryota; kingdom Metazoa; phylum Arthropoda; class Insecta; order Lepidoptera; family Crambidae; genus Eudonia; species Eudonia mercurella. The sequence continues at coordinate 8,591,433 of OY720032.1, forward strand.
TGCTCAGGATTATGAATCAATTGTTGATGCTTGCACGGAAGAATTTGATACTAATGGCAGTAATAGGTATGAAGCTCTGCTGCTGCGTTCAACTTTCTATCTGTTACTAGGAAGACATGACGAAGCTCAGGTTGATCTTGGAAGAGTTATTGAAAGCGACTCATCTGTCAAGGTAAAAGTGAATGCTTTGATCAAGCGTGCATCACTATATACTCAGTTGGAAAACACTGAACACTGCCTAGAAGATTTTGCTAAAGCTGCACAATTAGACCCTAATAACTCTGATATTTACCACCATCGAGGCCAGGTATACTTGCTTTTGGAACGTATGGACGAAGCAACAGCAGAGTTTGCCAAGGCAGTCGAACTCAACCCTGATTTTTCAATTGCATTCATTCAAAAGTGCTATGCTGATTATAAACATGCTCAGATTAACAAAAATATTGGTGCTTTGGCTCAGGCGCGAGCTGATTTTGAGCGTGCTCTAGAAAGATTCCCAAGGTGTGCAGAGGCATACATTCTCTATGCTCAAGTACTCTCTGACCAGCAAGAGTGGGGCCGAGCTGAAGCTCTGTTTGATTCAGCTTTGGCTGTGGATCCAAATAATGCTACATTATATGTTCATAAAGGACTAGTACAACTGCAGAAGAGCACAGACTTTGATAAGGCTGTGAAACTCATCAACAAGGCTATCGAAATGGATGACAAATGTGACTTTGCATATGAAACACTTGGCACAATTGAAGTACAGAGGTAAGCTTTCACTTTCATTGTTTCACACAATTGTCTTTACAATCTATCCTATCAAGTGTTATTAAAGAGCAGCGCTAATCAGAAACTCATTTCTCATACATTTGCTTCATGGCTTACTTTCAAACTAAAAAAAAACATTAGGAAGGTAGGTGAATAATCATTATTAACCATCTTCAAATTATTTTATAATATCTATTTAAGGAATATAACCACAATATTTGTGTATCTATCATGGAGTCAACATTTTGACACATAATTTTAGATATTGTAAAATAAAATATTTGTATTATATATATACTTAGTTATCATTGGCATGTATTTATCTTAAGTGTTGTGTAATTTATGATAGCATGTTTTTTTATCTTACTTTATGTCACTGAACTTAATAATAACTCCATGCAGTAATATATCTGTCAGTGTTGTCATTTTCTTATAGAAATATTATACACCAATAGAATACTGTTGAAGTAACAAACATCTGTAGAGTTAGTATGTATGTATATTGGCTGCATATATAATTTTTGTTGTTACTCATTATTTAATGTAATGTGTACTATAAGTACTGGCAAATGTAGTAACAAATATTTATTTTGTCATTTACAGAGGCAACTTGAGGCGGTCACTGGAGCTATTTGAAAAGGCCATAGCCTTGGCCAAGACAGAGTTAGAGATGACACACTTGTTCTCGCTAAAGGATGCAGCAGCTGCACAATTGAAAGTGTCAGAGCGCTGGGGTCTTGATTGGACCGTAAGCTAGGTTTTTGCCTCTTGTCTTTCACCACTTTCAATGAAAATAATATCTGGCTTGATTTGTCTGGTGTAATACGTCCATTTATTGAATGCATTGTTATTTAATCCTTTATTTCTAAGTCACTTCTGAATTTTAGTGCTGTTTTTAATATTTATATTGAATAGAGTTTTGGTGTTACATATTGTAATTAGTTTTTTAAAGTCAGATATTATTCTCATTGTAAACGAACGGTACTTAGCCGCCGCCGAATCCAATAGCGTTGTTATGGTGACAACATTTTCCAATGTTAATTTACTAAGCAGCTTCTCTTTATATAATGTTTACTTGCTAGTAGTATAATTATTACTGTTTCCTTACGTAGGTAAGGGTAGTAACGACTTTTACGGGGTTTATTCACTTTTTATAAAGTACAAATGTGTGCAATGTTTGACAATTCATATAATTGCATTGAATTTATTATTAAAAAAGATAAAACTTACACTATTCTTAACTTGACTTGAAAGGTAAGCTTCGAGATACGCTAACGATACTTGAAACCGCGACGCGCCACATTCTATTGCAGAAGGATGTTTTTGAACCTGGGGTTAAATAGCAATAATCATTTACATCAGCTGTTGATAAGGGTACAAGTGGTCTAGACCACTTGCTCTAGAGCTCTACAAGCTCTAGAGCTTAACTCACATTCAATTTCGACGCTAGACCGCTTAACTGAGTCCTCGTTTGCGGTAGGCACGCGGGGCGGGAGGTACGTGGGGTCTCTGCCACGAGTACGAGCGTTTTGGGACGCTGCGAACGGATTTCTAGTTCATTGCGCGTTATACTACGGCATCCGTATGCAAAGAAGAAAAGAAAGAAATCCGTTTGCCGCGTCGCAAGACGTCAGTAGTCGTGGTCGAGCAGTAAGGTGGTTCACACGTGATAATTTTAACAAGATTCATCTGGGTGCTAAGTGCGAGTTTCATTCGCCATTCGATCACGTTAACGAAAACCTGAATTTGTATGGCAAAATGTTAACTCATCTCGTATGTCGCCAGGAGGCGCTGCTTCAATGCCATACTAATTTTCGTTTTCGTAAACGTAATCGAATGAATACAATTATAAATATAGGTGTCTGCCTACCTAATAGTCATATGTTTTGAGAAAAGTAAGAAAATAATCATTTTTTTACTTCGCAGCCGTAAATTTATTATAGAAAATTTTAATATTATCTCAAAAAATACTAATTTTTAACTCTGATTTCAATATCTACACAGAGCGCATAGTAACAAAAATAATAAGTAGGTATTCGTACAATAGTGCACTTTTAGCTAATAGGTAATAAACAAATTAACTGTTTTATCGTTTTTCGTCATTTTCATACGTAAGTCTACTCTGATCTGATCTAGTACAGCGGCACGAGCCTCGATTAATAAACGAATCGATCGAATCGAAGGGCGCGAGTAATGAAATAAAATGTATTGTAATATTGCATGATTTTGTAACGAAATAGTTATTTTTTTTTTGTAAATGTCGTTACTTATATAAAAGCTGTACAGTTTCTTGCGCCCATTCTTCTCCACAGCTAAAATATAGACGCTCTGAATGGGTAGTAGGTAAAAAAATGTTCGGACGGTTTAAAAGTAGCACCTATAATTATTATTGCTTATCTTCAGCAAAATCTTGTTAAAATTATCACGTGTGTAGTCCCTTACCGCCCGGCCAAGACCACTGACGTCTTGCGATGAGGCGAGCGTTTCTAGTTCATTGCGTTATTTCTATAACCGTTGACTATGACTGCTGTTGTGTAGCGCGCAATGAACTAGAAATCCGTTCGCCGCGTCGCAAGTCGGTCGTGTTCGTGGCAGAGAGGCTCTACTACGTACCACCAGCCCCGCGTACTTACCTACCGCAGGTGCGGACTCAGTTGAGCGGTCTAGCTATAATATGGTATTTATCTGCCAGTTTGACAACCATACTGTCGCTTTTATATAATTGCATTCAAAGCGAACGTGTCGTGCCGCGTTCTCCTGTCTCGATTGCGTATCGCAAAACCTACTTTTACGTTCAGGCAGTTAAAAAATATCGTCTACTACGTTAAGATTGACATTCAGTTCATTTTCACCTGAAACAATAAACTGACATGTGAGTTTTTATTTACAAGAAGTTTTGTTAAAGCCAGACTAGACCAGTTTCTTAAACGACTATACCATTTTTTGAAATGCTTGGTATAACTATTTTTAAAAGCTAATGTGATGGTTGTGTAAATTATATTTTAGCTTCTTATTTAATTAGGCTGAGAGATTATAAAATGTTCAACTTAATATGGGCATACCGGGAACGTCGACATTCTCATAATGCAATGTTTTGTGAACACTTTCATGTTACGTTGCAAGATCCTGCGTAATCCACATTTATCCTTATCTTAAATTTCTACTAGCAAACCCTTGTAATTAACTATTATAAACATCAATTGTATAACTTATGTCGTTACTTGAAGAATGACTGTCTCTTACATTGCACTCTTGTTATAAAATTGGTTGACTAAAGTGGTGTTGTTCCAACTTCATATTGAAGTCGCGATCTATCGATCGATTTCAAATAATCTATGTTGTATTTTAGTTGCATTTATTGTGATCAAAAATTTATCTAAATTGTTATGTATATTATGTAGGTATATTCATAATGACCTCCGAAAGAGCTAAATTGGGTCAATTAATTCCATGCCCTTAAAACTTGGAGAGTTATTTTAAATGGGCCTACTAACTAGTTAAAAAGATGTTCAAACAACTTTAAATCAAAATTAGAGGAACTCTACAACGTTGTAGGCCCATAGGAGGCTGAGCGAGTTTAATACTACGTGTATTTGATGTAATGTTAAATAAAACGATATAGTTATTTACAATATTGTTGCATTCAAGTAGACCCCTAAGTATTGGTTGTAAGTTTACCTACCTACCCAGAAATACATTGTTTGCATTTATATTATTGTGATTTATTTTAAAACATTGCCTGCGTCTTGCCCTGTGAAAGTGTGTGGTGTGTTTAAGGCGTATTCTTATAAATTAAATTGTATTTAAATTAGATAGACCCATTGGAAGTATTCAATGTACATTGTTCTTCTTATAGTACGATTATTCGCTCAGTCTTGAACAAACGACAAATCTGTATTAAAATGCCATATTATTATACTTACGAAACAATAAGTACTCTTTCAATTTGCATAATCATATAAAATGTATATATACTTGTGTAAGCATATATTGCCAGTTTCTTCTCAAAAACTTTGTACACCTTATAAATCCCAAGTTTTTCTAAACATAACCATCCACTACGCCTTTTTAACCCCTATGTAAACGTTGTGTATTTTGATTGAATTTGGAAAAATGAGAAATTTTGATGTATATTTGCTACGAGCTTAAAATTAACTGGCGTCTCGGTATGTTTTGTTCATGTAGGAGGGCTAAAAGTTGCGCCTTGAGTTTGTGCGGCGGCGCGTACGCACGCGTAGGGTGCATTCGCCATTGGGCAGGCCATAATAAAGCAAGACAAGATTCGAATTAAAATTTACCCGATTTTTAGTTGTCAATGTATAAAATATTTATATTGTATTATGATGTGTCGAATGTGCTCTGCAAAATATCAGGTAGATTGTGAATTTAGGATTAGCTTGCAGAGATGGTTCTACAAGAGTTGTTACCTCACCGATAGTGGATAGTTATCAATTTATGAAAACTACAAAATACATTATTGAAATTTATTGTCTTCTTTTATTTTATATTATTATGTCGTAGCAATATTCAGACGCTTCCTCCTGCGCTTTACTCGCGTGAGAATTTGGTCCTTCGTGAACTTGCGGTGAAATGGGATGGTTTCGCAGGCTCAGACCAAATAAAAAGTTTTAAGTCTAAAAATATGTGTTGTTAATCCAGGATAATTTATTGTGCTCTACATTTGCAACCGATGACATCAAAACTCAGTCATTTGTTTCAGCAGCGTGATTAAAGAACGAACAGTTATGTATATTCTCGGATTTCTTAGTATTATTTCATCATCATCATCATCATCATCTCAGCCAAAAGAGGTCCACTGCTGGACAAAGGCCTCCCCCACGGATCTCCATGAGGGGTATTTGCCGTAATCGCCACGCTTGGCAGGCGGGTTGGCGATCACAGTTGATTAAGAGTAACCTCAGAGAGATGCTGCTGCCCATCCTCTGGAATGATCCCTTAGTCGGCTTTTACGACACCCTCGGGAAGATATGGGGTATAGTATTATTTAGAAAATCTAAAATATTGAAATAAAATGAAATGAAAAATATTCTAGAACGTCCAAATTTTAATAATTCAAACCGGGTGTTGAATGAAATGTTTACTGTTTTTTTTACGCATTGTAGTGAAAAAACTTCAATACTGTCTCTGTAGTTTTAAACAGGTCGGTTATGGCCTGTCATGTTACCCCAAATTTTGTTGTTATGTGTGTTTGCGCGTGGCGCACAGTCACTTCTCTGTTTCAACGGCACTTTCAGTAATAAACATTACGGATACGACCCTTTGCAATACAAAGGACTATTAGGTCCTAGCCGGAGTGAAGAGGCAAGATTGCGCTGCACTTTGACAATACCATGTGAAGGTAAATAACGGACACAACAACACAGCTAAGGACAAGTTTACGATTATCGCATATATTACGTAGAATATCAACGAAAACAGACGGCCTTTCATTATTTACACAGACGGCAATCGACAATCCAGCATGAGCAGTTTAATAGAAAAAACAATAAGTAAACAGCGGCACTTACTATACAGAAAAAGCTTTCCTGATTAGGCCTCTTTTGAGCAAAAGAAAATAACCCAATTGTACAATCGTTCGCCTCGATGGCCGAGTGGTAAAGCGTTTGGCTTGATACCCGACTTACCCGATACTCGATACCCGACCCAGGGGGGGTTCTTGAACCCCCCCCCCCCTGGGTTCAAGTATCAAGTCGGGCAAAGTTTGTTTCGGATGTTTCGATGCATAACCCGGGTTAGTTAGTGATCACGAAGGGAGAGTGAGAGTGTTCTGAAGAACTATTTAATCTAATCCCGCCCTCTCCTTTCCTCTCCCGGACTACACGAGCTGGTCTTAGGTTTATTTGGCAAGTCGTTCCTCTGTAAGACCATTCCAAGGCCAGACCAAGGCTTTAGAATTCTTTGCCGGCGCATGTTTCCCAGCTCCTATAGTCCCGGGTCTTTTAAGCGGGACGTAAAACGGCATTTATGCAGGCCGTCATGAATGGGTGCGCTTGTTACCGTGCTTTTTCTACGGTGAGGAGCGCTCTTATTATTTTGGACTGCATCGGCTGCTTCCCATCAGGCAGGATGTGGTCACTATGACGAGTCCTAAAAAAAACCATAATTAAGCCATGTACTTGACTTGATTTAAATGATGGAGGATTACGCCCAGCAGTGTGACAGTCATAGGTTATTTTACTTTTTATTTATACTTACTATCGTTGAAGAATTTATGTAACATTGACTACTTGTAGAAAGGGAAACCAAGCCTTTGCTATCTATATTTTCCTGCCTATGTTTTTCATTGCGTATACTACGTTGTAGAGGAATAAAAACGAAAAACATTTGGGGATAGGATTTTAGGGGAGTATGAATATTACAACTGCTTCTGTGGTCTAGTAGTTCTCAGACCCACTGGCCCCGGGTTCGATTCCCAGTAAAGAGTACATGTTTGTACTCGGTTTAGTTGTGCTTGTTTTAAGTCCACCTGGCTAGCCATGACTTTTTTCTAATTATGTCGCCATAACATCAATGTAGTAGTATTGTATTCTGACGGATACCTAGAGATAAGATCAGTTTATCAATAGTTGAGGATTCCGGGTGAAGTGTGCTTCTAATATTAGCCTTATCATTCTTTAACATCAGGTAAAAAAATTAAGGCAGGGTTAATCAGGGTTCTCATAGGCAAATAATGAAAATAATCTATTTTCTGTTCTTTGAGACTAGCTGGTACTTAGAGCATTTAATGCTCTAAGAGCTGGTAGCTTAGACCTTGGTTATATGGTCTAAGGCTGGTAGTAGCTGTAGCTATCTATTGGAATTTACAAAACCTCTTACCGCGCTTTGCCTACTTACGTAATTTTAAATTCTAATTCAAATTAATTTGTTATACTTTAAAAATAGTAAAGATATCAGACGTGTAGTTATTGCTTTCACGATTTTTCCTTAGTTATACTTATACCGTGTTATACCTACGTTAATATGCTAATAACGTCGCGTCGATGACAGACGCTTTGCGAACTTGCGAACGATTTTCTCTTTTTGGTCTGTTCTGACACGGGTGGGATTACATGACAATCGCTGACTTAAATTGAATTGACATGTTATAAAAACTATGAACTATAGCGTACCTAATAATATACAAATACTATCAGACATACCCTTGCTCTGTGCTTTGAAGATAAGAAGTAAAACGTAAAGTCCATTTATGGCGTAGCGCAAATGATTAGTAAAGCATGTTGGTTGGTAATAATTTGTTGCGTGAATGGAGCTTTTGGGATACTCTGCTTCAACTGTACGTCGACTCAACGAAAAAGTTGGGAATGTGCAGGAGACTTTGTACCCAACGGCATACCTTTTAACAACAGCCGGTATCTTGTTGTGAACTGCTCTGAAGGTGCGTGTCAATCTTAGATTAATAAGTGTCAATAAACACATTTATTTTATTTGTTGTGAATGGCAGTCTGCGCCGACACCTAATGGCCACGTGACTGCCATATATAAAGACATCAATGCATCAGCAGTTATGATGGCGGCTGACCGGGCCGATCATCGTAACGTAACCGTATCGTAGGTACACACGGCGGCAGATCAACTTACCCATATCTGTCAAATTTCTCTAATGAATATTGATCCTTATGACTAAACAATAAAGTCAAAATTGATCGTAGTAATTTGACAGTTTTGGATAGGTCGATCTGCCGCCGGCTGTACTATTCGCGGCGAGTTTGATACGTCATTGCTGACCGACCGATAACAGGGCGAGAGGGGCTTGACTCGACTGTGCTGACTGTGTGACTGATAGCATCGAACATGTTACGTTACGACAAAATGCTCCAGTCAGAATCCACCTTAAGGATTCTTCTTCAACATACATTAAGAGCCATTTTACAGGTGTCCCATACTAACTATAAAGTTCTAATTCTTTCAATCCATAATCAATAATGAAACTTGTGGCATTTTTCTAAGTAGGTACTTGCTACCTATTCCGCCTTACACTTACCTACGTATGATCATGTTGATAGATGTGATCGCTGATGATAAAGCAAGATCACTGTCCATTTACGTGTGAGAGAGAATTTTATAACTATTAAGTATCTCTAAAAATATTTTTCTCGGAAAGAAGAACGGGTTCAATTTAAAAATTTTGTTAGTGAAAATCAATTAATGTAGTTTTACTAAGCTGATGAGATTTTCGATCAGGTGCCAACTACGCGTTTCTACAACCGCCAAAGAAGCAGGGTGCCTAATGCGAGTTTCATTCGCCATTCGATCACGTTAACGAAAACGAGAATTTGTACGATATTTAAACAACGCCTCCTGGTGGAATACGAGGAGAGTTAAAATTTTGCCATACAAATTCTCGTTTAAGGGTTGCTATACACATAAGCGGGCCGGCATTAATCGGCAAGGCCGGGCGGTAATATCGTATATATGTAGATGAATGTTCGGGAATCACAAACCGCTCGACTGCCGCACATTAACGGCAAGTACCTACTTAGATTTATTGTTAAGTAATTTTAAACTTGTATAACTTGGTAACGGCATATAATTTTGTAAATGTCGTTACTTATATTAAAGCTGTGGAGTTTCTTTCGCCCATTCTTCTCCACAGCTAAAAAATAGACGTCCTGAATGGGTAGTAGGTAAAAATTGATTGGACGATTCAAAAGCACTTTTCTAAAATTTTATTTGAATAAAAAATATTTGACTTTGACTTTGACTTTGACTTTAACACTCGGCTTAGTAGTTGCTAAACACAGCGAGCCGGCATCAATCGGCAAAGCCGGACGGTAAAATCGAATATATGTAGATGAATGTTCGGGAATCATAAGATGTGTCGACCCGAATGAACAACTCGATCGGCACAAGCCGATTGAAGTCGAACAAGTGCAGTAATTGCTTCGGGTGGGCTTTGTTGTTCGACAAATACTGCCGAACCGACAATGCCGGCCCGCTTATGTGTGTAGCAACCCTTATTTAACGAGATCGAATGGCGAATGAAACTCGCACTAGGCACCCTGGTAGGCTACTCTTGACGCAAACTCAATCTCAATACAATTCCAATGCGATTAATATGTATCGATATTGGGATAAGTTTCGCAATTTCGGATCGCCCCATCTGATAATAATTAGTTTACTCAATTTCCTAGCAATTTAATACCAATGTAGCGCTATTATCGCTTTTAAGAGTGCCATTTGATTTTTTTAGATTTGGGATTGGAAATTGATTATTGCAATTGTGTTTCAAGAGTAACCCACCTGGTCTTACCACCACACCAGTGACGTTAGAGTTAAGATTGGTCTTAAATTAAAGATTTTAATTGTTATTTTTAGAAGGCAGCATGTGCTTCGTCCGGTCATGGAGAGCGCGAGGGCGTTTTTCATGGATAGTGCAGCGAGGATGCTACCAGGCCGCTAAAGGAGACACGCTGTCTCGCACCATGACTACGCCAATCCGTGCGATGTCATGCAAACGAGAACGGTATGTTTGTTTGCGTTAATTATTATGTTTTAACATTATCTTAGCGTTGATTAAATTAACTTACTAGTGGGCGGCTAGCCTGTTAAACTTATTATTAAACGCCGACAGACGTTCGATAGTATGGTAACTTAGCCACAGATTAGGTAACTTAGCCAAGAACCGTTTAAGAAGGGCTGAAGCGTTTATACTCGTTTTATGCGTTATGCGCAATGGAATAGTTATTTGTGCAACAAGAGAGCAAAGTCGTTTTTTGCTGCGAGTGCTGATTTTGAATCCTGAGTGTGGCGAGGGATTTAAAGGCACGAGATGCAAAAAAACGTTGCCCTCGTGTAATACACATAACTTTTCACTTCAGCAGCGAGAACACTTTAGGAGATAAAATATATTACGTAAAATTATTAAAACTAGAAATAAATATTTACAGGTTAAATATCAGTTTTATTTGCAGTATATATTTATTTTCGTTTAAATATAACAATAAGTTAAACATTCAATAAATTACATTAAAAGATATAATTATCTTTTTGCAAAATTTCTTTAGTTAGTACGAGATTCCGAACGTGTTTGTCTTTGAGGTCAAATTCAAAATTGGAACTTCGAAAGGGCTGGTCTTTATCTCTCTCTCTCTTTCTAATGGCGGGAAAGAGATAGAGTGTGAATGTTTCGAATTGTATGACTAACCCAAGGCTGAATAAGATATTCACGGCTTTCTGAAAAAAAAATATTAAAAAGTTTCTTGGTCTCACTCAGTGAGCAAAATCGCATTATGCTCACTGATTTCAGGCAGCAAAACCTACATGTTTGAGCTGCTGAAGTGAAAATAATAATATGAACTCGTTGGTAAAGTTCTAGGTTTTTAGTGGATATATCTCCCATCCACTCGTCGAGCTTTTAGTAGCTGGACGAGAGAAGTGGATAACCTAGTCCCAGTAAAAAAAAGCATTTTATCTAGTTAGAAAAAGTTTATCTAGTTAGAAAAAGTAGTTTGGCAAAATAATGTAAACTTTTACTACTACGAAAAAAAGTATCTAAGCCCCAAGGTAATATCTCTTCTATGCCCAAGGCGCCACCAACATCGGAAGTCCGAACTCGAAACGATTATGCAACATGCGAAGCTTTCCAGCGGCAATGAGCCATTTCCATTTCAATAAGCAAATTGTAATTTGCGCAAAATTAGCCTACAGTGTCTTTTGGTCTTGCATTGGTGTTATGGAATGTCATTAATAAAAAAGTCCCGATATAAAGGGCTAGACGGAGGTGGGGGGATTAGGACGAACCAGCTCAGGACAGAGATAGGTGGAAGGACGGAGGGGAGGCCTTTGCCCTAAAGCGGGAAAGTAATGACTGATAATAATAATAATAAAGTAGGAATAATTGCAAATTTTATAAATATTATTTATTATTTAATGCCGACATAATAATATTAGAAATCTAACAGTATAAAAAGTTTTTGAAAGTCAAAATAATGAGTGGTGTTGGGACTGCGATTTAATTATCCATTTGTACCTACTCGGATCTCTCAATATACATAGATGTTAACATAAATTGTGATTTGGTTTCAGGTTATCTGACGCTGAATACAAAGTGTGTTTCTGTCAGGCCAATTGGTGCAACATGACGTCGAAACATTATCTGAAATATTATAGTTTTATAAATATTTATCTCGAAATATTGTTCCTTTTTATAAATCATATTTATTATACAGGTTCAGTTATTAAATGACAATAAGCTTTCTTTAACTGAAATGATATTTTACGTATTATCTCTTATTATTGATGATGACTGATGACTGACGATGACTCTTTAAAGGTGGTGGATCGCAATAAATGTGACTTTATCGGCTTCTAAGCAGCTTTCACTTTATCCAAGGTGCCTGCGTCTATTTCCACGAAAAGGATGGTAAGAAGTGTGTGTGTCAGTGGGCCGCGTCCGCTGCGGCGCATGCGTTTTTTTTTGTAGACATGCGTCAATGTACACCTACATAATTAGAAAAATAGAAAATTTTCCTTCACCATAATATCTGGTCGCACTTCGGTACTAAGAAAACTTCTCACTTGTTTATTGCCCGAGTTTCTGGAACTTAACACTAATAAAAACAACCTATTCTGTGATAACATTGTATTTATATTTTTTCTTAAACTATAATAAATAAGTCTTTAAATTTCCAATTTAAATTAAACAAACTTATCGTATTACAAAATCTTATACTAAATATTTCTGGTGGAACGGCAATATTAGTCCTTCACACGTTACATTTAACTACCTAGACAACACTATGATTGTAGAATTCAAAGCTAACATCAATCAAATCATGAACACAGATTCTAAAAATTACGATTGTTGCGTTTAGATATTTTAGTTGGTTGCCTATTTATTTTAATAGGTCATGTAATTTTAGATTTGAACACATGATGTGGGTAACTACAATCTTCACCAAAACTCTATTTGGCATTACGCTACAGTGAGACTTAGCACATTTTTGTGTCATGTTTTGTCTTTTGAGTTCACCTTTCTTCATCACGTTCACTGTCATCATAGTCATCCTCGAGTGAATCTACCACGGAGGCTGCGTCGCTAGTCACTGCTTGTGCTATTAAACCCGTTATGCCTGTAGAATTCCGCTTTCCGTTGAGGAAATTAAACACGTACTCCTCAATTGCATCTTCGTCAAATGGCAATAAATCCTCTAAATCAACCTGTCTCTTTATACGCTTTTCATTCGTTTTTCTCTTCTTAGACGAGTAGTTATTTTCATCACTGTCTACGAGCCCTCTTCTGTATATTTCCACGGGCACTTCGCTGCCATCACTCACATCGTATTTAATTCCGACATCAGCTTCCTGAATTTCAATAGATCCGATATTGCCTTCAATTAATGACTTAAGATTTTTTGATCTACTTTCTCTAATAGTGTTAGATTTCTCATTTTTCTTTTCTTTAATCGGATGAAGATGTTTCACTTCCGTGGTCTCATTGGGTTTTTCTATCTCATTAGTTATGGTGTGGCGGTCATCATTTATGTTAGGTTTGGAACTGTAAGTTTTAACTTTAGAATGTCCTTGTATAATTAAGTACATAGGCAATGCTGGGCCGTCAGTCATAGATTTGAAATTATCATCAGGGTCACTGGTTGTTGTTGCTATTGGCGAAGATGTCGTAAAACGCATGTGCAAGTAGGGGTCAAGGGTAAACTTAGATGGTTTTTTATGTATGAAATTATTAATAATATATGGATTAGTGTGATATGAGTTCGATTCTGTTGTAGTCTCTATAGATTTCACAGGCGGGGGTGGTTGCATTGTCTGCATAGTTTCTAATGTTTTAGTATCTTCGGTGGGATGCTCTTTGTACACGTGAACATTTTCTGAAGCATGAGCGTAAAGGTGATCTTCAGGCCTCTCTGGTCCGTTTACCAGAGGCATGGACATCATTGGGCCCAACATATCAAAAATATTCTGATCTGGTTTTGTACCAGATAATGAACTTGATGTTGTTTTGTATTTGTTTGAAGCTTGTTTATGTGTTGTTGTTTCATCGTAGTAATCTGGTATATTGATGGAAAGCTCTGTTGTTGTTTCAATATTTTCATGTGTGACTTGAATCACACTAGGAATTTCCGATAATTCTGTAGCAGGTAGCGTGGGAGGAACAAATGTTGGTAAGAAAATCGAATTTGCTGTAGGTTGCGATAGAGGTGGCGCTTCCGATAACATTGGTTTGTAAAATGTGTACGGATGCTTGGACAGCTCAATGTGGTCATTGGGAATTAAATTATGTGTATCATTGACAATATCGTTGTCATCCAAGGGCGTCGTAGGCCCCCAACCAGCGTAATCACTACTTACTGAATTTGGTATATTAGGCTTTGTTTGATTTAAGTCAAGGACCCAATTGTGACTGGTGGTAGAAGATTGATATATCAAGCTAGCCTGTTGTAGAGCATAAAGGGAAGTAAGGTGTTCTGGTGCAGGTGTCGTTGGCCTCGTTACGAAGGTTGGCGCTTCCGTTACTTTAGGTAAAGGGCTAGGTGTTGACATTTTATTTTCAGTGTACACATAGAGGGGCGACTGGTGTCCTGGAGGAGGTGGTGGTGGCGGGACTAGTATAGTCATAGGATAGTGGTCGTTGACTCTGTAAGTGAAGTCTTCATACTTCGGAGGTGGTCGTGGATGTCTCCTCGGTGGCGGTTGACGTGAGGCAACGCTCGGTCTGCGTGACGAGACTCCAAGAACGAGAACTTCAGACTTTCTTTCGGGGTAGTGTTCACGTTCGAGACGCGTGTCCTCGGCCCAGTAATGGACGCGTTCTAGAACAGGCGGCTCATAATCATACGTGGGGTCGTTGCGGAGTGGGTCCCCGCGCCCTGTCAGTGGCTTCCATTGATCGAAGTCCATGCGAGGACTGAATATAGAAGCTAAATGGCTCAGGCTGTCGCTATCCACTGCGTCTGTAAATAATTAAAAATATCTAAATACATTAACAGAGAGGAAAAACTGCTTACATAAAAGGTTTTCTCTTACAAGATAGGCACTTACAGGAAACATTAGCAATGTGTTTAAGAGATGATGTATCCACTGAGTCAGCTTTGCTGGTGGCTGAATCCAACAGCCACATCAGCATACATGCGACTGCACTACTCCGTTTCTGACAAAGCAAACAATGATCTCGTTAATATACTTATCTAACAACTTACATTAATACTCATATAGTTTTCTAGAGTTCACGCGAACTTTACACATTGAAATAAGACACTACAGACAGATCTAGTCACGTTTCTCCCCCCTCCCTGTAACCTATTATGGACCCTGTAAAGTGCAGTGTTTGAAACGTTTAGATAAAAAAAATATTTAATATAACGCGAGTAGATCCGTATAGTTATTTATTTATTAAATCTACGTTATCTCTACATAATATAATACACATCCATTATGTATCGCAAGAAGGATTGAAATGTACAATCCAATCGATATACACAGTTACGATGCTTTAAAAAATGGTTGGGTCCACATTTATCGTGCAATTAGAGTGTTGATGGGCCTGTCGGTCGTTCTTTGGTGGGTTGTTAAGCACAACAAGGGCTCGTTAAAATACCACGCCGCGGCGCAGGAAGAAAACGAGCTAATTTAATATTTCAGCCATTCTCATCGTTGATCTTGAACAGCTGACCCGGATAACTCGTTATGGAAAAAATGTTGATAGGTTGTTTTAAAGGATGAAAATGTATGTTAACGAGCAGCACAAGCTGTATTTATTAAAACTGCCGATTGTAGCTAATGACTACACATATTTATCAAATTGTGTTAACAGCTATAACTTACAATACAACTTGAAGGTTTTGTTAAACCTCGCGCTTATTATAGTTAAAAGATTTATATACCAAGACAAGATGAAACTTATATTTCTGAAATATTTTTTAATCACGTAGGTAAGTACTATCAACCTATGTATATTGGTAACAACTATTATTTATAGTATACAAACTGTCACCTTGATTATGATAAAGTTTTGTAATTGGTTGGTTGTTTTTTTTTTATCGTACTTTATTCTTAATAATTGCGCCATTCTTTATCTGAATTAAGGCACATCAATTAATTCGTAGGATTATCATCCGTTTGCCTAAATTAGAAATCTATAAATCGTCGCGACCAACCCACGCGAGACTTTGTCTGCGATATCGTATATAAGTCCAAAAAACCGGTCTGATGTATATCTATGATTGGTCTACTGGTCTAATTAACAAATTATCGAGGGTGATTAGGAAATAATCTGAAAGTTTTATGATGGTCTTTGTCTACGTTATTGTATAATGCTCTTAACTACAGAATTGTTGTAAGCATCTGTTACAACCATACATTGAAATGTTGTAGGTATCTGTTACGGGTCACGATGAACAGTTGCTCCCTGTTTGTTGTCGTAAATGACAGTCGTCAAAACACATCAGCCCACTTTGGGCAGACCTCATGGTTTAAAATAAACAGAAGTCAAAACATGCTAGGGTTGAACAAAAATTATGTAATAAATTAAATTCGAGTATTTAAATAGATTTTTTAGAGAGCTTGCTGATTGTCCCGGGGCATTTTCAGCTTAAAGTCGCTCAGCGAGCTATGGTAAGGGCTATGCTCGGAGTTTCTCTGAAGGATCGACTTCGGAATGAGGTGATCCGACAGAGAACGAAAGCAATCGACATAGCCCATCGGATCAGCAAGCTGAAGTGGCAGTGGGCCGGTCATATTAGCCGCAGAACCGACAACCGTTGGGGTAAACGAGTTATCGAGTGGAGACCGCGTATCGGCAAACGTAGTGTAGGACGCCCTCAGACTAGGTGGAGCGACAATCTTCGCAAGGTGGCGGGCAAGAGCTGGATGAGACTATCCGCGGATCGTACTTAGCGACGTGCACTTGGAGAGGCCTTTTAGTCCACTGGACTAATATAGGCTAATGATGATGATGATGATGATTTTCAGTTTCACCGGGCTTTTTTGGGGGCGGCGAGAAACTTAAAGTAAAAGGTTCCTCAAGCCGTGTGAAACGAAGCACCGTTAGAGGTTTTCTAGAGGGAACGGCATCATGCACTAGTGTAGTCTCCTTGGCCTACTAGATTCTTCGAGGGGTTCGAATCGGATCTGGGAGCGGAACAACCCGAGGGCGCCTCTAAAGGCTTGGACCTTGGCTTGGGTTAACCAGGTAGTGGTGGTGAAGAAGCGCCCAGGTACATGTCTGTACCTTATATAGAGCGCGTGTGAACCAGATCATCGTACCCTTGTTTTACGAATATGGTGTCTTGGGTCTAAACCAGTGTGCATGTTTAGTGTATTCTGTAAATGTGTAGTAGCAATTAGAGGTTCGGAGGAGTTGGGCGTTCGCAACTGTTATGGAATCGTCGGGATCATCTAGGACGTGTTTAGGACGTCTAGATGTGTACCGTCTTGTTAGTGGAAGGCATTCAACATTATAGTTGGCGGCCGCCACAACTCAAAATTCAAAATTCAAAATCATTTATTCAGTTTAGGCTACAAGTAGCTCTTATGAATGTCACTATGCCATCGGTTCGTAAGTCTATTCTGGGCGGGAGATCTTGTACTGAGAAGAACCGGCAAGAAACTCAGCAAGTGTCCAGCTCTTTTCTCCCTTACAGCGTCAAAAATATTGGAAAATGCTCTATCATAGCAGAACACTTTCCATTACAATAAACACAAAAAATATAGAAGACAACCACAACATGTAAAAAAAAACATAAAATAAAAAATAAACGTTAACAAATTTGCATCAGGTAAAAGTTGCAATTTCCACAATGTCATACAGTACCACTACAGTACTATCTATCTACAACAAGCGGGTAAGGGTGGTGGGGGGATTATACCTACACCTATTACGAAACATCATATACAAAATATGTATTTATTTGTATTTAATTATATATAAAAAGAAATGTGTAGGTAGGTATACTATTCAGGTTGGCATGAAGTTGTGCGCACACCCCCTCAGTAAAGGTCCAAATTAAATTAAATAATCACTGGTTGCGGTTGTTTTAGTGTTGATGAGGAAAAAGCCGCAGACGGACCCCTCGTTTTGAATCAGTTGATGACAGGCAAAGGCACTCGTATCCCTGCACTGTAAACTACGACCGCAGAGTCGTAAAATAGAACTTCCAACAATGAAGTGCTAAACTATAATGAACATAGTTTTAAGAAACCAGTTAAGATCTTCGTTAAGGACACCATTAATCGTAAAGCACAAAAAAATCTTAATTGTTTATATAGGTGTGTACATAGAGTCGGTGATTATATTATTTATGTGAAAAACTGAGTTTATTTCGAGTTTGCCATAAAGCCTCTGCAATAGTAGCAGCAGCAACGAAAGTATTAAAACGAACACAATCGCACGACAGTGGCATGATTTTGTAAATTTTTCCGTAGTAGCTATTTCAAAAGAAAGTTAGTTACTAACGCTATTGAGACGTTATTGGCTTCAGACTTGAGGCCGTTGAAACATTTTTTTTTTGTGAGAGTGTTTGCTGATTGCCTCAGACGGCATTTTCAGCTTCACCGGGCTTTTTTGGGGGCGGCGAAAAACTGAAAGGGTTCCTCAAGCCGTGTGAAACGAATCACCTTCGAAGGTTTTCTAGGAACGGCACTAGTGCGTGATACCGTTCCCTACTAGATTATCCGAAGGGTTCGGATCGAATCGGACACCGTTGTAACAGCTAAAAAACCTTAATGATTTATTTAACCTATTGCAATTATTACTTACTTGCTCACAGGAAAGCTCAAGAAATGCCTATGAATTTGAATTTTGGCAAATAACGATAAAGGTTAAGATCGGCATCTTCGAGCACTCCAGCGCCGAACCGACTAGGAGTCGGAAGTGGTCACCATGACCGACATTGGTCTGAGCAATCACCATTATCATAGAGATTTGCAAAATATGTTTTTTTTTCGTGGTCACAGGATACATCTGGTCAAGGTGTTCGCTAGTTTCATATATAAAAAAACATAGTGTTATTAGCTAACTCGCAATGTAAATTCACTGGCACTTGGATCAGTAAACCAGGATACGTTGACGTGCCACAGAGAAAGCTGCGCGTGCGCGGAATCACTAACGTGTCAGTTACATGACAGGAATCCTACTGAAGCGTTTCGCATCTAATTTGTCCTCTTTCTAACCATTGTCCTTTCACTCTCTTCTAATACTTATTTACACTATTACACCGCGTCACTATCACATCGCATCAAGTACTCCTAAAATGCTTTATAGACTAAGGACAAATAGATTTATGAGCAGGCCTTGTGCAGGCCAACCCGGACCTTGATATTTTCGCAGATGAATGGAAGGTGGTCACATCTGTGTCTCTTGCTTTTTGTGAACGTACCTAGTTGCATACTTTACCATGTTATTATTTTTATTAACACTTTTTTAATAATTATATTATTGTTATTTTTTAATTGCTTTTTCATATTTTTTTAATTTTTAATTTTATTCTTATGTTTGTGATTATTTTCTTTTAATTAATTAATTGTATTAATATGTATCTTGATTAGTGTAATTGGTGTTTGTAACCGTGCTAGTCAAGTAAATAAATAAATAAATAAATAAATAAATGAGTGTGTACAATATTCGTCTTATTAAGTTTTTTTTATTTCACAACCCTCGTTCCTCAATCCCTTGGTCTTCCTTTCATTTGATGGTAAGCGATGATAAAGTCGAAGATAAACGAGCACTTCACGTGGAATGCTCAATCAATGAAACCTAGCTAACTTCTCTCTTAATTGACGAAACACAACAAATGCTGAAAACATCGTTGTTATGGCAACAGACTTGGATATACGGTATTAACTATTCTGGATACTAATGAAAAGTACGTAATTAACTCCAAAGTACTTTTCTTAACCTGTATACCCAAAATTATCGTTACTAAACAAACAATAGTCGCAAACTTCCTTTAGAGATTCATACGTCCTATCCTAGTTTTAGTTTAATGAGGCTGTTAATTTTACAATACATAATTTCTATAAGCTAATGTTAGAGCGTCATCGAATGTTTATTAAGAAGATAAGGTTTGTACTACTATAAAAATAGGAATAAAATCTCATAAATATTTAGTGGTAAATAAAACACTTGGTACCTTAGATAAAGGATGGATACCCTCGGAAGCAGCTGTATCAAATAGAAATGATAAATTTTTATTAAAAAAAGGTTGTATTTCTTTTTGTAAATAGGAAATAAGTAAGCTTTCTTTGAGGGCTTAGAAAATATTGTTACACGAAATCAAAGTTGTATTGGGAGGCTAGACGTTTTAATATGTCCCTCATAGCGGGCGGCACGTTCGGTAAACATTTGCGCGGTCCGGGCGACGCGTCGTGGCGGCTTTCCATTTCTAGTCACCACGCACTGCGGTTAACCCGATCCTCCAACTTAACTAACAATGAAATTTATATCTTGACCACTTGTTATCAGGTAACGAGTGAAAACATTTCTTTCTAGCGTGCACGCACGTCACACACGGCTCCTAAAGCTTTAACTCGGAATCTAAGAAAATTCATAAGATATATTTTTATGGAAACATTTCGTTTTTTTCTTGGCTCTTAGAAGATGATTGTTATTGTACTGAGTCTACCTGTCCAACTTGCCTACCTATGTGTCATGAATGTAACAACGAGAATTTTGTTTTTGTTGACTAGTAAGTAATATATATAATAGTAAGCTTATACTAGCTGTAAAGGCTTAAATAAAGTCTTTAAACATTTATGGTTCCCTGCGTCAGGTGTGAAAAGTTGATGTAACTATGTTTTAGTTGTTTGTTATGTTTTAGGTGTTGAACTATGTTTTAGTTTATTTTTAATACATTTTCGAATAAACCGCTGATGTATTAGAATAGGAAGAGAAGGAATAACAAAAAAGTTCTTTGGTGTTTTACTCGTAAATTCTTTAAATGCTACTTTTAATTAATTTTCTTTTAGAGGTAGGGGATTTTCAGGCTAAGGTTAGCTAAGTACAAGTTAGCTAAGTTGTAAGGCTAAGGTTTCGATGATAACATCGAAAGTTTCCAAAATGTATACCTAAGCTACAACTACGTCAAGCTTTTTACTAATTTATCCGTTAGTTACCGCGTGATACATAAACATAGGTACAAAACAGGCGAATTAAATAAAATCAAAAGCTCTCTCGATTGAAATTGAATAGAAGCGTAGGCTGAGTGACTTCTTATTGCTTATGTTAGACTTATCTTAAAAATAAATTACAAAATATGAATATTGATTCTCGTTACTTAGTTACGAGAGAGTCGTGTCGATAATATTATCATTTTTATGGGAGCTAATTTGGCGCATAAAAAGATATTATACCTCGTTATCATTTTACACTTTGCATTTGTTTAAACCGATATGGTTGGATATAACCGAAATGTATGGATTCTGGATATACATAGTTATGCTAAAAATGGTGAAATATGTCTGATGGATGATGTAGAATGTGGCTGTTACGTATGGGCAACGAATGCTTTTTTTTATTCATACTTCATTTGTAAAATCTGTTTATATTCCAAAGCCTGATTTTTGTATCATTAGCTTACGATCATCGTCCGCGTAACACTCCGTTTTCTGGGATAATTATACATTTCTGTGATTTTAAGAGTGATAATGGATAATAAAGATGATTTATACCAACATATGTTTAGAGTTGTTTTATTATTGAACTATTGTTTAAAAAAAATTAAATAAGTACACTACACTTTTTTTGTTGACTTTACTTTTAACTATCTACCTACTTGTAATTTGGGACGAAGCACAACTTCAATAGTGATATGGGGCAAACTAAGAATTTTTTGGAATGTGGGACAAAACTTCGGGACAAACGAAGCATAAATCAAATAATTTTTCAAAAAATTCGGCCTTATTGTTGTTGATGTAAACTGCTGATTTGGTAATCAGTCACATAGTCGTTGGTAAAAGAATTGTTAAAATTTTGTCATTAAAATAATTAATTATATAACCGCACAGTATCATTTTGTATTTGAAAACGTAACAATTTGAAAGTACGTCACGATGGCATTGTGTGAGTAAAGTACAAAATCGTGTTAAATTCAAATGATAAAAAAATACTTTTCGACATAAATAATACTGTTAATTAAAGTTGAAGGGTACGACGTTTCCGTTAATACTCCTGATCTATTGGCGGTTATCGAAGAATTTAATACGATAGGATATAATGTATGATTTATTTATAAACAAACATGACCTATTTGAAAAAAAAATTATAAGGAAGCTAGTGGCCTAGGTCATGAATCTAACATGAGTTTATGATTATTTATATATAATTTTACGCAAATATTGTTGCGAACAAATTACAATTTGAAAAAAGATAAAGTGTTGAAAAAATTCAACGAGCGGGATTCTAACCCGCACCCCATGACATGCCGGGTCAGGTGCACTGCCAACTATGCTATCGTGGTACCCGGCATGTCATGGGGTGCGGGTTCGAATCCCGCTCGTGGAATTTTTTCGACACTTTATTTTTTTTCAAATTGTAATTTGTTCGCAACAATATTTGCGTAAAATTATATATAAATAATCATAAACTCATGTTAGATTCATAACCTAGGCTACTAGCTTCCTTATAATTTTTTTTTAGTAGCACAGTAAAGTTTATCTAACATGTTAGTTGGTACTTATAGTCTAGCTAGAGATAAAAAAATTTGTCGTGTTTTTTAAAGAGAATAGTTTACAGATTTAATGTTGTCTATGTCAACATCTCTGAATGTATCTTCTATGCATTGATAGTTTAATAAAAATTGGCTTATTTATTTGAAAGACTTAGAACTTTAAATTTTGAATTGGATACTGGAATGCAAAATGGATCTTAAGCATGTAGGTAAATAGTCCATTTTTATTCTACCGTTTACATTTATTACATTTTATGATTCAATCGCATTGAGAATGGGATTTTCAAAATCGTAAATAAGTCGATGACCCAGCGCCCGTTCGTGAACAACCTGCTTTGTTTAGATTTTTAGACACATCTGTTCAGGGTGGCTAGTGCGACTTTTATTTGGCATTCGATCATTTTAACGAAAACGAAAATTTGTATATGGCGTAATTTTAACTCTCCTCGTTTGCCACCACTAGGCGCTAGGCTCCTGCAAGTTTTGTTTACCATTAGATCACGTAAACAAAAAGGACAATTGGTATGGTATTTAATGCCTCCTGGTAAAAAAACGAGGCAAGATAAAATTTTGCCATACAAAATCTCGATTCCTTCAACGTGATCGAGTGGCAAAAAATGTCGCACTAGGCACCCAGCAAGCCATAACGCGCCTGGGCTTGTTTTTGCTAAGTAGGCGCATCCACACCATACAATGGCGAGACATAAAACAGCCTCCAAACCTGTCTCCGTGGTTGATTCCGTTAGGCCTGCTATAAGTGACATGATTTTATGTATATACATTGGCTGTATGTATAAGAATACTATTACATTACTAGTTTTCATTAGGTACTTATTGTTATAAACGTAGTCTTAGCGTAGGCGACAGATACTAAGCTGCAGATCGATATTATTCTACAATATTTATTTAGATCTCAATTCCAAATTTTAAGAAAACCTTAGTGAATTGGTATCTTTTTTTTATTTCTTGATAGTAAAAAAACGAAGACATGTACTTACATTATATACCTACTACGTCTTTAATTAATTCATTACATAACTTATGAGCTCGAGCGCGCGAATACCAGACACAATAGAATTTTAATTGTTATCGGCCACCTGCTGGTCGATCGACGCTCAAGGGGTTAATGTGTTTAAATAAAAATAATAAATGTAATATGAACGTAGACCATCAAACGATATCGGGGAGAATCCAAAATATGAATCATTGCCATCAATTCTTAGATCGATCATACAAACCAAGTAGTAAGTAGGTATAGAGCTGGGGAAATACGCATCAAGTAGTAATTGAGCTACTTAATACGTAATACTATTTAATTTACTGAAATAAAATTAAGACATAGAATGCTTTTCCAGTAACATTATTAAAAGTTGAAATATTTTTTTGTATCTCTTAAATTATTGAACCTATTCTAAAAATATTTCCCGAATAGAAAGCTAGCTTGAATTCATTTCGAAAAACATCTCATTTCTTTGGGATTTCACAAAAGACCGAATTTTACGGAACCGAAGAGTAAGAAAAATTAAGGGGTATTTCCCTAATTTAAATTTTATGCAACAGTATGCACATATTGGTATCATATATATATATATATATATTTAGGTCAATTAATATTATAAACAATCCACTACAAACAAGGGCAAAACATTTGAAATAAAAACTTTGATAACGTTTTGTTGTAAGCTTAAGTAGTATTTAATTAGATTTCTGAAGTTATAATAAAAATATAATAATGTTGTAATGACAGCTGGCTAACGCTGGCTCCTTCGGCTGGCTCAGTTTTCTTTCATATATTAACATGATATTAGCAATATTTGCCTGTGAACGTGTGCCGCCTGTGGAAACTGGTTTGCACATAATATTGTCTACTGCCATTAGAATTTTTAATAACTGTAGTAATTTATTTATTAGATTTTGTATATTTTGCACGTTTGTAAAATGTTAGTCAAGCTTTTATATCTACATGTGTTTTTGTGGTAGATAATATACGGTAATTTTGTGATAAAGCATATCCACTAATTGGATGTTGTTTAAGAAAGGAAGAAATCGTTTAAAGGCAAATGGTTACAAACAATTTTCTTCGTGAAGAAATCTTCTCGGTATTGGGTTTCCACTCGAAGATTTACGTACCGATGGCTTAGCGATCTGTATAAGAGTTGCACTATACCTAAAAATTAAGAAAATTGGATTTCGAATACGTAAAACAATCGAAAGCGTACCTAATTCTGTTAATTCAACTGTCATTCATTAGACAACGGCCGGGCATGCATATTTTATTATTTTATGGATGTGTGTTTTATGTATCTAATTACTAAACCAATGATTTCCTAAAACTTGTGTTTATTCGTTAGTGAAAGTTTTTATTTATGAAGTTTGCGTTGATTCGCGGGGGGAGGCGTGGGAACGCGTCGGCGCGGACGCAGACCGAGTGGCGCCACGGGCGACTTTACGCCCACCAGCCACGGTGGAGGGTCACCACAAAGCTGATTACGAGCATGCAACAACGCCTGGACTTTTATAAATTAGTGATTTAAAAATTAGGATTGGAAATGATTCTGTTACTTGCTTTTATGTATTTGGCTGTACGCTTAACTTAATAAATATAAAAAACCCTGAAAATTACGTTCACTTTGGTAATTAAAATAATATTAACGGGATTATACCATGTTTCTTGAGTATCCCATATTTCAGCACGTGCGACTGCACACGACATGATCATGTATTTACTAAACGACGTGCAACTATATACTGAAGCAGACATCTACTTTATTAATTGTGCAGGACAATGTATCCACTATTTAATGTTGTTGAATTTTATTGCGCATGCAACATACTTGATGTGATTATTATGTTTATACCTAATCTGAGCTATGAGAAAGGAGACAATGAAAGGAACAACCAAATTGTTTATACAAACTTAAATGATGTAAAAGTCTGAGGAATACAAAAGATTGTGGTGATCCTATACTCGAATCGAGCCTGCACAGCAACTGGCCCGTCGCGGCTTGTCGACAAAGCTCGGTAATCGAGTCTCGCGGCACTCGATTGATTTAACATCTCGAATGGTTGCGAGAACGCGTTTCAAGAGAAATAAAGCATTTTGGCGCAAAGAAGTCGGTTGATTATGATATAAGTTTGGTACCTCTGCAGATTAAACACACGCCACTTCATACTAGTTGTACAGGAGGCGTAATAAGATTGTATTTAATAAAGAAGAAAATCAAAGTAAAACGTACATTTTATAAAAAGAAATAAATTGACATACCAAGCTTATAAATAAAAAACGACGCTATGCAGTATATGCACACACTTAGGGTATGTTCCGATATGCACTGCGAGCACTGTAAGGAGTGACGTCAATTTAGTATACTGAGAAGCCGCACTGGAACGCAGTCCAGTATACTGTCATCCATGCTATCATCCGTCATCATTTCTGGATGCTATTGATCACGTGATCAAACTGAGAGCACCTTACCTCGAAAATGCCGGTGCTTACAGTACAAAAATGGCGACGATTTATGATGTCATAT
Source organism: Eudonia mercurella (assembly GCA_963082485.1). Taxonomy (NCBI): domain Eukaryota; kingdom Metazoa; phylum Arthropoda; class Insecta; order Lepidoptera; family Crambidae; genus Eudonia; species Eudonia mercurella. Next base: position 8,617,357 of record OY720032.1, read on the forward strand.
TTAGGATACTGCGGCAGTATACTGTCAGTCCATAACGGAACAAATTTCTCACCAGTAACAGCACTGGACAGTGCTCGCAGTGTATGTAACATACCTTTAGTAGGGATGCTAAAGCGAACGTTCAGAAATCAAAAGCAAAACAAAAGCCAGTTGACAAATTAGGAAGAAATAAAAAATAATAAATTTACCAAAACGTATTTACTCCGTAACAGTTGTACGCGAAACGAAGATGCGGCTAATTCGCAACATAAATTTGTTTCGGTGCACGTAAGTGATTTCGATAACATCAGCTACACTAACCGAAATCTTGGCTTTGGCGTTGCGTGTTGTTAACAAATTTTTATTAGTAGTTAACAAAAGTTTTGAATGACGTGTGCTATTCCGTAATACCTTTTAGTAATTAAAATAACAACTGGAGTGTTTTAAAATGTTAAGACGATTCATGACAGGCGATAGTACTATTCTTATTATAATGGACTAGCTGACCCCACAGACGTTGTCTTGTCAAAATTTTATTAAATACTACCAAATAGGTTCTATTCCCAACATCAAATTCAAGACCTAAGTAGTAAATTATGGAACCAAATATAAGGAAAAGGTATGAGTTTCATTCCCGTGGGAATATCGGGATAAAACTATCCTATGTGTTAATCCAGGTTATAAACTATCTGTATTCCGAATTTCATCCAAATCGATGCAGCGTGAAGAAGCAACAAATATACACACACACATACACACAAACTTTCGCATTTATAATATTAGTGTAATTGAAATTTAGATTGGCTGCTTTAATACAAATAGCAGAATATAGACACGATTAGGTAACAAAAGGAGCTCGATAGCATATTTCTTGACGGTTATTAGGGTACTGACCGATCACTCAGACACAGAGGCAACGGGTTCGATTCCCTAGGGGTACATTTTAAACTAGGTTTGGTTGGTAGTAGGGTTGTTCTAAGTCAGCCTGGCTAGCTACCACCCTCCTATTTAAGTTTGTCACCTAACAACGCTGGTGGTAGCATTATTGTGTGCGGATTAGTCAGTTCCTCAGTAGTCTAAGATTCAGAATAAATGTGACATAATACACTTGAAGTGAATTGCTCTCCTTTCCCAGATGTGGTGTCTATTCGCCCATCAATAGTTGAAAGCAGCAGTCCCTAATGAGTCCCTACTAAAAACGTCATCATTTGTCTATAGATATACAAGTTAAAATCAAATACTTGTACTATTATTACTCCTAAAAATCGATATTATAAAATATAACATAATATACGGTTGTTGCATGTTTCAACATTTTATAGCTTTTACTTTATGGGCAGGCCGGTCGCCATTGTCCAAGAGCGCGGAGGACGCGTCATCAATCCGTTTGGTCCGTCAGACGAGTGGGTGCGCAAGGAAAGAAATATTAACACTTTCACATGGTTTATGTGTCGATGACCTGCGCTGGAGATAAGCCCACGCGCCCGCACGGTCACGGGTCACCAAGGGTACACGACAATTATTACGTCAACTAATGGGCTGCCGCAAACTACTGTTTCTGATATATTATTATTATATTGTTTTAGAACATCGCATCATTTCTACCTAAACACGATGAAGCCATATTTGAAACAAAAAGTATGTAAAGAATACAGTATTTTCTGTACGCTACAACAATGTCATTATTACTGCAGACGTCTGAACGCCATGGTAAAACACGGATTGGAAGATACATAGTAAATAAATAAAATAATCGTATTTAATATATAGGTATATTGTATATAGAAGACTGATATAATATTAAGAATATAAAACATACTAAATATTGAATGCCAATAATGCTAATGTACTAATTAGCTACAATACAAAACGGCAAAAGTTTAGTGAGGTGACGCGTTGATGTCTTTTATAGGCCGCGGATTGTAAATATTTATAAAATACAGTGAAAAAATTAAATGCCGACCCGACCCAGCTAGGAATCGAACCTTGGTTTTTACATTGAATTTTATAAATATTTAATTCAGCTTAAGTGCAGCAATTAGCACTTAAAAATAAAAAGTAAGATTCTCCATTATATTATTTTCCGAAAATAAAACTGAAGCCTATTGAATTAATGATTGATTCTTATATGGTATTCTATTTGTTAAACTATATTTATAATTTTTGTAATGATTGATCAGATAATTTCCGTTGTTGGAGTTTTTAAACGTGAGTCTGATGTGACAGCTTTACTGTAATAGGTACTCGTATTGCTTAATTAATTCCTTCTACATACCAATTCTGATTTGCAGCTTATAATCGCTAGAGGGAGGAATGGAATCTATTATTAACAAATAGTTCATAATATATCACACACAAAGCATTAATAAATGTTATATTGTACTATTATTTCACTCAGATAAATATCCGAAAAATGGGTTTATGTCACTTTTAATTACACTTTGTAATTGTTATTGTATTTTTATATATACCTACATGACACTATATATTTCACTACCCCGGAAATAGGTACGTACTGCACACAAAATGGAATACACCCGTTAGAAGAGAAAATGTATAATATGTTATTCAATGCCTAAACAGAAGTAAGAATGAGGTTTACTGTGATTGTTCTCTCGCTGAATCCCAATGAAACGATGCCCACTTACACTGCACAAATAGCAACCTACTGACTTCGAAATACACATGTTTGACCGAAAGAACACAGCCGGGCGACACACGTACATTTCTGTTAGATTTAAATATTATAATACAAAAAGCATATGGCCTAGTTAATACAAAAGATGACGATGACGATGCCGATGTCGTCAAAAATATTCGTATTTTAGAAAAATATATTTTGTTAGATTTTCACCGTATTATCCGATTTTCTTCTTCTTTTAAGCATTTAGTTTCGTAAATAATAAAGAAATAAACTCTTATAGTGACATAAGTGTATTGTTAAAAAAACATAGATTTAGCCTTTTTTCAACATTCCAGCTTCATAGTTTACGACGACTCAATCAAATCAAAACAAACCTCCACCGATAAATATATTTTAAAACATCGAAACTTGACATTAACCTCTTTGCTTTAACCATAAAGAAGAACTATTTAAAGAATCCTATAAAGATTGTAACAATATATAATACATACCGAAATCATTGTTGTAAATCATCGGCCGTTATATCGATTTCAGAGCACAAGGGTGCGCGCGCCTAGCTGCGTTACCGCGCGTCTCAGCCGACGTCCGCGCCGCGTCTGTGCCATAACGCACCGCACACCTGACCACTTATTCTCGCCATTAGTGTCCTCATCATAACTATACCCTTACGAACTTTTGCCGAAAGCCGACAACTTGACATTGATGCCCACTGCGCTCTCCTTCCTCGAGGACCTGCATGACTACCATAATTATATATACTTACTTCTCTTCTCACTTAGATAATCTGAAAATTGTGAGGTTTGTTGGTAAAGGTTTATTTGTACTTATTAGTTTTACGCCTAATGTGTTGTCAACACATAATAAACTAGTTATATTTATGAGATATTATATTGCCGTACCTTTGAAATCATTTGGCGATCGTAAAATGCCTAAATGACAATCAGTTTACGATGTTAATTTATGATTAAAAAAATAAGTATTACTTTTTGATATGATTTATCATATATATTTCTTTAATATGAATAACCGGCGAATATATTAAAAATGACCTCCTAAAGGTTAAGCAACTTTCGCAAAGGCCGGTCATCGGATGGGTGACCAAAAATGTATCATCTCGAGCTCCTCCGCGCTTCGGAAGGTATGTAAAGCCGTTGGTCCCGGCTGCATTAGCAGTCATTAACAACCACCAATCCGCACTGGGCCCGCGTGGTGGTTTATGGCCCGTTCTCCCTATCCATCCATAGGGAAGGCTCGTGCCCCAGCAGTGGGGACATAAAAATGAGCTGATGATGATGATGATGACCTCCTAAATAAAGGGTTTGAAATAACGTGCGTTTGTGGATCCATGTCTTTGCATCTTAAGCGAAGGCGTGCTGATCACCATATAGGCGCATTGCGGAAGAAGAGCTTTTATTATTGGACTTTGAAATAATTAACTTTTTTTGTTATACACTATAGTACACATAAAAATATTAAGATAATAATCTGATAATCTTATATAGAGTAGTTTATGGTAATGAAATACTATTAATTCAATAACACGTATTATGTTACTGAATTAATCTTTATGGCCATGTATGCACTTAGCACAAGCAAATACCCAATAGCTATTGGTCCGAGTGACTAAATTACTACATAAAATTAAGTAAATTTTACAATGTCTGCAATGCTATTAAACATGTTGATTGTCCAAGTGCGATACGACAGTCCACGATCGATCTTATTATAAACATTGTCCAGTATCGAATAATGAATAAGTATAAAGAAGAAAGAATGAGTCGTTAATTCAATTTACAGACTGCTGACCCACTTTTACAGGATTTTCAATAAATTTGTAATTTCGCCGACCGCTAGCCTAGCACCCATTGTATGGTAATATTCATGCGACACGTGTAAGTAAAAGTACCTACATTTTATTTGTATTGATTCTTTTTTAAACACAGTAGCTTTTGTTTTCTTTAATACATTATTATAGTCACCTAATCTATTTGCGATCTTACCGTGTTTCCTGCTCTGGGTCAAGCGAGCGCGTGTCAAATGATTACTGTATTATTATTATTAGAACAAGAAGAGATATCCAGAAAACATATATGAAATCACATTGCAGAAAGCTCAAGAATTCATCTTTAACTTATTTTACAATAAAGAAAGTCTAGCCTTTATCTCACCATAAAAAGCCAAAGGAGGCGCAGTCTATCCAGGTTTTTCAATAGTGTTATCAGTGGAAGAATAGGTTATTAAATGTCGTATCATAGGGATTACTTATTACTTTCAATTTCTTATTTTGCTTTACCATTGAATATTTATATCGAAACTGATTGATGTTATTTTTTTTATATTTTACGGGTAAGCACATTGCCTTCTCACCTGATGTTAACCCTTTATAAGGCAGTGGCATATATATTGCCACATATTTTGAACTTTATATAATTGAGATAAGGTTGAAAACCAATGAAAAATTTGAACATGCTGTGCCCGTTAAAGGGTTAAGTGATGACTTAGCCTATAATGGAAGCGCACTTCACCCGGGAACCGGGATCCTCAACTATGTTATCTACCTGCCGGAACACAACAATGCTACAAACATTGATTTTATGGTGACATATTTAGATAAGATGGTGGTAGCTAGCCAGGCGGACAAACGAGCCCTACCACCAACCAAACCGATTACACAAACATGTACTGGGAATCGAACCCGGGACCTCTGGGTCTAAACCGGTGGTCTTAACCACTAGACCACAGAGGCGATTAAACATAAGTTATCCATACCTCTAGGTATGGTTAACTTATAAACTTGTGAATCATAAACAAATACCTTTTAGTTAATGAAATGAAAAACTAATTACTGCCAAACTGTAATAAAATCCTGTTCTCACTTATTTTATTCCTACTTTCTACAAAAGTTCTAAGTTCGTGGTGGCATAGTTTTAGTAAGGTAATCTATCACTTCAGATATGTGAAATTTGTTCACTATAATTTCAATATGCATACCGCATATCCAACGCCATATAGGAAAGAAGCACAACGTCGAGTGCAAAAGTGAAACGCTCCTTTAATACAAACGATCAATTAACGGCTCATGAACTTACTCGTGTTATAAAATACCCGCCGTTTTACTTGTGCAACCGCACCTTTTTTAGAACCCTAATCATATTTAATATGTACGACCTGTGTATTATGTCACGAAACTAATTGTTATATAATAAAAAAAACAATGACGACCGCAGTTCAGTTTAAAATTAGTAATATTTATATGTACTTAAATGTCTTTCTGCCGCACTTAGACCGTAGTAACTATTAAGTAATCTGCTTAGACTCTTTTACCTTACCAACCTATTTTTTCATTCCAAAGCAGTGCAAGCGACCTCTTACCTACTATTTTAAAATGTAAAATAATAGCTGATAGGTAAGTAATCTCTTAATACAGTAGAAATACTTCTTCGAGAAAGAAAGGAAGAAACAAGTTCCGGTGAGCTGTGAGCGGCATTTACATGGGTAATATAACTCGCGCGTTGCCGATCCTGAGACCGTGCATGTATACAGGGTGGCTCATTCAAATCGGTCAGTATGGGAATGTCTGAAACTATAAGACATACGAAGATTTGTTCTTAGGAACCATGTCACCGATTTTGATAAAAAGAAAAACTGCATTCATACATTTGAAAAAAAACTGTACCCAGCTCGGGAATCAAACCCGGTTGTTTTGAAAAAATAAACTTACACTTTTTCTATTTAAATATCGATTGTGTAGGTCTTAAGCTGTAAATGTCTCTAAGAAACATGATGTCTAAAATGAATAAAATGCATTGCTTTGACACTTTAATTTATCATAGTAGGTGTTCGAAGTGACCACCGTTACAATATTCAACAAGTTCAGGCATGTAAAATTGTCTCTATGGCTGTTTGTATGTACCTCTCTACTTGTTATATACACCTTATCATGTGGCTTTAGCATTGCATTAAATCTTTAAAATATTAAAAAATAATTATTAAAATATGTATTGAAAAAAACGGTGGTCACTTCGAACACCTACTATGATAAATTAAAGTATGTCAAAACAATGCATTTTATTTATTTTAGACATCATGTTTCTTAGAGACATTTACAGCTTAAGACCTACACAATCGATATTTAAATAGAAAAAGTGTAAGTTTATTTTTTCAAAACAACCGGGTTTGATTCCCGAGCTGGGTACAGTTTTTTTTCAAATGTATGAATGCAATTTTTCTTTTTATCAAAATCGGTGACATGGTTCCTAAGAACAAATCTTCGTATGTCTTATAGTTTCAGACATTCCCATACTGACCGATTTGAATGAGCCACCCTGTATATATCGATGCCTAATAATCGCTATAACGGAGCACAGCAGTATGCGGAACACAAAACGCATAAACATGGTTAATGGTGGTAGACATCCAGACGGATTTTGTGGCCGTCAAATAAAATTCATTGCTGGCATCCTCCTTGTTTAAATTCGTATACATTAGAAAAATACATTAAAAAAGCAAAACAAATATTGCCCTTACATACCTAGATCTTATGGTTGCGCGATACTGACTGGAGCATTTTGCCGTAACGTAACATGTTCGTTACGCGCATTTCAGTACAGCGAGCCGAGCTGCTCGCCGCCCTGTTACGAGGGCTGCACTGAAAGTTTCGGGAATCTAATTCTTACAAACATATTACAAACATATTTTTGACACATATTAAACCTTTTTATAATCTCTAAAGTTTTATTATCTTAAGGCGAAGGGTAAGGCACACTAGCGCCACCAATTGATAATTTAACAATAACTAACGGACCGGATCTTTTTTTAAACTTTGCGTACCGTCCGACAACAGGAAAGCATCCATTTATTCACAAAACGGGCTATCGCATTTATTCACAAGCAATGGCCACTTCTGGTGTTAGCGAATGAATACAAAAACAAACCTAAAAGTAGTGCACAATTATTAAATAATAGATGTTTGCCTAGTGTCTGAAGGTCCGCAATGTTTGAAAAAAAGTTCAGTTTAGCAGTTATCAAATTAAATCCTTTAGCGGCGCTAGTGTGCCTTACCCTTCGCTTTAACACACTGGCCACATAGAAAAAAAGCGATGGTTCGGTTTCAATTGTTTTTGAAGTCGTCGAGTCGCTGATGAAAATGAAATTGTCTCGTTGATTTATTACAACTTTAAAAGTGGATTAACACAAAAACAATATGGAGACCGGATGATTGCTGCTTTTAGTAATGAAGCACCTTCAAAGACGACAATATACAAGTGGTATTCAGAGTTTCAACGTGGCCGTGTATCCCTCACAGACGACGTGCGTGAAGGTCAACCAAAATCGGCAGTCACGCAAGAAAACGTCGATGTTGTGCGTCAGCTGATAAAGGAAGACCGACATGTGTCATATCGGGAGATTCAAGAGTGTTTGGGCATTGGAATGAGTCAGATACAAATTATTTTACAGGAATAATTAGGCGTGCGAAAGTTGTTTTCCCGTTGGATCCCTCACTTATTGTCTGTCGAGCAGAAAACGACTCGTGTCAATTGGTGCCGCAGAACTTTGAATAAATTCAACGGAGGAAGCTCAAATCCAGTTTTTAGCATTGTATCAGGTGACGAGTGTTGGATATATGCTTATGAGCCTGAAAATAAAAACCAATCTCAAGTATGGGTCTACGAAGACGAGCTCAAGCCGACATAAGTTATTCGTTCTCGCAGCACGGCCTAAAAGATGGTGGCTACGTTTATCTCCAAATCGGGTCACGTGGCTACTATTCTTCTTGAAGATCGTAGAACGATCAATGCCGATTGGTACACCACTATTTGTTTGCCGAGTATCTTTGCTGAACTCCGAAAAAAACCCTAGTCGCCACATCATCCTTCACCACGACAATGCCAGCTCTCACACCACAGAGTTAGATATTTACTCATGTGCTCACACCGCTCGGAAAACAACTATTAAGTATCTGGACGGTGAAAAAGTCTATTTACTGAACCATCCTCCATACAGCCCCGACTTAAGCCCCAATAACTTTTTCACATTCCCCAAAATTAAGGATAAGTTAAGTGGTCAACGGTTTAAGACGCCGGAAGCAGCAGCGGAGGCTTTTAAAATGGCCATTTTGTCGACCCCTATTTCAGACTTCAATAAGTTCTTTAACGACTGGTTTGAACGCATGGAAAAGTGCATAAAACATAAAGGAGAAACTTTGAAAAACAATAAAAATACTTTTATTCAATTTAACTGTTTATTTTTATCTATTCCCGAAACTTTCAGTTTGACCCGTATTCGTTTCGTATTTGTTTCGTATCGGTAAGTCAGCAGTGACGTATCAAGTTCGCCATGAATGGTAACGTTACGATGATACGACGGTCAGTTCCAGCTTTACTATTCTTTGGCTTTTTATTTCGGGGAACTCCTACAACTTTCATTTTCTTTTTACTAAAGTAAAAGTGATATACTAAAGACTAAAGTATAGTGAGGAGCTCGATGGCGCAGTGGTTAAGAGGAGCTCGATGGCGCAGTGGTTAACGCGCCCGGTCTGCGAGAGCTGAGGTTAAGCAACTTTCGCAAAGGCCGGTCATCGGATGGGTGACCAAAAATTTATCATCTCGAGCTCCTCCGTGTTTCGGAAGGCACGTAAAGCCGTTGGTCCCGGCTGCTTTAGCAGTCGTTAACAACCACCAATCCGCACTGGGCCCGCGTGGTGGTTTATGGCCCGTTCTCCCTATCCATCCATAGGGAAGGCTCGTGCCCCAGCAGTGGGGACATAAAATGAGCTGATGATGATGATGATGATGATGAAAAGTGATATAAATATCACCTGATGGTATGTGATGGCCGACGGAAGGAAGCACCATAACTGATCTAACCACGACAAAGAGGGTGGAGCTTATCGTCATAGCACTTATGTTATGTTAATAAATAAGAAAATAACGAAGCTTCCAAGTTCGTTTACTAAATTGACACTAAGCGGGTATTGAACACGGGACCTCAAAAATGGCGACATCGGCCGTTGCGCGTGCTACCCACTCCGCCACGTAATTAATTCGTCTGACTTGTATAATCTAAACAATAGAAAGCCTTTTTTGTTGATCGTAGTTGAGTACGAAATTAAAAATTATTTGAACAGTGTAAAAGTATAAAAGGCAGAACCTGGGGCATGAAACCAGCAATGGCACTATAGATATACAAAGCTATAATCTTGCCGAGGATCTTACACGGAGCCATCGTATGGTGGCACAAAGCCGCAGTGGGGAAAAACAAAGCAGAATTAGACAAAGTCCAAAGGCTAGCGGCCCTAGTGACCACGGGCGCGATGAGAACATCACCTACAGCCGCGCTCGTGATCTTACTGGGGCTAAATCCCCTGGACTTAGAAATAAAGAGAAGAGCTACTGAACAATGGTTCAAGCTAAGAAGCACTGGCATATGGACCGGGAACTTCATGGACGAGGGTCAAGCTAGTATAAGCAAAAACTACGAAGATAGGCTGTCAATGATCCTCTCCAACAACGACCTAATACGGAAGGTAAGTCAGGAAAATCTTTGACAAAAAATATAGAATACACATAGGAACAAGAGAAAACTGGAGCATAGAAACTGACGGCACCACTTGCTACACAGACGGCTCCAGAAAGGAGTCGACAAAGCTCTCTGGATCCGGCGTGCATATTAAAGGCGCAGTCGGGACGGAGATGAACAAGTCAATACCGCTAGGAAGATTCGACAGTGTTTTTCAGGCGGAAATATACGCAATAATCGCATGCGCTGAGATGGCCGAACACCTTAATATTACAGGAAAAATGGTCATCTACAGGGACAGCCAAGCGGCGCTGAAGGCACTAGGCAGAGAAGAGACGACATCAGCAATCGTCAAAGAATGCAAGGAATTACTAAAAAGGCTGGCCGAGAGAGCGGACCTGACGATAGCGTGGATTCCAGGACACGAGGGAAACACGGGAAACGAACACGCCAACGAACTAGCCAGAAAGGGAGCAGAGGAAAGCTTGGTGGGACCGGATCCCATCGCCAATAGCGCACAATATCACCAAGGGAGTAATCAGCCATAGTATCACAGCAGAAACCAACCGAAGATGGAGGTCCTCGACGGGCATGAGACAGTCGAAGATCTTCATCAAGGGAATGGATAAGAAAAAGACTAGCAAACTGATGGGACTTTCCAAAGAGAACATGAGGCTAGTCATAGAGATCATAACAGGACACTGTCGACTGAACAGACATCTGTGCCCGGAGTGCACGGGAAGTGAGGAGTCCATGCTGCTCGCCTGTGGAATGCTTTGCCTGTGTTTGTAAGACGTGCGAAATCTCTACAAAGTTTTAAGAAACTCGCCAAAGATCACTATCTGTCATAGTAATTCTACTGTTAGTCCACTATTTATTTTTTGTTCTTAAATGGTATGTATATATGTTCGACATATTTATATGGTTGTATGTATGTATGTATGAATGTATGTATGTATATATGTATGTGTGTATTTATGTTATGTAATACATTATTACTGTACACTTATTTCAACGCCTCCATCTTATTTGTTATCAATTCTCTCAATCCCTAGGTTGCCTGGAAAATATAGCTTTTAGTGATAAGGCCCTGTCGCCCTTTGTACAACTCCAATTTTAATTTTTTATTTTTTTGTTAACATATGTATTTTTTTTGTGTACAATAAAGTATTTTATTCTATTCTTTTCTTTATTAAAAGCACAAACTTTAATGTAGTTTTTCAATGAAATTAGTTATATGTAACCAGAAATATTATTACAGTTTGTATAAAAAGCATAAATAAATTAAATTAGATGATTTTCAGAATGTAGTCAAAATGCCTAAAGACAACAAAGAGATGATACAACATATAAATGAAGTGAATTCATCTAAAAAAAGTTCCTTGTTTGGTTTTATGGCCCAAAAAAAATTTTTTTTATGCAGTCATTTTAGTACATGACCGTGATCATGTGACTTGTGACTGTGTCGAAACATCGGATTCTCTCAAATAATAAATAACATGGTAAGAATCCTGTTAAAATTATTTTCATCATCATCATCATCATCTCAGTCAAAAGACGTCCACTGATGGACAAAGGCCTCCCCCAACAATCTCCACAACAACCAGCTTAAAATTATTTTAAAGCTCTTAAATTAGGATCTTAAAAAAACCCAAGCTTAACAATTGATTACACTGTATTCAATCTACTAGAAATATGAGTCATGAAGACATCTAAAGGGTCCTCGCCAGTGCCATCAGTGGAGGGTTTTCTTCTATACTCCTCAACAAGTTTCATGTGTTCCTCTAGATTTTCAACTTCATTTGTTTCTGAATCAAAATATTTATCCTCTGCATCCTGAGATAGCATATGTAGATCATCATACTGTTCGTCATTGTCAATATCATCATAGTCAACATCATCTCTCCCCTCAATAAAACTACTATACATTTCTTGAAGAAACTCTTCTCGCAGTAACCTCCTTTCAGGAGCGCTTATGGGGCACTGTTTCCTGATTTCAGGTTTGTGGCTTGGCCTTGTGTCTACTTTATCAAATTCTCCCCATCGCTTTGTAGGGTTATTTTCTGTTAGTTCACCCCACTGATTTCCAGTTTTTACAGAGCCATCATTTTCAGTTGTTTGCTTGTCATTTAAGGTCACCAAGTCCAGATTTTCTGCTAGCATTTGTTCATTTTTTGTTTCTCTCATTTGATTACGATCTACTGTTTCCAAAATTAAATTAAGAAATGTTAGGTTTTCCCTGTCAACTCCATCACGCTCCTTAATTTCGTCATCAGTTAGGTATTGACCCACCAATTGCTCATAAAGAAGTGGGTTTCGGGACATCATTTGTGTCTCACTAAAGTAATCAGATTCATCTTGAAGTTTTTGTAGTGCCTTGTATCTTCGATTTCTGATTCTTTTGCGTTTGCTTTCTTTAGAATGATAAATATGCAACCGCTTTAAGCATTCTGCATAGTTTTTCCCATGATCATTTATAGGGACTTTGAGATTTTCGAAATACTCTAGATGGTGTGGTGTCAAATACTTTCCAAATTGAATCAGAAAGTCTGTAGGGGATTTGTTGAATAGGTCACAAGCTATTTTAATCTTTGCGCTAGTCCTTAGCTCGTCTTCGTCAACGTGAGCATTTTTAAACGAAATTTTTGCACATCTTACTAAGTAATCAACTATATCTTTTATGGGATCTATATCTGCTTCGTTAACGTCTTCGTTCTGCACATGATAAGAAATATTTGAGTCATTTAACTCCATTGTTATTTTTTTTTCAAATAAGTGTAAATAGAATGTGTTACTCAGGTATTAAAGTTTTCAAAATTAAAAGGTAATTTTAAAGTTTTTAGTACGTAAATTACTATTTAATTATATTTATCAGATACAACAAATAAAGAATAATGGATGACAGACAGCCGGAATGACATAAGCATGACACAAGTCAGTCAACATTTCAAATTTATCTTCTTTCTTCTAACGTCACGTTAGAGAAAAGAAGGCAAGGCAAGAAGAGAAGGCAGAGGGCTAAATATCTAGTCGTTCAGCCATAGCAATAAGCAATTTATTTACTCATCACCATTTTTATTACGAACAAAAAAATCTGAAGACATGGTTGTATGGGATCGATCGCTTTGGTTTTTCTACTACAAACAGAAGAAAAAAATTGTGTTGACATTTTCATTTTGAGTGACACGGAGTAATGAATGATATGAGACTGAATGAATTTGACAGACAACAAAACAAGTCTCCGATACTCTAGTCTTGTGTTGTGGGAAATAAAAATGAATATAAAATAAATAAAGAGAATGTAAAATATGCGTGGTTGTTAAGTTTTACACAATATAATCAGTACAATACAGTTTTATAAAAAAAATATTGTAGTTCAAATCCAGTTTATTTTGTTGTGTGCTATGTCGGTATTTTCAAGAGAACTGCATTAATAGAGATTAATTTTCCTTTGTCATGGATTCAATACTGGGATTCCGATGGAAATGGGAGGATATGTGTGGACCTGCAGGTCTTCAGCCTTGGAACGACGTAACAAAGGATTTTGGGCCATGCTTTCAAGAACTGTTTTTACAAATACCAGTGTATTTTGTAATAGCAGTAGTGTCGGGCTACTATGTTGGATACAGAAGAGATTGGGTTGTGCGAGAGAAAATGCAAGAACGCGCTATAATCTTACGAAGTTTTATAGTGTTAGCACTTTTATTCATTCCTATTATTCAATTGTATATCTTCCTTACCCAAACTGACAATACTTTGTATCCTGTTGATTATTTTGCTGCTGGAGCAGCCTGTATTTCGTGGTTGGTTCACTTTGGTTATGTATTGGCTCTGAAACACCGCCTGGGGTCCAGTTCAAGAGGACCCACAGTCCAGCTGGTGCTATGGAGTATAGCTCTTGTACTCAATGTGATAGCCCTCCGAAGCAGCATACTAAGGGGTACACCTATAACTTATGACATTGCAACATTATGTTGCCATATGTTGTACTTCCTTACACTCATACCTTCTAGTGACTCGAGACCTACATTCTACTCACCATGTCTTGTCGGATCACAGCACTCACATGTAAGAAAAAAACATTTAATATTGTAAATCATGTTGGTTTCAAATTGCTTTTTGTATTTGATATCATTTTTAACAGTAAGGAAGAATCACATACTACTTTTTAATTCTTATGTTATATTTATGATTGTTTTAGTAATTATAATATTAATAAAATAATTTGGGTTTATATTGTTTCAAGTAACATTTAAATAATTGTTATTTTCAGAGTGAATACACTCCACTCCTTCCACACATGGATGAAGGCATGCTAGGCACTGCTATGAATGGATCTGGATGTTTCTCTAAATTGACGTTATCTTGGGTGAACCCATTACTAGACAAAGGTAAATAATATAATATGTCACAGTTAAGTTGAAATCCTAATCTGGTAATTAATTTGTTAAATTTGCAACTTTCGTTCTAGGCTTAGAAAATAAACTAAATGATCCTGAGGAACTATTTGACATACCTGGCAAGTACCGCTGCTCATATGTAGGAGCAAGGATGGATAGAGCTCTTGTGGGCAATGTTGACCTATATCAATACACTGATGTTCCTCATGAACCATTTATAGCATCTGGTAAGCGCAAAATATAAAATAGTAATATATTAAATATTATTATAAAGTATTTAATATTAAATATTAATATACTCTATATCTAAAACAGTTTTATATTTATTTGATGGACTAAATAGTGTAGGTGATATTAATTTATAAGAAAAAAATCAATGCAATGATTATTATTAATATTAATATTAATAATAATTATTTAAAAACTCCTTGCTTAAGATGCAACTGGGTTAGTAAAAGCTTACCATGTATTTCAACTAAATTGGTATAATGTGTACATACATACATTATAAAAGCAGTGATCTGCCCACTGGGTGACTTTAATGATACAAACAGATTTTGGTATGTGAAAGCAAAACTAGCAAACTTTTCTGAAATAGCTTTATTTTATGCTGCTGTATCTTACAAAAGAAAATGCTCTTTACCTTTTATTGATAATAATGTGTATTTTTGATTCTATTTTTAGGATATGGTTCAGTAGACCAGACAGCCCCTCAATCGTCGACACCCGTGACACCCACGTCACGAGTGCCAGTTCGACACAAACGACAAAATGTCACGTTATTGAGAGCATTGCACACTTGCTTTGCACTACAATTTTACAGCATTGGTATGCTGAAACTTGTATCTGATATGGCTGGCTTTGCTGGACCCATTTTGTTGAATAGACTGGTAGCTTTTGTTCAGGATGAAAGTATTGATGAACATTTAGGGTAAGTACCATTCCCATATTTAATTTGTAAATTTCTTTTTGCAAACTAAAAAAAATAATGTAGATAATGAGTATTTTGTCTTTTCAGATACATGTATGCGGCAGGTCTTTTATCTGCTACGCTTATAGCTACCATGTTTAATGTTCATTTCAATTGGTTCATGTCTATAATTGGGCTCAAAATGCGTGGCGCTATTGTATCAACGATCCTTAAAAAAACACTTAGTGTGACATCCACAGTACTTTCCAAAACATTCACAGTAGGTGAAATAACTAACTTCATGTCAACAGACACAGACAGAATTGTGAATTCCTGCCCCAGTTTTCATGCCCTGTGGAGTATACCATTACAAGTTAGTATAGAGAAATTTAATTTGAATAATATTCTTATTTTTATATAATACAAACTATTCATTTAATTTGGTATTAATATTTTATTTCAGCTATTTATCACGTTGTTTCTTCTGTATCAACAAGTTGGCATATCATTCCTTGCCGGTGTCGCATTCTCTGTCATTCTGATACCTATAAATAAAATTATAGCCAACAAAATAGGCTACCTGAGTACTGAGATGATGAAATACAAGGATGCTCGCGTAAACTTGATAAGTGACATGTTAAAGGGAATCAGAACTATAAAAATTCATGTCTGGGAAGATTACTTTATACAAAGGGTTTCTGGTGAGAGTATTCATGTATTAATTTATATCAGTTTATAAAATACACAACTGTATGCATGTACATCCTATCTATAGAATTTGGAGATAAGCACAATGACTATTGATATATATAAATGTTGTTTTGGATTAGTTAGATGGTGTTCTGTCATTATTATCATTTTCCTAAATTAATAACAATAGGTAAATATGTAAATAAAATAAAGTAGCAATAGTTGTATTAATGAATATGTTTAATATAATGTATATTATTATAATTTTAAATAAAATTATAATATTATAATGTATATTATTATATACATTATTAGCGACCCGGCAAACGTCGTTTTGCCATAAAAAATTTAAAAAAAATTTAGGGGTGGACTACCCCTAACATTTAGGGGGATGAAAAATAGATGTTGGCCGATTCTCATAGATACCGGATGACCCGGCAAACGTTGTTTTGCCATAAAAAATAAAATAAAAATTTAGGGGTGGACTACCCCTAACATTTAGGGGGATGAAAAATAGATGTTGGCCGATTCTCATAGATACCGGATGACACGCCAAAAAAAATTTAAAAAAAATTTAGCGGTGGACTACCCTTAACATTTAGGGGGATGAAAAATAGATGTTGGCCGATTCTCATAGATACCGGATAAGCACAAAAAATTTCATCAAAATCGGTCAAGCCGTTTCGGAGGAGTATGGCAACGAAAACTGTGACGCGAGAATTTTATATTAGATTACAAAAAATAAAAAGTTGGTATTATTTATGTTATTTTATCTAACGTTTTTAATGGCAGAGGTCCGTGCTAAGGAGCTGTACTACCTCAGAGGTCGCAAGTACTTGGACGCCATTTGCGTGGTCTTGTGGGCCACTACACCGGTGTTGGTAGCTGCACTCACTCTGGGAACTCACGCGTTAAGGAATCAGCCTTTGGATGCACCTACTGTAAGCTACTGCTATCTATTAAAATGGTTTTATTTTTTCTAAAGGAGTGTTATAAAGGTATCGTCTTTTGTTTAAGGTATTCACCACTGTAGCATTAATCAACATGCTGATCGCGCCACTGAATGCCTTCCCTTGGGTGCTAAACGGGCTCACAGAAGCGTGGGTTTCTATAAAGCGAATCCAAAAACTTTTAGATGTAATATTATTTTCTTTTTCTTATCTGTTACATCAATTACCCCATTTAATGATAAATCGAATCTAATCAATGTAATTTAGCTTCCAGACAGTGATTCCGAAGATTATTATGATAGAGTCAATACAAATCGTGATGAGGATAAGATTGTTATATTTAAAAACGCCTCGTTTTCTTGGGCTACTCCTTCCCCAAGGAAGAAGCCTGTCAAAAAGGATAAGAAAAACAAAGGGAAATCAAGAAAACGACTCTCGAAGGTGAACATACAAAGGCGTGATTCGACGTCATCGTCAGAGGCGGCGGGTCCAGAAGGTCCTTTTATGTTGAAGGATATTTCTCTTGAAATTGGTAGAGAAGAACTCATCGGTGTAACGGGCAATGTGGGCAGTGGAAAGACCTCCCTATTGCTTGCTATCATTGGCGAGATGTTAAAAAAAGGTGGCGACATACAGATACCCGAAAACCTTAATGGTATAGTTTTAATATGAACTGAAATATACGTCTTTATAAAAGCTTTTTGGGGATATAATTGATTATCTTATACAAATTGCAGGGTTTGGATATGTTCCTCAAAAACCTTGGTTGGTGCGCGGTACTATACGTGACAATATTCTGTTTGGAAAGCCTTATGATGAAGCCAAATTCCGATCTGTTATCGATGCGTGTGCTCTTACAGGTAAATACAAACACCGAACCCATTTGGATTGATCACCCTGTATAATGATAATAAATTTAAACAATCAATCACGTAAGTGTGAAAACTTGAGCTATAAACAGGTCGGAAAAGTTAATTTTTTAGTTAATTATGTTATAACGATGACAGTAGTGTGAATTACCCGATAAAATCGGGAGAAAAAAGTAAAAAAGATTACTACTTCTTTTGCACATTAAACTATTAAGATGTGATAACTGTGATTCACTGTTTTTGAGTCACAAGCCATTTCTCCTTTTCTACTTTTTTCTTTTCTTACTTCCTTTATTACTTTTTACGTACATTATTTTTCTAAAAATATACAACTTACATATTTTAGAAATAACTAACCCAGTCTAGGTGTATCCATGTTATGACAACATTGCAAGGTATACGAAAAACTCGACCAATTCCGATCAATGGCTATAAATTATACTCGTAGTTACTGTAATTGTTATCAGTAAACATTGTGTCTGTCAGTATTAATTCCATATAAACACGGGGCATCACATGACTCATTGTTTAGCTTCTGGTTACGGTGAAGCCCCTTTACTATGAATCATTTAACATTAGTCGGCATTCAGAAAGTAGGTATGACAAGCAGAAAGGATATTTTTACTTATCTGTAAATTTAGATATACAGTGTGTTCGTTTAACTGAGACAATATACAATCTAAATCTTTAGGAGATACAGAAAAGCTGTCCTTCGAACTATTTGGTATCTTTTGTATAAAAAATTTAGGCGGTCTTGCTTAATTTGAGTGGAAAAAATGCATTTCGTCAACTTCTTTGACTATGCCATCTGCGTTTCTACATTAAAGATATTATTTCAGAGGATTTAAATATCTTGGGATGGAATGCCTACGTTGGTGAAGGGGGTTGTACGCTAAGCGGAGGCCAGCGCGCCAGAATATCGCTCGCACGTGCAGTCTACCAAGAGAAACAAGGTACTTATTTATGATAAACGATTGTGTTTTTAAATTACACAGATTCTTTTACAAAATCCCCATTATACTTGGACAGTCGATACTTTTGCAACACCACAAGTATTTACACAGTTTGCGTCAAATTGATCGAAGCATTCTAAAGGGTCAAAAAGATCGTAACGTTTATAGGGAAAATAACTTTTATTGCGAATGTTTTAAGTTGTTCTTTTATGATTAATAAATTGACAAACATTTTGTCATAAATTTTACTATACTTAATGTAGTTAGTATACAGTTGACTCTTGTTGAGTCTGTGTATGATTAATGTAATCGTTTGTTTTGTTTAGGTACTTATTTGTACTTATTTGAAAGCTCCACAGCTTTAGTAGTGCATGTATTCTGTGGTAGTCAATTTATATTCATTATCTTTTTCCTCAGAAATTAAGTTTGTTGTGTTTTCTTTTGTAATCGTTTACAGATTACTTCATGATTATAAAAAATATTGTTAACACCGGCTCCAGAGCGGGTAAATGAACGATTTAGTTCAAATCAGATTAACGATAGAAAGGAAGTAGATTGTAGTAGATATATACGGGCGGGCAGGCAGGCGTAGTAGTCAATGTCAAACCTTACGATTATTCGTAAAATATACTAGTAGTTTAAGTATTACTTTGTGTAACTAACTAAGTATTATTTTTACATATATTTGTAATGAGATAATGCCAATAGGCAATATACAAAATAATTATAAGCATATATATATATATACAGCTATGAATATGGCGAGAATGCAAATCAAAACATGTAGGTACTATACATGTAGTAACTATGTAGGTACATTACATAGGTTGTAAAACTGTTTAAAAAATGTGTAGACATAATAAAACAAATAAATAATCTCGCAACAGTGTACCTTCTGGACGACATACTATCCGGGCTGGACAGCGTAGTGGCGCAGCACGTGATGCAGCGCTGCGTGCTGGGGCTGCTGCGGCGCACCACGCGGCTGCTCGTCACGCACTCGCACCGGCACCTCGCCAAGGCCGCGCACGTGCTGCTCGTGAGCAACGGTCGCATCCTCACGCAAGGTACCCTCCACCGTGACGTCACTTGCTCTGACCAGTGCGGTATGGCAGCACGTGATGCAGCGCTGCGTGCTGGGGCTGCAAGGTGTCCGCCCTCTCCTATGATATCGTTATGTTCTGAACGGCATAATAACAAAAATTTAAGCCTGGTTAGCTATGACACTTAAATGTAGCGATAGCTCAACACATGTACAGGCTGTTGGGGAATTTATAGCTAATGACAATAGTCAATACTAGTAGCCTAAATATTTTTATATAAAAATACAGTGAAAAAATTAAACGCCCACCCGAACCAGCCAGGAATCGAACCTGGGTCTTCCGCAATCCGGGCGGCTGCACTGACCATTATGCTACCGGGAAGACTGACGTAAGCGCTGAATTTAGTCACTGCTTTTTGATTTTTGAAATGCTTTAGAGCGACATTAGTGCCATCTATCCAAAGGTATTTGCAACCGATGGACATGCAGATTCATCTTTGCAGATGAATACCACAAATTGATAACACCACACTATAGTAAATTTTTACTTTTTATTTTTAAGTATTAATTGCTACACTTAAGCTGAATTAACTAACAATTAACACTTAAAAATAAAAAGTAAAAATTTACTAGTAGCCTAATTTACATTTAAATAGAAGAAGGAACATAACTTAAGTAAGTCTATCGCTATAGCAGTCTATGTTCAGACAGTTAGGGGCAAGACAGCCAGTTACTCAAAAACATGAGGATTCCAGTTGAAGTGTACTGCATATACTCTAATTAGAATGTCAAACTGTTTGATAGGTCCACCCGATGTGGTACTACACAATCTGGAAGAGTACATGCCAAGCGAGGCGGAGTCGATCGGCGAGGAGCCGTTGCGAGCGCCCGCGTCTCCGCCGCCCGACGTGCATGACTCCGTCAGCAGGAACAGCTTGGATGATGAGGTTGGTGGCTGTATGCAGAAGTCTTATGTCAAACAGAACTGCTTCGCACTATCCGTGCCTTTAGCCAGGTTCTACATAACCTAGAAGATTAATATGAAGTCCTATGGCAGAAGCCGTCACCAGGTTCGCTTGACTCCGTTAGCTGGAACAGCTTGGATGATACGATTGGTGGTTGATAATATGCAGGTGCCGTATTGAGTAATTTTCACGATGATTAGCATTGGATTTAATAAAAAATATATTTATAACTAGCTGGCCCAGTAAACATTGTTTTGCAAATTATTTCTAGGGAATTTGTAGGGTAGAAAAAAAACTAACTTATTGTAAGTGTGTGAGAATGTATATATGTATATAAGTGAAATTATGGAGCGCTGTGAACGATGACGGAATATAAAAATAACAAAACACTAAACATTTATTTTTTTAATTTATTATAATTTTAGGAGCTCGGTAGCGCAGTGGTTAACGTGCCCGGTCTGCGAGTGCTGAGGTTAAGCAACTTTCGCAAAGGCCAGTCATCGGATGGGTGACCAAAAAATTATCATCTCGAGCTTGTGCATCCGTGCTTCGGAAGGCACGTTAAGCCGTTGGTCCCGGCTGCATTAGCAGTCGTTAACAACCACCAATCCGCACTGGGCCCGCGTGGTGGTTTAAAAGCCCGTTCTCCCTATCCATCCATAGGGAAGGTTCGTGCCCCAGCAGTGGGGACATAAAATGAGCTGACGATGATTATAATTTATTTCTATATATATCATTAATTACGACAATAACACTAACAAACAATATCAATCCATTAATGCTACAGTGTGTATAATAT
Source organism: Eudonia mercurella (assembly GCA_963082485.1). Lineage (NCBI taxonomy): Eukaryota > Metazoa > Arthropoda > Insecta > Lepidoptera > Crambidae > Eudonia > Eudonia mercurella. The sequence goes on from OY720032.1 coordinate 8,639,076, forward strand.
TTTTTTTAGCCCATCTTTAGCTAACACAAACAAACTGGATGGTTTGCCCACTCGAGAGCATGCAACAAAACATCAATATTCATTCGGCCAAAATGTATGGAACAGCTGAATTTTAGGTAGTTGGTCCAATAGTAAGAGTTGTTCGTTTGTATCACGGGAGTCATCTCGGAAGGTTTGGACGATGATAAAAAAATCAATCTGTAAAGATACTCATTTTTATGAACCACTTACGCTTAACTAAATTGAGAAAAAATTGTTTGTCCAAAAAGTATTATTAAATTTTCAGGAAACAATGACGGAAGGCACCGTTGGCTGGTGGGTGATCGGCATGTACCTGCGCTCGGTCGGGGCGTTCCTATCCGTCGTCATTGTGATGTCTCTGGTGCTAATGCAACTCTCACAGAACTTTACGTTCGTCTGGCTCACATTCTGGGTTAACAGCAGGACCGCACCGAACGCCACAAACATCACAGTACTCCAAATGAGCGATGTACCTCACGAGAATACGACGCTACTAGACCACGGGTTTATATCAGTCGACAACTTTGTGCACAAAGTGATTAACACCACAATGGCATTGGTTAACAATTTCAATGGAAACAAGGCTGTAATAACGAACGATACGATTGAAATTCCTTTAACACCTACGAAAACACAGATCGACGCCGCGATGCCAAGCTCAGACACGTTTTATCTGGAAATGTATTTTGCGTTAACCGGACTGAATTTGGTATTCACTGTAATGAGAGCGTTCTTGTTCGCTTATGGAGGAGTGAAAGCTGCCACGAAGATACACAAAGTTTTACTGAAAGTTGTTATTAAGGTTTGTAGTTTATTTTCTGTTAATACTACAAATATAATATTGTGTTAAAATTAATAATGTATTATTATTTTTCAGGCAAAAGTAAAGTTTTTCGATGTTACACCGCTGGGACGTATTCTGAACAGGTTTTCGTCTGATGCGTACACTGTTGACGATTCGTTACCCT
>OY720032.1:8640264-8674285 GCA_963082485.1 Eudonia mercurella
TTTTACTACTCGTATTTATTACTAGAATTTCCATTTCTAGCAGATAATACCACTTACCCTTTCATTAATGCAATAAAAATGTTTAGTGAGAATTCCACTTACCTACTAGTTCTCAAGGTTGGATGCAACATAAGCACCACTCTTCTCCCCAAAATATAGACAATGCAGAGAGAAGCAATAAAGCGCTTGCTTTTACGTAATAAAAACGGTTGCTTCCACAATCTTTTCCTTCCAGATCACGTATCGGCGTGATCCCGCAAGAGCCGTTCATATTCTCGGGCAGCATCCGTGAGAACGTGGACCCGTTGCGCGTGTACTTGGACGAGGAGATATGGCGCGCGCTAGAGTTGTGCGGCGCGCGAGCGTTGGTGCAGGCGCGCGAGCGGGGGCTGGCCGCGCCCGCCAACGACCTGTCGCGGGGGCACGCGCAGCTGCTGTGTCTGGCCAGGGCGGTGCTGCAGAAGGCAAAGGTAAGAGCTTTTATATTATTTATTTACACTTGTAGCATTAGGATGCTCTTTCCACTAGAGCTGTGCGAGGTAGCTACGCTGCGATAGGATTACTTTATTTTACATCGCAAGTAAAAGGAATACGCACAGCTCTAGTGAAAAACCAGCCTGAGACGAGGAATAAACTCGCACGCGGGCGGTGGTAAAGAGGCTTGTGTAAGAGTAGTCGACACCCGCCAATTGCCTGTTGTCTGGACTTATATAACTGCTGTGTCTATCCAGGGCGGTGCTGCAAAAGGCAAAGGTAATAAATAGATTTTATATTGACTGACATTAGACGAGGAGAAGTAAGGAGGCGATTGTAGAGGGGCGGGATCATGAGCTGGTTATGACTGTGTCCTGTCACGGAGACACGCTCAGGTGCTTCATTTTCTATAGTACTACAGGGGGAAGGTGACTAAGTTGCTATATACATATACACTGTGCCATTGGAGGAGGAGATACGGCGCGCGATAGAGTTGTGCGGCGCGCGAGTGTTGGTGCAAGCGCGCGAGCGGGGGCTGGCCGCGCCCGCCAATGACCTGTCGCCGGGACACGCGCAGTTTCTGTGTCTAGCCAGGGCGGTGCTGCAAAAGGTGAAGGTGGGTTTTTCATTTCTATACACCCTGTCCACAAAGAGATTGGCCGGCAGACGGTGGAATGACGGGTGCACGAACTAGCCGTCTGCTGCTACCAATGACCGGTCGCTAGATACGTGTAGCTGCTATATCATAGAATAGATGGCTGGGATGACTAGGCTGAGCTGAGTTAGATTAAAAGTGATCTTTTTAGTTACTCCACAATTCTTCACCATCGGGTTTCACCATGACTTCATGAGAAGCCGCAGTAATAAACCGTAATAAAAAAACGCTAACTAAGTTTCTTGCCGGTGCTTTTCAATACAACTTCTCCCGTCGTAGATATACAAATTGATGGCGTGGTGTCTTACATAGTAACTTTCATAAAAGCTACTATGAATAAATAGTTTTTGATTTTCATTGCAAAACTGTTAAACCATTTATTTCGATCGGTCACAGATACTGCTAGTCGACGAAGCCACCGCGAATTTAGACCAGGAAACGGAGCGTCTCATACTAAACACTATTCGGTGTTCGTTCGCGGGCTCCACGGTGTTGTACGTGGCGCACCGGCCCGCCGGCGTGCTGGAGTGCGCGCGCGTGCTCGTGCTGGCGCGCGGCCACGTGCGGGACCTGCGCGCGCCCGCCGACGCGCTCGCCGACCCGTCATCGCACCTCTACGAGCTGGTGTACGGCTCGTGAACACTCATATACTATGGTGATATAGAGAAGGTACTTTCAGACGAACCTCACAAATAAGTCTATGTGACATTTGTGGTGTGAATGCACGAAGCATGAAATTACATTGCGTGCTCGCGTGCTAACGCCTACCTCTTCACACCTCTACGAGCTCAACTACGAGACCAACGTGACATTTGTAATGCAGAAGTAAAGAAGACTACGTGACATTTGTGATGTGCATTCGCGAATAGCAATGCTCGTGCTAACCCTGCGACGTGCGGGGAGCTGCAAGCGACCCGTCTTCACACCTCTACGAGCTGGTGTACGGCCTCATGCTACTCCAAGAAGGTACTTTCAGATGAAACTTCACAAATAGATGTAGGTACGTGACATTTGTGACGCACCTCAGAAATAACATTGACAAGTGACGTTTGTGGTGCTTGTGCTGAAGATAAGATACGATACTGTACGAATATCCACGGGTGTGTACGTGGTTTTGTTTCCAAATAAGCAAATTTCATCTGTCATCAATTCATCATCCTATTGAAAGCCCTTACTTTGCCGTTATATAAAGTATCCTTATAGGCGCTCTTTATTTACTTTTCTTTATTACTTTAATTTTTCTTTTATATCTATTCTATGTATAGTTTATGCTTAATAAATAAATTCTATTCTTAATGCTTGAATAAGGGGACATAAACACACAATTGGATTGTTTGGCCTCTAAAATGACAAAGAATTGAGCCATGTTTAAAATGACAAAATATATATTTAACGTTTTGTACAGACGCCGGCATATCAATCTATTCAAAACTGTCAAATTTCTTCAATACATTTTCAACCATATTGTTAAGGCATAAAGTTCAGTCTTTTGAGGAAATTTGACAGTTTGTGGTGTTGATGTGCACGCGTGTGTACGTGACTGGTCGTCCTTGTTTATGGTATACATTATCAGTCAAGTTTTACGAAAGTATACATGCACCAGTTATGAGAATGCCAAAGTTACTTTACTAAATTAAGAAATTGGAAATCATTTTTTAGTTAAGGTAATTGCATAGTTGATAATTGTTAAATCGATTCAGTCATTCCTATGACTGAATAAAAATATACTACTATTATACGTTACTAGAGGACTAGTATATTTTTATAATATAATAATATATTTTTGTCTTATAGGTATGGAACTTCTGTCCTATGTCAGAGACAAAACTGATAAATGAAATATCTGACACTTAATAAGAGTAAAAACATGATTGCAGAATTGCAAGGATTTAACGAGTCAAATAAGAGTAAAAACATGATTGCAGAATTGCAAGGATTTAACGAGTCAAAGCAAATCAACTAAACGGTTACCCGACAATTTAAGTTCCTATATAATTTAAGAATATTTAAAAACAGCACTTGCTGCTAATACATATAGAAAAATTGATTTTAGACTCTCCAGTCTAAAATCAATTTTCACCTATATTACCAGCTATATTAACATCACAATGTAATTTAATCTCCATTAAATTATAGGGAATTACATTGTGATGTTTCAGAATGGAGCTTGTTGTTGTCGTCGACTAGTATTAAATACTTTACGAATGAAACTTGATTTAAGTGCCACCCGTCTGAATAATATTAATGCCGCTTGTGTCAATTAGTGTGTTATATAAAAAAAATGGAGATAGTCATGTTGATTGAATTTGTAGAGATATTCTTTTAGATAGGTTTTTTTAATGTTTGCTGTTAAATAAAAAAAGAAAATATAATTATGATAAAACATCTTTTCAGATTTTTCTTTTCCTTATTATTTTTAGTATTAAGAATTTAAGACTTTTTAGCATATTTATACAAAAAATAAGATTTTTATGGTATTGTTTTGTTGTATGGCCCAATCCGGAAATATGGAGATTGAATTGATAGTTTTATAACATTATAAAATAAATCAATCAGTCCTATAAGGCCTTAACAGACGAAATGCACGTAAAAATGGACAACACGTCATTATACAACGTGTAACAGAAGGGTGTGGTCAAAATGAAAAGATCCAAAGTGTATCCGATCTAGATCTTGTATGCAGATGCTGAGTTACTAAGTCATGATTATTAACTTTAATGTGTTATGCAATTTTTAATTTAATATTTCTATTGTGATGTCACATCAAAATAAACAATTCTCAGCCCTAGTGGTTTAGTAACCTCTGTGTACACACGCCTGCACATCAACTTACCACAAACTGTCAAATTTCCTCAATAAACTTTAAACTTTAACACCTAATGATATGGTTGAAAATGTATTGAAGAAATTTGACAGTTTTGGATAGGTTGACGTGCAGACGTCTGTACTAACATTTATGATCACTGCTGCTTGCTTATGCACGCTTGACGCGCATCACTTCCCAAATATAAATATTTCATTAACCATTGCATGACAAATTAATGTCTTAATAACAACACATATAAGTTCTAGATGGGATACATTTTGGATCTTCTCATTTTGAATACACCTTTTTGTTACACGTTGTATAAATCATCGCATGTGGCATGCAAAAAAACGACTAGGATCGCGATTTTTATACGTTCATCGTGAACTTCATCTGTTAGTGGCCTGACCGGGTACGCGGCTAGCGAATTCTATCTTCATTACGCGGTCAAAACGCTCACCGCACTGCTATTATTGGCATAACACCATGTATGAGGAATTCGCTCGTCGCGCCGCGCCGCCCCCCGGTCGTCCCGACTCGTGGCCGAGCGGTAAACGTCCTTAGTGCCCGGTCACGACTTTGCCGCTGCCGCTGCGAGCGATGTCTAAGCGCGGGAGCGGCGAGCGGTAAAAACAAATGTATAAGAATGTATGAGCACGCTTCGATGACGTGCCGGTTTCAGCGACAGCGGTGAGCGGTTTTTGCCGAGCCAATCGCCGCTGCTGCAAAACGCTAAGCCAAAGTCGTGGCCGGGCTGTTAGTCGGGCTCAGGCGTTCCCAGTGCACCATTAGAAATGCAGAACAGTGATGCTGTTAGTTATTTCACAAAATTAAGCTTATTACTTTCTATAACACTTGTTAGTTCTCATAGTTTCGGATGTTGCTAATTGCTATTAGTATTAATACAGTCTCATCTTAAAAATTAACCCAGTTTATAGATTCCTTCAATTTTTTACAGCTTATTCTATTGCTCAATTACACTTATTCTTTCTAGTCGATGGGACCCATGACAAAATCATTTTGTGATTGATTTTGATTAAAGCAGTTCAGTTTTTTTTTGTGGTGTCCAAATCCGGAACATTTCTTGACACATTTTTCTGATAACCAGCTTTATTTATTTACTAGCCACCATCTACTATAACGATAACATTCTAGGAAGTACTGTGTAATAAATAATGTGACGAAGGGAGAGAAATTAATGAAATATAAGAGAGTGAAATGTGAGAATAATAAAAGAAAAATTTGAAAAGGTTGCGATTGCCATTTTCTCTAGTTTGCGTTTGATGCTCAGAATCAGATGTAGAAGTTTAATAATCGAAAAAATTGCACGATTCTACATTTATCGCAGTTTCGGTTTTGGCCATTCACAACCACATTTCACTTTGAAATACATTCCGAATCGTTTAATCTAGTAATTGTATAATTATTTATATATAAACGATACTTGGTATAAGTAATTGAGAAGCAACATATTTTAAGAATTCATTATACACCGTTATATTTATTAGCCGCATCGTTAGGACACTTACTAATATTATAATTTGTCTTAGTTAAATATTTAAAAACTTAAGATATTTGCTTTATAATATTTAATATGTGTATGATACCTTCGTTTTTTATTATATAATTCTTTAGGTATGCTTCCAATATAAAATAGATGGAGTAATAGTTATCTGAAATTATGATTATTTTAACAACGCGACATTGTGTTTCTTCAAAATGTATTTTAGATAAATGAATATCGTCGATAATGTTTCAACAAGAATAAAATATAGTAGATAGACTTGTAATATGTATTAGCCCTGTTTTGTTTCTCCTGTAGACTTCATTCTAAATCATAATTATATTTATGTTTGAAAATTGATAATTATTATAAGAATATAGTTTGTGGTGGACTTGTACCATCGTATCATCTTGTATGAAGAAGCCTTTATTATATTAATATTAGAGATGCATATTTTTTTACTGAATTGACGAAAGGTATAAATTAATGAAATCTTGTGATATTCTAGACTTAATTTAAATGAAATAAATATGTTAATATAAAAATATTTTGGTTTATTTATGCTTTACATATTTCGCTCTTTAGGTGCTTTGTATGGGTAATCAATGTAATCAAAAATGTCTTCTTCTGATGATATCGGCACCGGCTCACCTGGAACACCTAAAACAGAAAACATGACTTAAAAAGTAGTTTATTAAAAGTTTATGAACATTCAGAACATTGAACTACGTGTTGTCTTCTTTTATTCTATGTTGTGGACCATAGTTAATTTGCCCTATATTGGTTTGTTAACAAAAAACCTAAACAATTAAGTTTTTGCGCAGCTACTGACAGTACGAAATAAGTCAAATAAGCACACACACTCTTATAGAGAAAAGATTTGTGAATTGTCCTTTCAAACAAAAACCTAGTTTTGAGAGTATGTATTCAAGAACAATAATCACTGCTGTATCAGTACATTTTGTAATAAGGATTTTAGACACGTCGTGTAAGCATAGTAGAATAAAACAAGTAGGGTGTCTCGGCCCCCGAGCAAGCGATAACAGCCTAAACATGTAGGGTTGACGTGACGCCGCCGAGCCGTACGTGTACCTATAAAATATATACCTACAACCAACATGATATAAAATCTGACATCCGGTCGTTTTATTTTCAAACGGTTGTTAACTACCTATTTTGCCAATTTAAATCAGAATGAGGTATCTACAAAATAAGAACATCTTATCTTATCTTAGTGGGGCCTGCTGAGGTTTCCCTCTTGCAGTAACACTTCGAGCCATCGGGATCTTTTGTTCAACCCCGTCCTTTCACTCTTCTTCCTCTGTAAAGATAGATGCCCATAAGTTTGGCCACGTCCTTAAGAGCGAAGAGCCTGAAGTCCTCCGGTCTCGGATAAGCCGACCCCAGGAGTCCCATTCTTTTCCTAGCCAGAGTCGCAGTCACACAGTAGGTGCTGCATTGACTCCGTTTCCTCTCCACATGCCCTACACAAGTTATTTGTTGATAGGTGCATTCTGTGGAGCATTTGTTTTGTGGCATAGTGCCCTGTCAAGGCACCGATGGTTAGTCGGGCCTGCCTTCTACTGCCTCCGCATATGAACTTACTCCGTCCTAAGGCGTTTTCGCCTAGGAAGGATTTGGAGCGTTTCATACCCGGCTGCTCTTTCCATTCGATGCCGTGCCTGTTTTTGATGTAATCTTTTAAGGCCTTGTTGATGGTACTTGGTGCAAGTGCCACGAACGGCTCAGGACCAATAAGCTGGGTCTCTGAGCCCTCCCTGGCAAGTGCATCCGCCATCTCGTTGCCGTGGATTCCCATATGGCCTGGGAACCAGATCAATCGCACCTTGTTATGTCCACCTAGCTTGTTTAGAGTTTTGGTGGTTTCTAGAACAAGGCCAGAGTTGATTCGGGGCGATATGAGCGATTTGAGCGCTGCTTGGCTGTCACTCAGGATGAATATATTGCGCTTTTTCATAGCTAACTCTATATTCTGCTTTGCACATAGGAGAATTGCGAAAGTTTCAGCTTGGTAAACAGTGGCAAATTTTCCCATGCTTTGACTATGCTTGAAGTCGTTGTTATAGACGCCTGCCCCTGTACCCGACTTCATTTTTGATCCGTCGGTATACCAGATTAGGCTGTCTTCATCCGGAGACGGTGGCCCTCGTTTCCATTCGTCCCTGGTTGGAACATAAACTTTAAATTTCTTTTCGAACATGAATATGGGGGATATTTTATCGCACCCCATTTCCTTGATCCTGTCAGGAATGTCACTTGTTTCCCATTTAGTGTGTCTAGTCAGAGGTTTAGATGCGTCCCACAGTCCGGCCACCTTTAATCTATGTAACGCTTTTTTTGCCTCTGTTTCTATTACGATGTGCAGGGGTGGAAGGTCTGTGAGGACCTCCGGAAATAAGAACATACTTAGAAATATGAATTCAAAGATTCCAGAGAACCCCTGATCTACCTAAACGGAGTTTGTCAACTGTACCTACAACACAACAACTTACAATAGGTAAATAGGTACGGTCAACATCTCATCACAGTAAACACTTGCAGTTCGATATTAGTACTTATGCCCACAACATAAGAGCGATACAAAGTCCAGTGTTTAGTCTGACTATACCTAATTAGTCCCTTGTTTTCACGGTAGGGTGTACTGTGTAGAAATAAATTAAACTTACAAATCCGTTGGTACATGTATTTACCTCTCTACCATACCTTTAATAAAGTACTGCATGCTAACTTTTTAAATTAATTATTATCCTAATACTGCTTTGCTAGTAATAAATGTTTGAACACTACTTTAATCATCAAAGATATTGCGATCGACGGACCTGTGATGCCGACTGGCCGCAACGAGTACTCGTTAAGTGTAAAGCCTTTGTCGAGGGCGTGCGCCCGCATGGTTTTGTTGAACACGTCACTCCAGTGAAGTACAGCACGGCGCAGTAGTACTGGGTGTTAGGAATCAGCCGGACGTCGAGCCGGCGGGCTGGCCGGTTGTTTTTAAGGCGGCACACACCCTGAAACAAAAAAACACTGGTCAACACTACATGGTTCGCTAGCATGGTTAACTATTTAAAAAATAAAGGAATCAAATATTTTACAACTTAAGTAGGTAAGGTTGTAAAAAAAACTAAGTACCTTTAACCCTTAGCCAGGGGGTCGACCGCCTAACGCTCTCGCTTTCGATCGCTTTGAAGGCGAGGCGAGGAGGAGGTGTCATCTTGTCATTTCGAAAGCAATATGAAAGCAATATCAAAAGCTATAGGCTATAGCTTTCGATATTATTCGATATTATATTTCGATATTATAATAGAAAGCGAGGCGAGGGCCTCGCTTTCAAAGCGATCGAAAGCGAGAGTGTTAGGCGGTTGGGGGGCAGGCCTGGCGATTATTTTTTCTTTTTATGCAGTTTATGATAGATTATAGGGTAATGAAAAAACTAATTTCTTGTTTTCTTTTTTCTACAATTTCCGAAAAAAAAACTGTGTGGTCTGTATATGACTACTGCCCATTTAAATATAAATGATGTGGTTTATATCTAGCCACTGCCCAGTAAGGCAGTACAGAACAAATAAAGGTGAAGGCACATAATACATAAAGAATTCTAAATAAGAAATACCTATAATAAAACGGTAAATGTTTCATTTGCCATATAGTGGTTTTATTATAGGTATTATATTAGGATTATGTACCATATAGTCTTTTTATGGATTGATAAGTATATTGTTATTTATTCTTTATTATATTCTATTAAAAATGCCTACCAAAAAAATAATTTAACATCTGCAAAAACATGCTTTTTGCAAATGAATATATAAAAAAGCTTGCTAGGCAACACAACACTTAACAGTAAGCCACTAATTTCAGATAGATCACAAACAAAGAATGTGAACCAGGAAGTCCGGCAACACAAATACAAGTGGGAAAGGACAGGTCACATTCTTAGATTAAATACACATCAGTAGGCCATTTAAAAGTTTATCACACCTATTATAGAGAATTGCTAATCTATTGTGGCAGAGTATTTGGAGAGAGTTGGAAGAAGCCTTTGTTTATATTGCTTACTAAATTACAAGCTGATGTAAAATCAGTAATATAAGTGATTTAAATTATTATAAGTAATAAATAATTTTTAATATAATAAATATTTTACCATAAACTTTGTGTCACCTAAAGATAAGACATCAGTGACCAGTTCCTTGCTCAGAGTATCAACCACAGTTTTTAGTAGATTTTCCCCATGTTTTTTCTTTCCTTGAGTCACATGTAGAGATGGATGCGTTACTAAAGCGTCAATATCACCACTCTCTGATTTACCCCTCCTGCAATAACATTTATATTTAAAATTATAGTTTGTAATTACAACAAACATTAACAACATTAACAAACAGTCTGAGGAATTAATAATACTATCAACCGCTATGTTACTTATTAGTTCTAATTGGGTTAATTTTGTACAAACCTGTAACTACCACATATTGTGACAGTAAATGCGGGATCTATGTTTGTAATTATGGTTTCTAGCTTAATTTCTATTTCTTTAATTTCAGATCTGGGTATTTTTTTTTCAAAATCGTCGAAATATCTGTAAATAATAGATATTTTAAAGTTTATTTAGGTACTTAGTAAGACTAAGCCATTGTTGGTTCTATTTTTTTAAACTTGTTTACTTACTTCAGACCTATAAGTTGATGGTGGTTGAGTTGATTTTGGTTCTTCTTGAGATCATCTATGGATTTTATACCATTTCGAAATAGTTCTGCCGCCTTCACAGGACCTATTCCGGATACCCGCGTCAATAAGCTGATTGCTTGGGCTTCTGGATTTTGATGAATATTTTCTAACTTTTTCAATTTTCCTGTATGAAGAAATTCCTCAATTTTTTTTGCAATTTTCTCTCCAATACCGTTTAGTTTTTTTGCTTCATCTCCAGATTCAATCCTTTTATAGTGAGCAGTTAAAACACTAGCTGCTTTTCTGTATGCATTATATTTGTGTATATTGCGACTGACATTTTTTTCATACTCTGCCAGTTCTATTAAAAAGTCGCAGAAGTCAGCATTTAAATTATCATTATCTGACGGATTTTTACGTTTACTCATTTCGATCCTAGGTATCCTAGTTTTATTCAGAATAAAATTAAAAGGGTGTATAATATATTGTTGTAGGTACATACCGTAGTACCGAAGAACCTCATTTTTTTAGCAGTACCTACCTACCTAACTATGGTCATTATTAGATTCTTTTGTGGAATATTATGAGTTTTGTAAATGTTTTGTGCCAATTTGTGCCTTGCAAGTCGCAAGTTAGGTCTTATCAAGGTTTTATCTGGATTTTTCGAGGCACAAACAAAAACAAAACAAACCAAGATATTTGGTTTTTTTTTTCATCTTAATGGCAATGTGGTTTGAACATTTAGCCGGCCAGAGTCAAAATTACAGAGATATTTTGTGATTTAGAATTTGTTTGTTGTGAGGATTCTGCAAAATATTTTTTTTATTTATTTATAGATGACGGTGATTGGTAAAATATAAATTATTATTGACAAATAATATGCTCCCCTCAAAACAAACCCCTTGAATATCAGTAAAAAAGATGTGGGATCAATGAGCAATGTTAGCATAGCATCCCTATAATAAGTCTGTGTACGACTTAAAAAAACTATAAAATTGACAAAACACATTGAAAATAGAACTTAAACACTCTTAGCATCTTAGAGCATTAAATTGGTTTAATGCTCTAAGCTTAGCATAGTAGAACACAAACTCTTTCCCGCCAAAGGTTCAATAATTTTTAATTGTCCTTTATGTGATGGCTTTGTGCGACTAGCACATTCAGCCAGTGCCAGAGTAATTATTCATACAAGTAATACATAAATAAACAATATTAATTCTTTCCTGTATGATTATGATGAATCGAATCTCAGTAAAGATGTAGGGCTTAACTAAGTCCTCGGACGTACTTCTTGAGAGAATTTGAAAAGTGACGTTGCACTGTTTTTTTCATTTGCCAACCCTCATGCACACTCATGAACACTTAGCGGTTAATAATCCACCATTATTTCACATTAATATTCGACATAACACAAATTTTCGAAAATAAAACAAAACCGCAGACATGACTCTTCACTTTCCCGCCAAGAAGTCCCGTCATAGACTATGCATAATATTGGGTAGTTACTTACCATTAGCGATGTGTCGTTATCGTTTTTTGAAATCACGAAACGAAAACGTTACCCGTTTATAAATAACGTTATTACAAACTATCTATTTTGACACAACGTCGTCGTCGAACTGTATAAATATTTTAACATTTTATGTTGTAAGGTTTGAGTTGTTAGCTACTGTTAACGTTTTCAATTAACTTTCCTTTGTAATTTACCAGGCTTAGAACGATCTATATTGCTTTACTGCAAGTGAAATATGAATAATCACACTTATACAGACGTCATAATATAGTTTCGTTCAATCGCTCACGCGTGAACAAACTATCTATCGTTTTGTCGTTTACTTAAAGTGTATATTCGCTCGGTTATAGAAGTTTAGAGCGTTGTGGAAAATGGATAATTTTTGTCGTTGGATAACTAGTGATCGTTATTCAGCCAAATAGATAGTTGTTTAACTATCTAAGTTGAATAACGCCCATCGCTTACCATAGACAAGCACTTACCAATCTTACTCTTAGAGCATTAATGCTCTAAGATCTTACCATACACAAAAATAAAGAGAAAGAACTGTCATTGTGTCATTAGTGTCAGTTTGTTGAATTGAATTTTAAGGTTATTCTTCTATTTTATTTGTATTTTCAATTTTTATATTTAAAATATGTGGCATGGTTTTACCTATTTACGAAGTGTTTTTAATTTCAATCGCAATCGAAGTTCTTGTAATGCTGATAGCTGACAATCAAATAGAAAGTTTACAACATAATGGATAGTGTAACAGATAAACTTTACGAATGTTTTGGACACAGAAAATTCAAAAGTGAGCTCCAGGAACAAGCCGTTCGAGCTATTGCAAGAGGTAATACACAAAATAAAAAAAATTTATTATGTACATATCTGATATATGAGAGCAAAGTATTTAAATATCTACTGCAATCTTTGAAAATAGGTAATATACAAACATGTCGTATTATTAAAATGCTGCCAATTTGAAAGGTGATCTAATTTTCTTATTACCCTGATGAAGTCGTTTTATAAAAGCAATAAAGGGTCAGAGTGTCGTCTGTGGTGCATGCAAAATTATGTTAACATTTTAAAAACAATAATTATAAATGACCTATGTTATTTATTAAGAATAGATTTAAGGGCTCAATTAATAAAAAGCTAATCACTTTATAACATTGTACAAAGCGCTGTCAGCTATAAACGCTGTCTCTACCCACCAGAAAAACACCTTAAACCTTAGAAATAGTTTTATAAAAGTCTATTGTTTCATTGAATAAATTATGTTTCTTAAAATGACCTTTGATAAACTATTATTTTGCTTATCATATACATAACTTTCATATGAATTTTCAGGTGTCCATGATGTCTATGTATCAATGCCTACAGGTTCCGGGAAGTCATTATGTTTCCAGCTTCCTGCTATGTTACAAGATAACAAAGTGGCTATTGTCTTTTCACCATTGCTGGCCCTTATAAAAGATCAAATAGATCATCTTACCAAGCTGAAAATTTCAGCTGAATCAGTTAATTCAAAAATGACAGTAAAAGACAGAGAAAAAGTTTTGAATGATTTGAGAAGTATGAAACCAAATACCAGGTTTCTATATATAACGCCAGAACAGGCAGCAACAAGCACTTTTAAATCTCTTTTGGAACATCTAGTCAAATACAAAAAGGTTTCATATATTGTAGTTGATGAGGCACATTGTGTTAGTGAATGGGGGCATGATTTTAGACCTGACTACCTTAAGTTAGGAGAAATAAGAGAGAAGTATAAAAGCATACCATGGGTAGCACTCACAGCAACAGCTAGTGTAGAAGTTGCTAAGGATATTTTAACAAATCTGAAACTATTACAGCCTGTTGCAAAATATAAAACACCAAGCTTTCGAAAAAATCTATTTTACGATATTGTATACCAGAACACTATTGAAGATGAAATTGGTCATTTGATGGAATTTCTAAAGAAAAGCTTGAGTGGTGATGAAAATGCTAAAACAGTAAGAACTTATATTAGAGAAGAGTTAATTTTATGACTTTGTTAAAAAAATCCACTAATGTATGTACTGCAATTTCAGAAAGACAAGAATGTAGTAATAGTTTATTGTAGAACACGTGATCAAACTGAACATTTGGCTAATATGCTCACGAAGAGAGGACTAAAAGCTTTAGCATACAATGGAGGTATGTTAAATAAATTTAAATGATTACTCATTACATAAGTTATTCATTAGAATAATAAAACTCAAATTATGTCTTGCATACTACATATTTACCTGTATTGTATGTTCGTTAACAAACCTCATAACTTTTTTTAACTAAAAAATATTTTATTTGTGAAGTATGTAGGTAATACTGACGAGTTTTTAAATGCTTCACAATATATTTTTGGAAGTTACTAGAAAGAACAATCTACAAGGTAATCTATGTATGTAAAACTATATATACTTACTTTCTGTTGAATCTGGTAATGGCTTTTTGGACAGGTATGAAATCGGCTGATCGAATAGCGGTGCAAGAGCAGTGGTCTCTTGGAGAATGTCCCTGCATATGTGCGACGGTCTCGTTTGGCATGGGCGTAGACAAAGCCAGCGTTCGCGCCGTCGCTCACTGGGGGCTGGCTCAGAATGTGGCAGCTTATTATCAGGTAGTGTAGAAGACATTTATTTTATTTATTATAGCACTTACATTAAAGGCATATACATAATGCGATAAAAATGTTCACTGTAGGACCTTTTTGCATTAATTCAAGATTATAGTAGGCTTTTGATCAACAAAATTATTACAATTTGTGACATTAAGATACATGACGATTTGCGCATATAACACTAAAAAATTACCAAGAGTGAACCATAGTTGATGATGATAGATGATATTTGAGTTAAGCAGTAAAAGGTTTGCCCATTGCAATGTGGTGTTAAGTACGTTTTCATCATATCTCGACAGTTTATCACTATTCTCATCCTCAACAAGATAATGGTAAATTTGTAAGTGATTTCATTGTTATTACGTCTTTGCAGGAATCTGGTAGAGCCGGCCGAGACGGGAAACCTGCATTTTGCCGCATTTACTATTGTAACAGCGAACGGAATGCTGTCAACTTCTTGCTTAAAAATGAGATGGGTCGCGCAAAAACCGAAGAACAGAAAAGACGATGCAAAAACAACTACAAAAGTTTCGAAGTTATGGTCCAGTACTGCGAAAGTGTCAAGTGAGAAAGTGACATTAGTAATTTACATATTAAATCTGATTATAATCAAGGTTCTGTCCAACCTGTCCAATAAATTTATTCATCAATCTCATTACATCAGATACTTTGACCGTCTCTAAACAATAAAATTCAGGCAAATATTGTTCACTGAGGAATGCATGCCCCCTTTTACATGGCCTTAAAAATCTTTTTTATTATCGTCTTTGAACATCAGAATTAATATTTTATTTGTGTTTTTGATCCCATGGACAAAGTAACGCCTCGATTGTCTTTTGTTCTTTTTTCGATTATATACTTTTTTATGTTCCTAAAGAAAGACATAGCTAAATGTTAACGGTCGTGGTTTCCCCCAGGTGCCGGCACCGCACATTCGCGGAGTTCTTCGGCGAGGAGCCGCCCCGCTGCGGCGACCGCTGCGACGCGTGCGCCGACGAGCGCGGCGTGCGGCGCGCGCTCGACCAGCACCAGCGCCGCGCCATGTCCGCGCGCATCGGCGACGGCGGCTTCTCCAATGAGAACCCCGCGGATCTGTATGGCGAGGGCCGTTACGGACAAAAGAGGTAGTTACTCTTGTTGGCCTATTACGAACAGGGATTGATACCGTTACCAAATTCCCGCTATCCCAGCGGGGGGTACATGTTTGTGTACTGGGTTTGGTTGGTGGTAGGGCTTGTTTGTCCACCTGGCTAGTTACCACCAACTTATCTAAATATGTCGCCATAACCTCAATGTTTGGAGCATTGTTGTGTTCCGGCAGATAGAGATAAGATAGCCAGTGCCTCACTAGTTGAGAATCCCGGGTGAAGTGCGCTTCCATCATTGGCCTTATTATCACATAACATCAGATGAGATCGAGGCACAGTGCTTACCCGTAAAATATAATATGTATATAAGTACCGATAAGTAACGTTATTTCTATAAAGTTAATTTGGTACTAGTAATAAAGGTAACGTTATCTAGAAAAGTATTGCTACTTTTTTGTTAAACATTGCGCTTTAGCCAATCCGCGTAGAGCGGTTAGTTAATTTACCGGTAAAAATACTACCCAGGTAACGATACCAAGCATACCACTATTTTTTTATACCGGTATCTTCATTTGACAGAAGTATCGATACTAATTTTTTAAAGGATTTATGTGGGTACTCGCATATAATAAACATGTTAAGAATCCCGTTAATATTAAAGTAAATAGTGATAATTTAAATAATTATACTTATTGTTAAGTAATTTGGCTGATTTACAGGTTGTATAGGTTACAGTAGTATAGGTTAAAATATAAACATTGATTCAACGTTACCAGGGAGGCAGAGTCATACTACGCAGACGACAGCGGCGAGTCTGAGGGCGAAACCACTCGCCGCGTGGCGGAAGAGACCAAGTCGCTCATCATGCAGGAGTTCGCCAACAGGAAGAAACACTTAGAAAAAGACAGGAAGAAGGGCGATGACGCCCAATCTGCACAATACTCAAAATGTCGCGCCGCTGACAGCACGACCGTAAAGGTGAGACAGAGCTTAGTTTGTACCGAAGACATTGGTAGGAGAAGGATTCAAAATTCTAAATCATTTATTCAGTTTAGGCTACAAATAGCTCTTATTAACGTCATTATGCCATCGGTTCGTAAGTCTACTCTGGGCGGGAGACCTTGTACTGAGAAGACCGGCAAGAAACTCAGCAAGTGTCAAGCTCTTTTCTCCCTTACAGCCAGCGTCAAAAATATTGGAGAATGCCATATCCCCTTGAGCGTCGAGCGACCAGCAGGTGGCCGATAACAATTAAAATTCTATTGTGTCTGGGTATTCGACGCTTAAGCTCCTATCATAAAAGGACACTTACCATCGCAAATAAAAACACAAAATATAAAGGACAATCATATGTAAAAAAAAACAAAAAAGGTAAAATAAATAAATAAAATATTTAAGTTTGCAAAAACATCATTTACCAGTTTAATTTTTTTACAATATCATACAGTGCTAGTAAAAGTCAAAACCTGTATAAGAAAATAACAAAGTAAAACTATTAGATTCATTGGATCCTATTATTAGAGACTATATTTTCGCGAGATAAAGTATGAATTGCAAATAATTTACGAACGCCTAATATTTACCAATGATGTTTCCTGAAGACAGGACGCCTCGGTGGCAGAGGGGCAAAGCGCTCGGCCCGGTACCCGATGGTCCTGAGTTCAATTCCTAGGGCGGGTAAAGTGTTTCTCCCTATTTGGCAAGTGTGGTGATTAAGTGAATACCCATCAATTGTGGCGATGACTTGATTTCAATGATGGAGGCCTTTGCCCAGCAGTGGGATAGTATATAGGCTATTTACACTTTTCTCCCGGAATCAGTTAATTGGCGGGCCATTCATATAGCCCTTGGCGGATAATTCTGTGAGTAACAACATATTTACCACCGTCACCGTGCCGAGCTTGGAAGTGTTCGTATTGTTAAGTATACAAGATTCGACATAGCTGAACTACGCAATACTATAATGGTTTGTAGATCGTTTTTACGGGTTGTAATATAGTTGTCTTTCACATATTGAATTTTATCATATATTTTTAGGTAAACGGCTTGACAATCTCCGGTCGAGAGGGCTACCTCACCCTCTTAACCGATGCTTTGAACAACAATCTGTCAAACTTAAAAGGCGTAGACAGACCTGACAAGCCGCTGTCTCGGCACGACGTGGAGCAGTGCGCGGTGGACTTGGAATACGAAGCGTTCTCCGGCAGCACGGTCATCAGCCTATACAGGCGAGCTATGACTAAACAAGTTCGTCTTTTATTTAAAAAAAAGTAAATTTTTAGCAAGTACTTTTATCACTTATTGAAAAATTACATTGACGTTTTTTTTTTCAGGTAACTGCTGTGAAAGATTGTAAAGATCACCTATATCCACGATTAAAATCGTTTGAACCTAGAAAGCGTAATACACTTAGCGAATTTGTGAAAGACTTTGAATCTCAAAAGCAGAAACATCAAGGTTTCATTACGGCATCACAGTTAGAAATGGGTATGTTTAGATGATATTTTTATCGTGTTGCTCAAAGTTTGGCGCACAGGAACAGCATCAATAACTTACGTTTTTCATTACAGAAAACATGACCGGTGATAGGGAGCCGAAGGGTCTATCTAGATCAGATAAACACGCAAAAAGGAAAGCTAACTCATTCAAACGCGATCCTCTGCAACAAACAAAGCTTCAAACTTTCTTTAAGAAAGCATCTGATTTTTCACCAAGTTCTTCCGCTGGTGAAAGTGAGGATGATGATAATCTTGTAATCGATGAACATAATAAAGGGAACAGTAATGATACTACCCTAAAAGTACAGGAAACTAGCTCTTTAGATGAACATAATAATACGACAATGAAATTATATGAAACTTCAGAAGATGAAGAAAATAAAAAAGATGATTCGAAAACATTTGTTATTAATATAACATTTAAGGGCATACCAAATAGTAAAGACAAAAAAGAAAGAAATAAAGAAAGTAATAAAGATGTTAAAAGAGAGAGTTGTAAAAAAGAGATTGAAAAGTCTAAGATAAAAAATGAGAAATCACCAGAAAAAATGAAAGTAAAATCAAAAATAAAAGAGGAAAAATCGCCTCAGAAAACTGAAAAAGTTGCAAAAAGAAAAATAAAAGCCCTTTTCGGTGAATCATCAGAAAGCGAACAAGAAACTAAAGAGACTAAGAAAGTCAAGTATGAAGACACCAAAAAGAAAAAGCATTCAAAAGGCGATAGCAAACATACTCACAAAGATCGTAACAAAAAAGATAAAAGTGCAACTGTTCATAAAAAAGAGAAAATTACAAAGCCTTCTAGTAAAAACGTTGATGTACATATTAAGGCTTTGTCGGATAGTGAATCTGAAAAAGAATTAGTTATCGACGATGGAACTGAATCTCATAGTTTAAAAAACAAATTAACTTCACCTCAAACAAGCGAAACGGATAAAAAATTAGGTGTAAGTAACGATTGGAAAATACAACTTGCCAAAACAAATAAAGCATTAGAAGAGTACAAGAAGAATTTAAAGATAAAAACAGAAACCGACGATCCTCCATCAGAGCACCTCAACACTTCAAATGACACTAACAATTCATCTCTCCTGGACATAGACCTAAATGATGCAGAGTTAGATAAAGCGTATAAGTTAAGTAAAGAGGCAGATGCAGTTTTACAATCACTAAAACAGTTTTCAGAGCAGCCGCAAGAGCCCGTAGTGCCTGTAGCAGTCGAAAAACCTAAACAAGAGAAACCACCTAGTCCAATATCATCACAATCACCAAAAAAACATATATCTAAATCTAAGGTAGAAGATAAGTCTAAGCAATCTTATTCTAAGAAAAGAGATGGGTTAAGTTTAAATAAATCTAGAGAAAAACATCAACATGAGAAATTAAAAGAAAAGCATAAAGCTGAGAAGGTAAAGAAAAAAGAAGATATGAAAGTCAAAAAGACAGAGAAAGTTGATGTTGCTAGTCTCGTCGTTAAGTTGTTAATGCCTTATTATAAGAATAAAAAGATAAGTAGCAGAGATCTGTTCAAGATTACTGCTAGACACATCGTGCATCAGTTATTAGCGATTCAAGTAACTGGTAAGTACTTTTTTTGACAAAGACTTTGACTTTTGATTAAAAAAAAATCTATTATTTTAATACTTACAAATTAACAAATTTATTAATAATTTTTTTTATTTTATTTTACAGAAGAGGCCGCAATAGATTTACTACTACAAAAAGCCTTCAGCAAGGAATTGAAAATTGAAAACGAAAGTGACTTGGTTGTTAAACTCAATTTAAGCAATGATATGTAATGGATTTATAAATTTTTATAGTAATTTAAATTTTATTTATTGTTAGGCACGTTTTAAATGCCTTAAATGTTATTATTCTTGTAAGCAGTTTAATAAAATTAATAATTTGAATATTTGTTTATAAATCATACACTACGATAGATACATAATAATACGGAAGTGGAAGAAAAATTAAACAAGTACAAATGATTACTTTGCTTTATTTGTTTTTGAAATAAAAAAATATACTGATCATAATTTTAATTTGAAAAATAAAGTATACAAAAAATATCTGAAATATATGTACGTTTACCGATATAAAATAAACTTCAAATATGTAGTAAACAGTAAAAAAAAGAGAAATATAAAGATATGTTAAATGACTGATTCTACTTATTTTTTTGCAGATTTAACTTGATTCTTATTCTATAAATTCTTATCTTAATCGTCCACCGATATCGCATACACATAATTACTGGAATAACTCCAGGACATAGATAAACTATTCTGAG
Organism: Eudonia mercurella; assembly: GCA_963082485.1. Lineage (NCBI taxonomy): Eukaryota > Metazoa > Arthropoda > Insecta > Lepidoptera > Crambidae > Eudonia > Eudonia mercurella. Next base: position 8,660,408 of record OY720032.1, read on the forward strand.
TGAATTACAATAACACATCATAGTCAACATTTCTCTGTAACTATGCTCATTTGAAATGAACACTAGAAAAAACAACAGCCTTCCGCAATTTGGCTTATTGTCATAAATATATGACTTAAACATTAATATCTAAACGATCACATCAAGCTATTCATATTTCGTACAAAGATTTAGCACAATCACAAAATTATAATTGCATTAAAACTGAACTGACATCGGTTCAGTAACCGAACAAAGGTTTAATGCGAAAAGTCGTGGTTCAATCTCCACCACGTTAAAAACTACTGACGTGAACCCATTCCTAACACAAGCGTATTTTTAAAGGCGTTAATAAATAAAACTATTAAAACGGTGTTTTTTGAAACATTACAGGTTAATACTTTAGTTAATCACTGACAATCGAGAAAACGGAGTAAAAACGTACTCTCTGCGGCAATTTAAAATTGATTCAATCATCGATTGCAGCAACTGAAAACTTTGTTGATTGTCAAACTCGCAACTAACTTAGTTGCAACTCTGTCTGCGCAGTTTCTTTAGGTTATAAGACTTATAAGGAAACAACTAATTGCGAGTTGCCTGTTGGTGCAATCGGAAATCCAAGTTGCTCTACCTGTGCAGGGCTTAAGCAAGAATTTGATGATAATAGAGAGCTACTTAGGCACGCGCTTCCTATGAGCGATTTAAGTAACTGGTAACTACTAGAGTAAGTAGAATGAGCTCGAGGGCGCCTCGGTTGACGCAAAGCTATGCGTACGGAGGCACTGAATAGAGAATAACTAGCTGTGAAATGTTTTACAGTTCAAAAATAGCTTAACTGCAATTTGATCTACATGGTATGACAGAAATGACAATATGTAGCCGAGTTGGAATTTTAGAAGCTTATAATGTGACCCTAAAACTATTACTAACTACAAAGAGCTCCTGGCTTTAAGTAAATAGCTCGCAATGAAGCCGCAAACTCGAAGGCGCCTCTGAAGGCTAACCTCAAAGCTGTGTTGATTTTTGCTTGTATGCAGGTCGATAGAGAGCGCTGTTTCATGATCGTCAGCGCCTAAAGACTCGGCGATAGTGCAGACGCGGCTCATAAACCTATTCAAAACTGTAAAATTTCTTCAATAAATGTTCAACCTTATGCCATATGCATAAAGTTCAAAGTGTAATGAGGAAATGTGACAGTTAGTAGTATGATATGCAGGTGTGTACGGCACGTGTCTATACCCTGAGCACGCGTTTCCGGGGCGTGTGGCTGGTGGCGCGCGGTCGCTTGCGCGGCGCCCGCGGCGTGACGGGCTCGGACGGCGCGGACGCGGTCACGAGGTTGCGCGCGTTGCCGAACGACGACTCTATGCCGATGTTCGCTTCGAACTGTTGAACGCGCTCTACTAGCTCCTCGTCGTTTTCGATCAGCTCCTCGATCTGGTGACACATAATCGGCATATGACGAAAAAATGTGTTGCTACTTTTTTCGATGTTTGTATATTATTATCTTTTTTTTAATGCTTGACTTTACAAATAGCAACTATTTTTTTGTAGTCGAGCATAAAAATATATAAACATCAAAAATATTGTCGATCAATGTTGGGTGAATGGGCCAATCGATGGAAGCTGACGATGTGCTTATAAAATGTATGAAATTTCGAAAAGGAGGCGATGTGCACGAGGTATGCTTTGCGGTTCGCAACTGTTATGGAATCATCGGGGTCACCTAAGACGTGTCAAGAACGTCTATATAAATATCGTCTTGATGAATGGCTGCCAACACTATAGTTAGCGGCCGCTACGACAAGGATTCAGGTGGCGGATATTTGATTTACCTTTGATATGTGTTAGCAATAAGCATTTATGCATTAAGCATTTATGCAAATTGCAACTTTTTATTTGATTTATTCGCGGCGGATTTATTTTTAAAATCATGCTTATACCATTTACCAATTAATTTCATAATTTTATGTATTTTTACTATTTATAAACTTTGTACATTTAACTACCAAATTACTAAAGGGTTTCTGGAGCAAATCGCCGAGCCTAACCCAAACCCTTTTCATTATGCTTTGTCAAGGATCCTTGACGCCAAACAATTAAAATTAAATTGTGTCTGTAGTTACGGCAGACGACAGGTTAAGTAAAAAAACTGACCTCGTGCCGGTAGTCGTGCAGCAGTGCGGTGGCGATGCGCACGAGGTAGGCGGCGAGCTGGCCGCCGCGCCCGCGCAGCCGCGCGTACAGCCGCAGCACGGCTGGCACCAGCACCTCCGCTACTGTGCGCTTCATTTTCTGCAAACGCATGCTTCAAGTCAGCAACCGTTAGGGTGACATTCCCTTAAGGCAGAGCTTATGTTTTTTTCATTTAGTTGATGGCTTCGTGCGATTAGCACATTTAGCCAGTGTCAAAGTATTTTTTTTTACAAGTAATACATAAATAAACAATATTTCTTTCCTGTATGGTGATAATGAATGATAATAGAAATGAGAAGTGAGAAATGATATACCCCCCAACTTCTCGAGTATCTCAGTAAAGATGTGGAGCTTTACTAAGTCCTCGGGCGGACTTCTTGAGAGAATTTGAAAAGTGCACTGTTTTGTTTCATTTGCCAACACTCGTGCACACTCACGAACACAACAGTTAATAATCCATCATTATTTCACATTTATATTCGACATAACACAAAATAAAACTAAACCGCAAACATGACTTTTCTCTTTCCCGCCAAGATATCCCGGAGCAGCTGTATCCGCATCTAAACTCCATTGAAACGAGCGGCGCAGGGCAGTGGGGCGGCCCCGCCCAGCTCGTACGTCGTGACAGTTTTCCTTAGAAATATGATGCCGCATCACGTCTGCTCCGTTAACTACCGTCCACAGAAGCGGAGCAGAAAAGAGCCGTTAAACGTTTACCCCCTTACAAATAAACAGAGAATAAGTTCCAAATAGATATTCTGTAGTATCCCAATACATAATCTTGCATGCTAATATAACCAATGTATTAACAATACGAGACAGAATAAATGAGTACGTCAAACGAGACGCTTGTCTTTATTCCCGACGAACCCACATCTCTACATGGCGACCCTGCCACCGGAGACTGGGCTGCGCGATTCCGTATAAGGTGCAGTTAGTGTAAACTATCGCGAACTTGTGGCGAAACAATCATGACTTTGTTACGAGATTTGTTCGTGCTAACACCTGTGAACTGTAAAAAGTTGAATTTCCAAGATGGGCAAACAACAATCTAAAGGAAATCAAGAAGTGATCATCGCCCAAAACGCGGGTGCAAATGAAGTTTCGTTGGAGCAGTTATATAGTCACGCACATACAACGTCGCATACTCTTCAGATCATTCGTGTTATCCTGTTGATCGGCGGAATATATGCTGTATACCACGTATACAGAAGGTGCCATGGTAAATGGATTAGACGAGAGATTACGGAGCATCAGTTGCAGCGGTCTGCGAGCTGGTTCCGACGCCGCGAGCCACCACGACCTGCAGCGCGCGAGGATGTCGTGTGACGACGACCCCTGACTTATGACACGGAGCTACGCAGGATGTCCCCCGTGCAATAACCGTATCGTATGCGTATTTTTCCCTAATACTCACTGTCTTCTGAAAATTATGTTTATTCTTATGTCTAATTAAAGTTATTATTTTTCTATTACTATTATGTAATCGCATTTATTGTTAGCATTACGAACTAGCCATTAAGTAATAGGTCTAATGGAATAATTGTTTATTTTAAATATCTATGGCAATTCGATTGCAAAGTTATTTTGATGATTTGGAGAAAATTAGAAAGTATTTAATCAAAATTGGACCTCAAAGGCGCCAAAAATCGTCTATACCTTCTAAGAAATTAAGTGAAGCTAGTAATATAATAAAAAAATTTCAAAGTGACTTAGATGCAATTAATTTAAATTTAAAGAAGTATAAGCCTGATGAAATAAATTTAATTTCTACTTTGTGTGAGAATATTAAATCTTTATACGAAAATATTAAATGTTTATGTGTACGTAGGGATTGTCCGGAAGTTTCTTCCGAGTCCGAAAATTATAGTTCCTTAAGCGATAACGAAAGTGAACATTTTGTAAAAATGGAAAAGTTCGATTTTAAAACGGCTGTGTCATTATTACCTACTATGAATGATAAAGAGGATCTTACAAAACAGCTGATATCTGCAATTGAAATGTATGAATCAATGTTAGAGGAAAGTTCTAAGAAAATTTTAATTTCATTTATACTGAAAACCAGACTGTCGGAAGGTGCAAAATTAAAACTATCTCAAACTTACGATACCGTAAAAAGTCTTGTTGAGGATATGAAAAAACATTTGCTTGTTAAAAAATCCTTTACAGCTATTCAACAGCAAATGCTTCGCGCTACACAGAACCAGAGATCTATCGAAGTCTTTGGTAAGGAAATTGAAAATTTATTTGTCGAATTGACGATTTCGCAATCAGATAACGATTCCAATAAATTTGAAATCCTTTTAAAACCCTTAAATGAGAAATTAGCAATAAAAACTTTTTCCAACGGATTGCGAAATGGTCATATTAGTACCATAATATCAGCTAGAGACTATTCCAGCTTGAGAGAGGCCATAAGAGGGGCGAAGGACGAGGAAATGTCGACGACGCCGAACGAAACTGTTATGAGTTTCACAAAAGGTAATAATCGATATTTTTCTAATCAGCAACGAGGTCGAGGATTGAAGAATATTCGATTTCAAGTAGATCGTCGCGGGCAAAGTTCGTCAAATCGCGGATTTAATAGCCACACGCGCGGGTCCATGCCAAACTATACGCGCTATAATTCGACTACATCTTATAGAGGCGCGAATAATAGAGGTAGGTTTCAGAATAACCGTAATAATAACTTTCACCGAAATTATCGCGTTAATTATATGACATCTAATGGGAATTCGACACCCTCTACTAGTACTACCGATCACGATCAAAACGAGCGACAAAATTCCAATACTGAGTCTCAGTTTTTTCGGTCTTTATCATAAATACGAAACTCATAGTAATAACATTTGTCATTATAGAAGTTATAATTCAGTGCAGTTAAATATAGATCATGAGTCATGCAATTGGTTAGTGGACACGGGTGCTTCGCTTAGTGCGATTAGGTATGAGAAATTGATACAGCATAACATTCCATTCCAATTAGGATCGATTAAAATAAACGGAGTGTGTGGAGAGCTTTACTCGGAAGGTTTTGTTTGTTTAACTTTAACTTTAAACGGAAAGGAATTTATACACAAGTTTCATGTCTTTAAAGATTTATGTTGCAATAGTGACGGAATTTTAGGCTTAGATTTCTTAAAGAAGTATAATGGAAAACTAAATTTAGAATTTAATACTTTAAAATTACGCAATAGTTGTTCTGAAATAATTTTAAATTTACAACCGGGTAGTGATAGTAATAAGTACATTAGGGTTCCCCCTAGGTGTGAATCTATACATTTTGTACGTACATGTATGAAAGATGAATGTGTGATTTTTCCGACCGAGTTATGTGAAGGTGTTTTCTTAGCAGGTTCCATCGCGAAACCAACAAATAACTTAATCCCAATACAAATATTAATTACAAGAGATGTGGAAGTATCGTTGAGTTTCTTTAGTCAACAAATAGATTCTTTAAATAATTATAAAATCCTTAGCTTTGACAAACCCTATGTGAATGGCGAAAGAGTGAAAAAATTGTTTTCTGAATTAGATTTGAATGGTTTGCAAGACGACGAACGATCGGAAATAGAGAGTATTTGTGCAAAATTTTCAGACATTTTTCATCTTGACGGAGACAAGTTAACTACCTATAACATCTATAAACAATATATTCATTTGAAACCTAACGCGATGCCTGTGTATAAAAAGCAATATCGATTACCCAAATCTCAAACTGGCAAAATAAAGAAACAACTTCAAAAAATGTTAGACGATGATATTATTGAAGAAAGTAGAAGCGAGTGGTCAAGTCCTTTATTACTTGTACCGAAAAAGACGGATGGAATAGAAAAAAAATATCGACTTGTCATCGATTACCGGAAATTAAATGAAAATATTTCGGATGACAGATTCCCCTTACCAAATATTGTGGATATTTTAGATTCGCTTTCAGGTGCTATTTACTTCAGCCATCTAGATTTACAAAATTCTTTTTATCAATTTGACCTTGAACCGGAAAGTCGAAAATGTACCGCTTTTACTTTTGACAAGCAATATCAAATGAAAAGAATGCCAATGGGACTAAAGACGAGTCCTAGCGCTTTTTCTAGAGCAATGACAGTGGCCTTATCAGGATTAAATTACGAAAAATGCTTTCTTTATTTAGATGATTTAATAATTTTCGGGCGAAATCTGTTTTTACACAATAAAAACTTAATTGATGTTTTCACAAGATTGAGAAAAGTTAACTTAAAACTTAACCCCAAAAAATGTGACTTCCTTAAAAAAGAAATTTTATATTTAGGCCATGTCGTAAGTGCCGATGGCGTCAAGCCGGACCCCGGAAAAATAAAAGTTTTAGAAAATTATCCAGTACCTAAGAATGCCGATGAGGTTAAAAGATTCGTAGCTTTTTCAAACTATTACCGTCGTTTTATTAAAAATTTTGCCGAAATTACAAAACCATTAAATAACTTAAGTAAGAAAAATACTCCCTTTATCTGGACTGACGAATGTCACAATTCTTTCTTAAAGCTAAAACATTGTTTAGTTAAGCCGCCAGTTCTTCAGTTTCCTGATTTCTCGGAAAGTAATGAATTTCATTTATATACAGATGCATCAGGCAACGCAATAGGTTCAGTTTTATGTAATAAAAATGATCTCCCAGTAGCATATGCGAGCCGTACATTAAATAAAGCAGAATTAAATTATCCAACAATCGAAAAAGAAATGCTTGCTGTCGTATGGTCAATAAAATATTTTCGCCCTTATTTGTATGGTCAAAAATTCACAATTTTTACAGACCATAGACCCCTTATTTATTTATTTGGCATGACTAATCCTTCCAGCAGGCTGACAAAATTTAGACTTATTTTAGATGAATATGATTTTAAAATTGAATATATTAAGGGACAAAACAATGTGGTCGCAGATGCTTTGTCGAGGATTATCGTGACGTCAGACGAGTTGAAAAGTATGAGTGAACGTGTGAATGTGATGACTAGAGCGCAAAGAAAAATATTGGATGACGAAAGAACGAAAGTTTTATCGACTGATAACATTCCCACCAATAAGCGGTCTGATCAACCGAAAATTGTGGAAATGTTCTTCAAGCCGGTAAACTCTGTGGAATTAAAATTAATATCGGGAAGTGAGCTGAATAGAATGAGAGAAAACATGGATATGGCAAACTTATTTATCTTTGTACCATCAAAATCGACTTTATATACTTGCCTTCCTTTACGATCATATCAGACGCGAGACGTCTATGTGAGTGAGTTAGAGCAGTTTTGTAAAACAAAAAATATAAAAGAAGTCTTTATAATTAAAAACGAATATAATGAAGATTTTTTAAAATGGTTAACCAGAAAAATAAATAATAACGAAATGTGGTCCGGACCACGCATTTGTTTATTAATGGGAAAACGAAGAATTACTTTAGAAGACGACAAAATTGTCATTTTAAATGATTTCCACCTCCTCCCAACCAGTGGTCACGCCGGAATCAGGCTCATGATAAATAATATTAAGAGATATTATTATTGGCCAGGGATGGAGCGCGATGTTACTCAATTTGCGAATAGATGTAAAAAATGCCAGATGCAAAAGCATTCTGTGCCTACGAAACAGCCAATGGTTATCACTTCGACATCCATTGCTGCTTTCGATAAGATTTTCTTAGATATAGTTGGGCCCTTAGATAAGGATTATTATAATAAGTCATATATTCTTACGATTCAGTGTGAGCTTAGTAAATACGTTGAAGCTTACGCCTTAGAACGTAAAGATTCAATTAGCGTAGCAAAGGCTTTTGTTGAAAATTTTATTATGCGATACGGAATACCACGCGTAATCGCTAGTGACAAAGGTACCGAATTCATATCCTCAACAATGACCGAAGTGTGTAAATTACTAAATATTAAACAGCTAACAAGTACATGTTATCACCATCAGTCAATAGGTGCACTTGAAAATACACATAAAAATCTAAATTCATATTTACGCATTCAGACAAACAATGAATCAAAAGAATGGAGTACATGGGTCCCATTCTGGTGTTTTGCTTATAATACCACTGTACATAGTTCAACAAAGTTTACTCCTTACGAGCTGGTTTTCGGTAAAACATGTACATTGCCAAATAATTGTATTTCACCTATAAACAAATTATATAATTGTGAAAATTACCCTTTAGTTTTAAGATATAAATTACAGACTTCTCAGGAAGCTGCTAGAAATAATTTGTTGATGTCTAAAAATAGCCAGAAACAACGTTATGATAACATTGTTAATCCCGTTAGTTATAAGCCAGGTGATCTATTGTTATTGAAAAACGAGACAGGTTTAAAGTTCGCTAATGTGTACAACGGTCCGTATGAAGTAGTGCAAGAACAAACACCCAATGTAATCAAATCATACTTAAAGATAATAAATTAAACACTGTTCATAAGAACCGAACGAAGCCTTTTAGATCATAAGTTGCCTACTTTTAAGACATATACTTGGAACTTGTATAATCATAGTAGTACTTAATTTAAAAAAAAAATGTATTTCTTATTTTTTTTTTCTTATAAAATGGGAGGTGTAGTATCCTAATACATAATCTTGCATGCTAATATAACCAATGTATTAACAATACGAGACAGAATGAATGAGTACGTCAAACGAGACGCTTGTCTTTATTCCCGACGAACCCACATCTCTACATTCCGTGTTTTGTCTCTTTTGCTCTAATTTGAAATTACGATTACATGACGGGAACAAAACACGAAATAACAGTTATTCCGTGTTTTCAATTCCGACCTTATTCTCTGTTTATTTGTAAGACCCTTAACAAATAAACAAATAATAAGGTCCGAATAGTAATTCCGTGTTTTGTTCCTGCCATGTTAACGTCATTTCAAATTAGAATAAAAGAGACAAAACACGGAATAACTATTCGGAATTAGCTTATTCTTTATTTGTAATGCACTAAGGAATATATTGGTTAATGTTCCTACAGCTCTACTCCATTCAGCTCAGCTCCGCTTCAATAGTGTTTACACCTACAGTTTTTGGCACTTATAGAGAAAAGAATATTCAAAAAGTTATCGTCAGATGTTAATGTATTTATTTATCTATATTTTTTTTGATAAAATACAGATTGACTTTTTTTTCACCGTCCAAAACTTCTGAGATGACTCCCGTGTATATAATGTGCGTGATTAGAAGTACTTACATGGGAAACTATGTTTGTGGTGACGCGCTCTTGAAGATCATCTATATCCGCGTCGCCGGAAGCTTGTGGTTTTTCTGCAAAATAATTGAAATACATAGTGTAAACAATTTAATTACAAAAATAACTTATGCATCGTGTCCGAGGAGTGAGGGCGTTACATAGCTTTCTTTTTATTTTGACAACTCAAAAAGGCCCATGAAGGACGCGGATAAAAGCTGTTCTTCACCCCCACGACCCGGTAAATCCGAGCCGAAGCCTTAAATTTTTAGAAGCGCCCTTGGGTTTTTCTGCTCTTAATTGCGATACAAATTAATAAAATAAAACACCACGGAGAATCTAGTTGGGGAATAGGGGCACGCATGCGTCATGCCATCATTTCAGAAACCCTCTGAAGATGTTCGATCACCAGTTCACCACAGCCACCAGGCTGCGGCTTAAGGAACCTTTAAGTTTCTTGCTGTCCACAAATCCGGTTACGTTGTAAATGCAGTCAGCAGGAAACAGTAATGTCTTTCAAAAAACGGTAGGTGGCTAAGAAGCAGTTTGAAAAGAAGAGTCGGCGATCGGGTTCAGTGGCATGCATTAAGAGAGGCTTATGTCGATCAATAGACTAATACAGGCCGACCCCGATGAACATACTCAGCGAGATAGTGAAGATGCGTGACCGCAATTATTTTATTTTCTAAAATTTGTGCTTTACCTAAAACTAATTTGAACTAATGTGGATTATCAACCGTTATGGGTTCAAAATTTAAATAATCAATCACTTTTTATTCGCTTCCGCGTCCGCGGGAGATCGCAATAAAGCCCCACATCTTTACTAATACTCAAGGGAAAGCCCCAAAGGGGGAGAATATCCTTTGCCACTAATCGTTTCTATTATAATTATCACCCATTATTATCTAATATCAAACAAAGAAAATATTATTTTGTTTTTGATACAGTTTGCTGATTGCCACTGTGCGTTTTCAGCTTCACCGGGCTTTTTTGGGGGCGGCAATAAACTTTAAGGGCCGTATGAAACGAAACACCGTTAGAAATGTTTCTAGAGAGAACGGCATCACGCACTAGTGCGTGTCCCCGCGCCCATCTAGATTTTCCGAGGGGTTCAGATCGGATCGTGAGCGGAACAACCCGAGGGCACCTCTAAAGGCTAGGACCTCGGTTTGGGTTGACCGTGTCGTCGTACCCTTGTTCTACGAGTACGGTGTCTTGGACCTAACCTAGTGTGCATTAGTGTATTCTGTAAATGTGTAGTGGCATTTAGAGAATCAGACGGGGAAATATTGTTTAATTTCAAAGTTACTAAATATTTAAAAAAAAAAAAACTAACTGGGGTGGCGCAGGAATCCAAGATGGGTTTTGGCCTCCGATAATAACTGCCGCCACTTCTCCTGATCCCGCGCCACTTCTCGCCAGTTCTCGACTAAATATTAAAAAATAAAAAATAAAGCACATACTGGGGAGCTTCATCCTCGGCCCACAGAGCAGCGTGATGGTATCCAGCAGCGCGGCATTAAGTTCGGCGGGCAGTTCGTCGTCGTTCTCGTCGCATAAGTCGGCCGCGTGCTCCAACACCTCCCTCGCCAAACGACACTGCACGTTCAGCTTCTGTACGAGAGACAGCCGCTGCAGCATCACGTCGTATATCAGCTGGCGGGCGTCGAATGGTATACCTTCTGTAATTATGAATTATATTCTATATTCAAAAATAATCTAATATATAAAATTCTCGCGTCACAGTTTTCGTTGCCATACTCCTCCGAAACGGCTTGACCGATTTTGATGAAATTTTTTGTGCTTATCCGGTATCTATGAGAATCGGCCAACATCTATTTTTCATCCCCCTAAATGTTAGGGGTAGTCCACCCCTAATTTTTTTTTAAATTTTTTATGGCAAAACAACGTTTGCCGGGTCATCCGGTATCTATGAGAATCGGCCAACATCTATTTTTCATCCCCCTAAATGTTAGGGGTAGTCCACCCCTAAATTTTTATTTTATTTTTTATGGCAAAACAACGTTTGCCGGGTCATCCGGTATCTATGAGAATCGGCCAACATCTATTTTTCATCCCCCTAAATGTTAGGGGTAGTCCACCCCTTAATTTTTTTTTTATTTTTTATGGCAAAACGACGTTTTCCGGGTCAGCTAGTAACATATAAACGTCCCAATGCTAGGTCTTCCTTTCGTAAGCTTTCCCTTTTTTCATACAGTAGAGGCTACGAGACGAGGCTACCTGGCGGCGCAACTAGCGAATTCCTAATGCGTGGCTTGAGATGTTATTAACCGCAGTGCTGTGAGTGTATCGACCGCGCAATGAAAAGAGAATTCGCTAGCCATGTCGTCCGTCGCCCCAACTCGTGGTCTAGCGGATTAACATACCACTGAAAAGGGTTTTCCTTCTTGCATGAACAATATGGAGGGGCCATAACCTACCACTCTAGCCTAATGCGGGTTAGTTTTATAATTTGAAGCGTCGATAGCTGAACGGAAAGGATCTAGAGTTGAATGCGAGAAATCGTGGTTCAATGCCCATAGCAAGCATAATAAGCATTCCGGATAGGTAATAATGGGACTATTATTTTACATGACTAATAACGAATTTAGATAACAAAGATGAATAATGGGAGTATTTTTTCGTTTGTGTTAGATAATACAATTTAAAAAAATTAAAGCCAGCACCTTCCTTTTTGCTCCTTGTTGTAGTGCACCACGCAGTCTACAAAATTAAAGTAAATAGTTTCCACCATCATGCAGCACGTGACTTAGTACTCTGGTATGTAAAGAAAGCTATCTGATTTCCCTTTAATTGGCCGAACACAATAATGGTACTAACATTGTTTTTATGGTGCGAACTTATGTAAGGTGATGGTAGCTAGCCAAGTGGACTTTGCACAAGCCCTACAACCAACCAAACCGTGAAGCAGTGTCTGCCTCCAAAAAGGCGTAACACACAATAGACGCAATATTATGAGATCTAAAAATCTAAAATTAAGAAACATAACCAACCGCCTTCCTGCTGCTTGTTGTAATGTACCACGCAGTCCACGAAATGGAAGTAGATAGTATCCGTCGTCATGCAGCAAGTGACGTAATACTCGGCGGGCTCGCGCACGTCGTGGTCCTCGTCCGCCAGCAGCGCGCAGAACCTGACGCAGTATCGTACATGTCAGTGTAAGCAATAATGTGAGCTTTATTTGTACACGCTTAAAGTCGTTATTAGAATGTCCACATGTCAGTATAAGCAGCAATGCGAGATTTATTGATACACACTTAAAGTTGTTATTAGTTCGTCCAAGACTTAAATCTTGTTCTGATCCGCCGCTGGGGTTGTAAGATCGACTCAGGATTTTTATATATTATTTTTAATTGCCAGGTGTTAGTTCTTTCCAGAACAGACTGAAAGGCGACTTCCCAAGCAGCATATTTTTGTATGGCTGTGTTCCGGTTTGAAGAGTCCTATATGTAGAGAAATTACAGAGTATTGAAGCAGTGAAGACAGTGAACAAGGTGGACCGACGATCTGATGAAAACTGGTCGATGTGGAGATTCATGTTGGAGGTTTTTGTCTAGCAATGGACGATTTTCGGATGAGATGATGATGATGATGATGATGATGATGATGATGATGATGATGATGATGATTATGGTGATAATGCGCGATACCCTTGATGTAATAAGTTTCTAAAGGTTGAGTGCATGATCGTATAATAATCACAATCACTCAGTAACATTTAAAAAAATTGAAAAAAATAAAGACCTGTAATACAGCGGCGCGCGCAGACGCAAGTAACCCGCTAGCAGCAGTTTGGTGAGAGCGCGCGCGGCTCCCCGACGAAGCGGTGCGGCCGCCTGCGGCGATAGGCAGCCGCACACTGAACCGAGCAGCGGCTCCACGATGCACGTGTACCTGCATAGACAACAAGCTCTGTATCTTCCTACCATGAAAGAATAGGTTTTTCTTTACCACATGGAAACTTCGGGACTTCGTGTTTTGGAAGGTTAGGCCCGGTTGTTGCCGTAAGATCACAGTAGCTAAGACCTACCAACCCACATTGGGCCAGCTGATCTACCTGTGTACTATTGTCCATATGGTCCCTTCTGTGAATTGCCCATTGCTTATATGCTGATGTTGAAAGGTAAATAAATCTAAGGTTGACTCTATACTATATTGTAAAACAATCGAAAAAAACAGCATTACCTTTAAAAAATCAGTAACAAATTACATATTATTTAGCGTTAAGTGCTTGTTTTTTAGTTCAGTGGATATGAGTGTTGGTAAATGTAACAAAAACAGTGCCACTTTCTGAGTCTGCGCGAGCTCTTAATACGTCTCATCTTTACTAAAACTCAAAGTGGATGAGGAAATATTATCGCTCATGATCATCTATAATAATTAACGGAGAATATTTCACAATTTCATTAATTTTTTTTATGTAGATGTCTAAAAGAACGAAGAAACAATAAAAATAATTTCAACGTGTCTTCCGGGGTCCC